>PUFA01000098.1:1200000-1545000 GCA_003508835.1 Eonycteris spelaea
AAATATTGGATAGTCTTCCCTGAAAATACAGCTTCAACTGTCATCTTATTTTTTTATTTATTTATTTTTTTTTTTGCTCACATCGTCTAAATTTATGTCTCCAGGTAAACATCTCTCTCCTGAGGGGCATCAGGTTTCTCGAAATGTCCATCGAGAGTCAGTGAGGCAACATTTCACAAACTTCCCTTATGAAACAAATTTCTCCCCAAATATTCTTCTCTTGTATTCTTCAATTTGGTTAATGCAGCACCATTCACTTAATTACTCCAAGCAGAAAATGTTTACTAGGTTTGTGTTTATCCCAGAGTTTTTTGAAAGCTTTTTGCTCAGCAGCTTACAAGAAGAATTCTATTGTATATCACATCACCTCCAAACACGCGTCAGAGATAAGAGTTTCACAAGATAATCATACACTCTACTTGGTGTGGTTTGTACTAATATCACTTACTATTCTATTCTGTTCTGTTTGATTTCATTTCTGCTTTAAATGCCTGCTGTACTCCACGAGATTCATCTCACAACCCATTAACGGGTTGCAACGTGCAGTTTGAAAAACATAGCCAAACGGAACCACAAAAAAAATGAGCCACATTTTTTAAACGTAAAACCTTTGCTAAAATATATTCGTACATTAGAAAACATGCAAATATGTTTTTAAAGAAACATTGAATCATTTTATGTCTTTTTTTTTTTTATTTCTTGAACTCCATGTTTATTCTTTCTCCACAGTGTTCTCCTAAGGTAATATAATTATGTATTTGAAAATCCTTTATTAATCACACTGTCATAATACCTATGACAGAATAGGCACATGTGGTATGTACACACATATAAAAACATTTTACTATGTTACCTACGAACATAAATTACATTATTGTTAGTACCCAATTGTTCTATAAACAGTATAAATATATTATGAATCCTGACAATATTAAAGAAAAATTAAATTTTTTGTAATTGCTTTTTTGGGTAAGATAAATCATGCCCAGAGTTTTTCTGTGCATTAATGAAAGAGGAGCAGGTATACTGGCAAGAATTAGTCTGTCTGGAGGCCAGCATATTATTTTTTTTAAATACAAAGTAGAAATTATTAAACCTTTTTTATGATGAAATAAAATGACAACGACTGCAATTCAGATAAATATTTAATGATAATTGTTAAAAATTAGTTTTTAATAACTCCTTGAATAACAGAGAATATTAAATATATCACATAAAATTTTTATCTGCGATTTTATCCAGTGTCTCTTGAAAAAGTTGGAGCTCCCATAAAATAGTTCAGTTCTAGTGAAAAGTTTCAATCACCTGCCAGCTCTGCTTCTGCCATTTTGAAAGTTTTCTTTCCAGCTCTTGACTTGCCCTGAATATAAGTATCAAGCTGAAGGGAATCGCTTACATGTAAATCTGTGAAAAATTTTAAAAAGCAGTTTTTTAGCATTCCGCTTTTCCTACTGACACTCTTCATTCCCTTAGGCTATGTTGACAATTGCCAAGGAATGGAAGAATCCAGATCCTTGCAGTAGGTTGATGGCTTTGTGGTCGCTTGATCATAATCATTGCAGGAGACTTCCCTTTGCCTGACACGGGAGTTTCATTCCCCAGGACACTGGTCCACACTAAGTTTGGGATGATTTAGGTAAATGCCTTTCATAGAGTAGAAAAGCTAACAGACATTCAAGTGGGTTTTCAGGCAAATTAGTTTTCTAAAGGAGGCTACATGGAAGATGAATATCTAGAAATTGATTTCCTTGAATCTATCCATAATTATAACCCCTCGTAAATCTTTTATGTTTCCTTGAGTATCCAGCAGTACGGCTTCAAACCAAACTCCAAACAAATGGTTATTCTTGGAGATAAAGAACTGATTCTGGGTAACTCTTTCTTTACTATTTTAGTGGCTGGAAGACAATTCTGAAAATTTCTGTTTATGCCCCAGACAAATAGCCTTTAACTTAACATGTTTTCCCAGAGCTCCGAGGATATCTGTTAACCCATATAATCATGTTTGCATGTGCAGCATAATTTTGGGGGGTGTTGAAATTACAGCTTTTATCAGATTCCAAAGTGATATTGACTCCAGATGAATTTAAGGGTGATTGCATTAGCATTCCCTCCTGTTTCCTGTGGAATCTCTAAAACTATATTGCAAAATAAAAAATAAGTAAAATGAATGAGAATAGTGGTCACCATTAAAAAGGAAATCTGTGCCGAGTAGGAGAACAAAATATTAAGAAAGTAAAGTTATATGTTAGAGGCTAAATCTCAGTCTTCCTCGAAGAAAGTGGATTCTAGGTTTCCCAGGAGAAATTTCTAACAAAAATGCATCTTAACAGGTGATCTATACCACAACGCTTAAATATGTTTCTACAAGGCAGTTTCTTGGGTCCTTCTCTGAAAAATCTCCAACCTTTTGTAAAATAATTCGTAACGATAATGACAGCAGCTGCATTGAATGATCAGCTACTTTGCTCTCTGCACGTTACATGCAACAGACACCTGCTGCTTTTAAAGGAATGAGACAAATGTGGTTCCGAGCCTTTGGAGTAAGTCGCCCAAGGTCATATGTCCGCAAGTGGCAGACCTGGGCTTGGAGCCCACATATGTCAGATGATTCTTTGCTCCATCCCCTGTTATAGTGGGGGCACAGGTACACTGGACAAAACAGCAGCCAGGTCCAGAGACTACCAGCATACATTAGTCCCAGCCTTTCAAATGTCACCTGAAAAATTTGGAAACCCAGACCAAAAGGACCAAGAAGTAACTGAGCTTTCTCTGTGTCCTTATCATTAGGCTTCACTGTCTTTCCATCTTTTCTTGGCTGCTCGTACCTGTCACGCATTCTCCAAATCAGCGGGGCTTTCTTACATTGACTCCCTTATTTCAGCACGACTGCTGAGTCTCTAAAGAAGACAGATTCGGCACGAATGAGATTTTTCCTCCTCAGGTCCTCTCCCACATTGAGTTATGTCTCACATTCATTCCTCCCTCTGCTGCCGTAAATGATATCTCCCCAAATTCTCATTTGTTCTTTGGACATTTCTACCTGGAGTGTCCGTCTCTTCGGCTTGTCATCTTGTTTGTATTCCACTTGTCTGGAAGTTCTGAGCGATTTCCCCTCTGAAAAGCACAGTCCATTGGCTCTTGGGATCTAACAGCTTGCACGATCAAAGCAATTGGTATTCAAATGATTCTGAGAACTTTCTAACCTTTCCTCTTCTGAAGTTAAAATAACGAGTGGAAATCAGTTAGAAGCAGCTGTTTTATTTGCATTTTCATTTGTAGCGGCTTAAACTAGTTTGTCTAGGTCATCCATGTCAATGGGAATTATTCTCAATGAAAGCAAATTTAACTTTGATAAGGTAAGCAATGCACAACACACTATCCGGTGGGTACCCTCCGAGTTCCCAGTTCATGATGTCTTCTTTTTGGAAATTTGGCCACAAAGTAAAGACCAAAACTTGTTTTAAATAGTCCCACTGGGTTTCAGTCCTAAAAGCTTCACCTTAGGGACTTCGCTTTTTATTTATTTCTGTGCGGCATGTCCTGGAGATTTAAAATGTTAATTAAAAGTGTTCGTATTTACGCAGATCAGACGTTGCTTTTCGAGGCAGGTATTGAAGCTCTCTTGGGAGCTGGGAGCCATTCCTGGTTTATATTCATTCCGTTACAGTAGTTCAAAGCTGCTATTTATTACAGCAGAGATGCTTATGGGCCGAGTGAATGGGTGCAGGCTCCCTTCCACAAACTAGAGTAATATTCTTGACGTACCATCCACAGGGTGTGTACATGTCCGGTAATAGCAACTCATCTGTCTCTCAACCTGCCTCCCTCTACGGTATTTCATTGCCTGGTCCAGATTCTGGCTCACCTTGTCACCGGGAAACAGACATCAGCTGATTGGCCGTGTAGGGACCATCGTTGCAGATGCCTGTACTTCATGAAACCCAGACTCCCCTCCCAGATAATTGAATCCTCAGAGCTCTGCCCTGAACTGCAGTCCTTCGAAGGAGGGATGTGGGCGGGGGCAGAGGGTGGAGCTTGTCATCCCATCCGCTGGGCAAAGATCGAGGGAGCTGAAGTCTCCATCTTTGTGAAGGTAGATTTACGGAGCTGGGATGTTGTTCCCTGGCGGCAAGTCTGGGAGACAGGGAGAGACCAAACAAAATTCTCAGTGAAGGTTTGCATCAGAGGACCGGAGGCTGAGCCAGCTGCTTCAGAGGCCATGCTGAGGCATCGAGAAGGGATGAGGAACATGGGGGTGAGGCCTGGGACCTCTAGAGGAGCCTGCTGGGGTGCAGGGAGCTGGTGAGGCCACTCAGACAGATGAGCACTGACACTGGCTCTCCACGAAGCCTTGGTGGGGGAGGACTCTGCACGTTGGGATTCACAGACTTGGTGGGCGCAAGAGCAGTAACCCCTAGAATCCCCCTCCCCGGGCATAACTGCCACTCAGAAGCAGTGAGCGACTTCTGTTTCTTTAGAGGTGGAGTCTAGACTTTGCCTTTGAGGAGACTTCTGTCCTATAAAAGCCACCTGAAGGAGCTATTGGAGCGATTTCAGTTACAGAAACACAAAGCCCAATTCCTTTCCTGCGATGAACACATGGCTCACAAGGCTTGTTTAAAAAAAAAAATAGAAAAGGGAAGAGTTTCTGTCGAGGAGCCAGGGTCACCCAGAGGCCGAGCAGCTGCTTCTGGAGAGGGCTGGGGAGGGCAGAGGGGTGGGGCAGGCATTGTCTTCCGTCCAGCTTCTTCACAGCACTGGGGACCCTTCGGGCTAAGGGTGGGGAAGCCGGCAGCTGTTTTCCTGAGTGACCCTTCAAGACTGGATTCTCAAGGAACTACTTGAGTCCCCATAACAAACCATGGCACGGGGTTGATAAGAAGGCCCGTCATCCCTCCATCGTCGGGCCCAAACCCGACCCGGGACTGCCACTTCGAGACACACATCGGCTGTCTGAGTGTCTCTCCCGCTCAGCATGAACCCTGGGCTTGCCGCTCTGGGGGCACCATTAGCAGGACCAGGGGGCGTGCTCTTTCAAGTCGCAACCGGGTAACGGACGGTGCCGTACGGGCGCCCGTGGAAGACAAGAACGCAGCAGAGACCTCGTGAGGGCCACTGACAGGTCGCCCCTCCGTGACAGGTCGCCACTCTATGACGCCTAGAGTGAAAAGCAACCCATTGTACCTACATTATCACTACCTGTGATGACTACTAGTACTACTTCTATTATTATTACTACCCTCCTCCTCCTCCTCATTATTATTAGTCATTATTATTATTATTTATAAGGCCAACTCTCGGGTTCCCTGCTGAGACCACTTTCAGTGGTCACACTGCTTCTGCGGCTGAGAGGATGGCAGGAAAGCTACCTCTAAGAGCAGCAGAGGCTGGTAGTCAAAACGAAGGCCATCTGTGTGCACCGTTTATTTCTGGCAGTCTCCCCTTAGAAACATGGCATGTGTATCTCCAAATGTGAGTGGATATTCTTAGATACTGTGGTTTTAATGCCTGAATAGTATTCCATTATGTGGATCGATCAGAGATTCTCCTATTATTCTTACTTTTGATGTCTAATTCATGGGTATTATCATGGGCGTTAATGTTTACTTCCCCCCCCCCACCCCTTCTGAATTCTGCTTTACGTTGACAAAATGGTTTGCAAAAATGCAATAACGTTTTCAATTAACTGTACAAACACCACCCGCCTGTACTGAGGGCAGTATTGCTGAGATTAAAGTGTTGGTTGGGCAAGTAGAAATGCATGTTTATGAGGTTATATCTAAAAGTCTAAATAGACATAGCAAGTGTGGCTTCGAGTGCCAATGATTTATGCATGAAAGAGCATATTTTTAGAAAGAGGCATGCACAAAATTTGAAGAACGCCCGAATGCCAGTAACACCCAATTAAAATAATGGGAAAAACATATTTAAAAGAACAGACAAATTTTTCAACAATAAAATCAGCCCCTTCAAGTTCTAAACATTACTTCAAATACATGAGCAAACTTATAATTTGGGGTAAAATTACTTCTGAAAATTTCAAACTGTGTTAGATTTATGTCAAACTGAATAAATGTCATACTGTTTTAGAATTTAAAGCAATAATGGATACATTCTAGAATATCCATAGCTATATATTCCTTTATGTAATTTAGCTTAACTTAAATTAGTTCTTTAAATTGTAAGCTCTCTTGGATTTTAACAATCTTTAGAACATGTGAATCTATTATTTAACTTTCATACAGATTTATTTTTAGGAATTAATTATTTTGAAAAGTAGGAGGTAGATGTTTATGATTCTTTAGCGCTGATCATCATTTTAGCTTTGTAAGTATACAATCACATCATCTAAAAATAGCTTAAAATATTTTCTTATGGCATTGTGTAATGCTACGAAGCTAATGCCGGCTAATACTGGAGCAGCGGTAATCTTTGGTCTGATTTAAAGATTTATGGAGGTTTGGATTTTGACTTTTCATTTTGCCGGAGAATACTTTCTTCTCTGAGTTATAGGAAGGAATTTTATTCATCGAGGGTGCTGTCTTTTTTCCAGATATGTGCTTCCTCCTGACACAGTTGCATGGCTTTTGCTCACTTCTGTGCGGAGTTCCCTGGGTTTTGATTGCTGGAGTTCTCACAGAGCTCCCAGACAGCCAGGGCCAGGCTTTCTGTCAAAGCTGTGTATAGACTCCCAGACAGAAAAACACACTCGCAATATGGTTTTACTCAAGGAGTTTACAGCCTCGTGGTACCACTTGGCTCCCAAAGGCTCACAGTGATGTCCCACCACAGCCCACGCCCCTTGGCAGGGGTGGACTCTGGACAGTGCTGTTTTCTTGGTTACTTTAGGGTTTATCCTGAGTCCACTCTTTCCCTCATCCAACAAGAGTCTCTTGTATCCCATGCAAGGAAGACACACAGGCCAAGTCAGCCGACACAGTTAGGAGCTCTTCGAGGAGAAGTCAAAGGGTCAAACAATATGTGCAGGGTGGCGCGATACTTTCCCTAAAATGTGCGGCAGAGACGATCCTGGGAGGAGCTCAGAGCAGTGATGCTGAGGCCAAGAGCTCTTCTATTACCTCAGCTTGACTGTGGCAGCCAGGGGCCAGCCCATGACGTCAGCCTCAGCAAGTAGCTGTGTGGTCTGTGGGCTGTGGCTGTGGAGTTTAAGCCCAAAGCCGTCAGGATGCCCCTGTAGTGATGGTAAGCATGTGGCCCGCATGGTTCTCACCGTGTGGCCCGGGCCCCCTGGAGATCCATCTCCTTGTCCAGGACCCGCGTCCCAGCCCCTCATCATGACACAAGCCCCTGGTAATGATTCCCTTTCAGTTCGAGAGAGCCAGAGGGGACCGTCGTTGCTTACAACTGAGAACCTGGAGTGCCACAGCTGGATTGGATGAACAGAGAGAAGGGAGAGGAACATTCCACATGGTGAAGGCAGCTTCGCCCAGGGCTTCTCAGTAACACATTTCCCTGGCTCAGTGGAGCGACAGAGAGCAAGAAACAGGGAGCCGAATGGGAAGGCAGGACTAGTGTCTGTTGATTGACTATTACGTGGCAGTCGCATTTCCATAAATTATCTTAGTTAATCCCTGTGGTCCTGTGAGGCTCAGAGAGTGAAGAAAGATCGAGTTTAGGATTTATCTTCCATCCCTGAGAGACCATGGTTGGAATTTCAGGGGCTATTGTGTGACAGTGGAAGAGATTTTATTTTATTTTATTTTTGGACCAGACCAACATCTGATTTCTGTTCCTCAGAGCAGTCTCGAGCTACCTATTAACAAACATGTCTGTTTGCCCACGTGAAGTCACAGGTGGACTAAATAGCATATAATTTTAACATGCCTGGTTGTGTGAGCCTGGTCATAGACAAATAGACAAATAGCTTTAAGCCCTTTTACCCTGGTATTAAGCACATACATTTGACTAGAGTATTATTTTTAAGCCAAGGCAGATAATTTATTACGTCCTCTCCATTGTCTTGAAGTCGGTTTTCTCAAAAAGAACATCACGGTCTAAGTAATTTTTTTTTTCATAGTTCATCGTAAATAATTATAGCACCATCCTTAGGTCAATTTTAGGGCAGGATCACTAAAATTGTCCTTTATGACTAGTAGGAAACCTACTTCAATCCTTTCGTTTTAGACATGAGGACATGGAGGCCAGAGACCCGATTTGCCAGTGGTGCAGGGACATTTGGGGACCTCACTGGCAAAGGCAAACTGAGAATCTTAACTTCCAGCCCAGTTTTTCTCCACCAGACTGCGTTAAGTCCGACACAGATTTTTACGAATACAGTAAAATTTTATGTCTAACTGAGGCTCCTCGGGTTACCTCCTTAGACAGCCTGAGTAATCACAGACTCTTTCTTACGCACCTTCCGAGAGCATTGTTCATAGGACTTGCGAGAGTCGGAACATTAATCATGTTTCCATTTTACATAGATCAGGTAGCATGAGCCTTGTACATCATATTATGCCTACAAGAGTTTCCTATTCAGTGTTATCCCATTAAAAGAATAGAAAATCCATTTTTTAGATAGCGCACAGTTCCACGGAGCGTCGGGCCCTTTCACGATGAGGCACATAGGCACATGCGGAGCTCACGGTGTGTCTATCATCCTTCTGGAAAGCTCTCCCTGAGAAGGTCTCTTCCTAAGACTCAACAGGGGATTCTCCCACATACCGTCACAGTGAACTGAAACCACCTGTAAAATTTTTTTTTTTAATTTTATTTTTGCCTCTTCCTCTAACCTGAAAACTCCGTAAGGTCAGGGAATAGGCCTTGTTCATCAGTGGATGGCACGTAACAGGCTTCAATCCATGCTTCCTGCATGCATGGACTGAGCTTGGCCAAAAGCCAAAGAAAACTGGGAACAACCTGAATGGGAGCTGAGCGTGTGCTCAGGAGTTAAAAACGATAGGTTGACAGTAGTGAGTATCTTTTTCGAACCCTTAACAGTGAAAGATGTTAATACCCGATCAACAGTGAGTGAGTCAGGAGCTAGAGAGGCTTCTGACTATTTAAGGAGAGAGCTGACTTATGGGATACAACGTACAGCACAGGGAATATGATCAATAATATAGTAATAAATAACCACGGAAGGTGTCAGGCGGTTACTAGACTTATCGGGGCGATCACTTCGTAACGTATGTAAATGTTTAATCACTGTGTCGTGTGCCTGACATTAACGTCATACTGTGTGGCAGCTATAATTGAAAAGTTAATTCAAATTTGTTTAAAATCAAAAAAAAAAAATAAAAAGGAAGAAGAAAGACGACTTGGTCGTGGGTAGAAGGCTTAGTGGTAACTGGTCCAGAGTCTGGGGTAAACTCAAAGAAGGTTAAGTCTGCCGGATCCCTCCAACTCTGTTCATGGCTCTGTGTGGCCATGAACTTGCCGCCTGCTAGCTCAGCCTCAGTCCAGCTCTTAGAAGAATTCTCATCTGTGGCAGTGAATGTTTGAGTGGTTGTACTGTCATACCCCTCCATCGCTGCCATGTACACATGCCGCAGGTACACAGCATGGTGGGACATGCGTTTCCTGAGGATTGGACCTCACCTCCTGGGCGGTCACGCAATTCTGTCCTCACAGTGCCCTGTCCTGGCCACTGACTTTCCTTTTTGGCCCAGGGACTCAGTTTTCAGCTCCCAGATCTTCAATGGTCCAGATAGGCAATGGACTTATGGATTTATTTTGGGGGGTGGGTTCCTGGGCCCATGTGGTCCTCCCCCACTCTTTCCCATTGTGAGTCCTGCTTCTAGTGTTGCAAATTCTAGGAACTGGGTCCTGAACCCAGGCTCCCCGGTTGAGGGCCTATTTCTCCACCGACAGATGCCCAGGGCTATCTACCTGCTTGTCTAAGCTGCACTCTGCGTCGCCACCCATCGCTCTGCTGGCCTCCAAGGGGGAGACCACATCTCTGCACCCCTCAGCTCCTGTCCTGTCTTCCTGACGGGCTCTAGCCCTATGCCTCTCTGTCTCCGCCACCCCCACCCCCACCCACCTGCCATCCTGCTGTAACTGAGCACGGTCCACTTAACCGTGCACACCATAACCCTTAGCAGGGTGGCGTTCAAGAGAAAAGCCAACCTGGGACATGGTAAGCCATCTTGAAGAGGAGCCCGTAAAAGACCCTGTTACGGAAATGTAAATGTAATAGGAAGCGACCTGGTTTGTCATGAACTTTCAGTGCTCTCCGGCTGGGTCTCCTCATTTGATCTGTCAGGGCATGGCCCTGTGAACTCGCATGTAATACTTCCCCTCGAAGAGGTGGGGAAGCACTGGATTGGAAACGTCTTTTGACCGAATGGGACGTGATGTTGAGATGGGCTGCATAACGTGTTGTGATAAGAGCGCCCCCAGGAAAACACGCGGACACAAAGAGACTCTGGCTCGCGGCTTCAGCGTGCGGCATTTTCCGTGGAAACCAGGAGATGGCATGTGGCAGGGTCCAGACCCTGCGTCCATGAGAGGGACTCTGAAGGACAGGGTAGCTCGGCTGACCTTTCATGGGCCGTGGGGAGAACACGAGCAAAGAGCCCGACTGCAACTAATCAGTGATGATCGTTTTCCAAACAGAGCTCTCGTTCAGAAGCAAATGCTTTTCCTTCTGGAAACTCCAGGCCCGCGGGAGGGACGTGTGAGTGACACTCCCTTCTTAGGACCAGTTAGGGGGCCTGGCACGGAGTAGGGCTCAGGAACTATTTGGTGGAAGATGAAGGAGCAAGTCGGTATGGTCCGCACACTGTCGCTTTCACAGGACTTTGATGCGAAGCTTTCGTGAGCAGTTTCTAGTTCCTCGGGCTTTGGCTTGGAAAAATGCTGTCAATTAGCACAAAGCTCGCTAGTTTACATCCACTCCATTCCTATTCAACCAACAGAACCATTCCTCTTCTGAAATTTCACATTAAATTAAAAAGGTCCAAATGACACTGTAAAGGAAAAACGGAAGTAAGCCTAATTTTTCTTCTTATTGAAGTTTCTCTGGCTCCTCTCTCTGTTAATCCCATGAGCCCCTGATAACTATAATCTCCAACAGTAAAGGGTTCGTATGCAATTTTTATGACAGTTCGTTGTCGGTGCTCATTTTTCCAAGTTCCTGCAGCAACGTAGAAAGATGAACATATTCCCAGTGTGTCAGCCACGGGCAACACTCCCCCCACTTTAAAAATCTCCCCTCGTAGGCCAGCCCTTGGACTCGACGTTGCTGGGTCCTTCTCACTCCTTCCAAGGCTCTCATGACGGCCACCTTCTCTCCGTTGTTCTCATTCCTCATGACTTCCCCACGATATAAGGACAGTTGTCCTGTTGTCTTGTCTTCTCCAGGAATTTTAGAGGTTCAACTTTATTACTCATTCCATTTGCCCCTCTATTTTCTTAATAATAATAATAGTAACAACAACAATAGCAACAATAACAACAGCAACAGTGCTATCTGTAATGATAACAAGAGATAATATTTCTGGACCAATTACTTCACCACAGAGCCAAGCACCCCAATAAAGAAAACATAGAGGGGAAAAAAGTAAAAGAGCAAGGAAATCCTCGCCCTACACCGCATCTGTTCACCTGGAGACTCATTCTCAGCACGACTGTCCTTATTGCTTTCTCCAGCCCAACCTTCATCACAGTCGCTGTGCAAGGAAGGACTCGACGGTCTCAGTTCCGTTCCTCATCCCTTCGGTCTGCACACCCTGTTGATCGCAAGTCTTTGGGGGAAGGACACGTAGCTTGTTCGTGCGAAGGGCTGCTGTCCCTGCTGTGTGGCGTAATTGGACACGCTGCACTTATTTCCTGCCCCTTCTTATCCGGTCCCTTGGAGACGTTTAGGTCCACTGTTTTCTCTCAATGTTTTAAAACTGAGTTCTAGTATTGTGTCCATTGACACCGACAGCAGAGGGCTTCCTGGATGCCCTTGAATGCCCTAGTGATGGTTTCTTGCCTCTCCGAGGTACCATTCTTTGGTGGCCCTTGAGTTCAGGATCCTCAATTGACAGTTTGGGGAATGTCTCCCACATTCCTGGCTTCCCTCTCTTTTCCAAATACAGGCGCAACCCACGTACCTAGAAAATTTTAAGTCAGAGCCTCTTCTCTGGCAAATGCCTGCTCTCTTACCAAGATAGGTGCTTGCTGCCTCTCTGCTCATTTCTGTGGTCCCTCCGTAGGCGGCATTGAAGAATGTAGCTGTAGGCGTGCTCAAGACCCTTCACCACCGCTACCCCCAGGCACACGCCTAAAACGCCTTCAAACAAGATATCCTGGCTGAGCCAATGAAGCTTTCAACATGTCTCCTCGTAGCCCCAACCTACCTCAAAACTCAGCCGTCAGGTTATAGGACCGAACTGCCCACCCCTGCCCTGTGTGGAAATTCCGATGTCTCAATAGGTCGGTTTTGGCCTTACTTACGCACTTTGGATCTGTTTCCTTCCAGCACATACTACTGCAGTCTGTGTTCAGAGAAACGTCTAATTTGTCTTTCAATATTTACTTGTTTTTCTCATCTTAAGTTCCCATCGTTGCAGATAACGTCTTGGCATAGATAGCGCTAAGCCGTCTTGTACTGGCTGTTAGATGGAGAAGGAGGGTTCCCTTGAAGCTGTGGCAGCTTCGTGCTCAGGAGACATCTCAGAGGAGGTGCGGTCAGTGAGGGAAGAGAGGCATGTGTGCACCAGTCCACAGAGCCATGGCTTCAGGGGGAGGGACAGGGGCAGGGCTAGGGGGCCCCAGGAAGGGGTCCTCCGCCCGGAGGAGAGAAGAACAGGTAGGGGTTCCAGGGTGGGAGTCTTCAAAAGGAGAGAGGGGAAAACGAGATGTCGGAGGATGGCTTGAAGGGATGTCAAAGAATGCACAAAGCTTTCCAGGACGAGCAAGGAAGCAGAGACAAAGAAACGGGGGACTGAAAGATGCAGAATGGTATAGGAGACGTGCAGAAGTGCACACAGGAGATAGGTTGGGTGCCTCAGGCTCTGAAGAGAGAAGAGAAGAGAAGAGAAGAGAAGAGAAGAGAGAGAAGAGAAGAGAAGAGAAGAGAAGAGAAAGGGCAGCGTGGCTGAGGCGGGGTTTCAGCCCATTGCCGCTGGGCAGCCGGCAGGAGGTTTGGAGAGATCTGGATTGATTAGACTTCTCCAACTGAGCTCCCAGAAGATGACAGCCTCGTGGTGAGGCCACACAGGCGGGCCAGCGTGGCTGATGCTGGAGATCACACAGGGCCAGTGCCAGCTTCACAGGCTTCGGGGGAGGAGGGGCCTGAGGTTTCAGAAGCAGGACGGGCTCTTTCAAGAATTCCAACTTGCATATGACGACAGTGGGGATTTGTCACCTCGTGTAGTTTCACAGCGGAAGGAGTCCTCTTTCGGTGAACTCAAGCAGAAGCAGGGACTTACGCTGCCTCATGGGATTCTGTCCTAATCTCTCCAAGGCCGAGGCACTTCCTCTGGCCCTTCGCTCCCGAGACCACCGCATCCATTTCACGAAGTCCTGACGACACAGCTAAGGTCACTGACCTCGCCACCGCCATCTCCACACGCACTCTCACCAGAGGTTACCTCCTGCACGCCAGCTAGCGTAGCCGCTGCGTTACCGCGTGACTTACGTGGAAAGAGCAGCTGCCCTCGGAGATCGTACGTTCTCAGGGACTCTCCAGCACGTTTGCCTGTCGCTCCATCGAGGGGTCACGACGCTGGCAGGTGGGTCAGGGCAGGTATTGGAAACGGTGATGTGTGCGTTGCTCGAGAAGCGAGGCAGGCGTGATGATGTGGGTCACACCTTTCATCTGTGTCGACTCCCCCCTTTCTCTGCCGCCCACGGCTGTCATCGCTCTGGGGGTTTTCATTGGCAAGACCGCGAAGAGCTGAGCCTGCAGCGTCTATGGTCACAATTCTTTGACCAGCAGGACAGGAGGAAACCATACCTGACAGGAGTCCTTCAAAAGATTCAGCATCCATTCCGCCCTAGTATCCGCCCCAGACCAGAGGACCGAATACTCCTGCTGCATCATTAACGTCGCCTCGAAACTTGCTGTTGGGTCTCTCAGTTTCTCCCCTGAAGCCCTGGACCACAATGACTAGACTTTTCTCCTGGTTCTTGACAGAAGAGGTTGTCTGTAGGAATAGAAACCAGTGACCTTATTAACTGGGAAGAGAGAGAGAGAGAGGAGAGAGAGAGTGAGTGAGTTTCAGGTCATGTTCAGATTTATTACATAAGTGAGCAAGCCATAAGTCTTACAGTTTGCAGTCTCTCTCCAACGGGAAAAACTGACATTAAAAATTTTCGTTAACTCTAGATGTTTGTCTCCCAATTCATTAGTGTCCTCCGCTCATGGAGATAGTTGGGTACTCAATTTAGTGATACAGTTTCATGGCAGTGACAAGGAAAGCTGAGTTTGAAACTGGGGAAGTGCCTTAGGAAGCATTGGATGCAGGTCCTTCATTTCACAGGCGAGTCCCTGAGGTAGAGAGGAAGCGGGTCCCGGGTAGACACAGTCGTTGCACATGGCAGAGCTTGGGGAGAAGTTGATTTCTAGTCCAGTGCTCCTCCGTGAGTGCAGTGAGGGCTCTGAGCAGAAGGGGTCAAAATAGGATGTTGGGCTGTTATGGGTTGCCTGGACAACAAGCTAGCCGATAGGGGGGTCATATTCTTTAGCTAGATGGGGCTCTCTTCTTCTTCACCCCCATCCCCCACCACCCAGCAGGGGGGACTGCGATGATATCCTCTGGCCAACTTCTGCATGTCTGCACAGCAACATTCCTGGTGACCGCAGGTTGGGCACCTTAAAACCAGGCTGCCTGGCGACAAGCAGCCCACCTTCCCTCCCACATCACTCTTACTCTGCCTATTAAAAGAGACCCACAAGAGGGAAGGGTCTCTTGCTCTAACACACAACCCTACTGTGCCCGGAGCCTTTCCAGGTAAGAACAATCAGGGGACCCGTCTCCTCTTTCCCTGTTTAACCCTTGGCCTAGTAATCTTGGCCTATTGTGTGTTCCTTAGTCCGCTACGTGTGATGCTTTCGATGTTGTTCCCATCTCTGGTGTCTGACAGGTGGAGATCCAGTGGGGACTAACCTCGCAAGACGCACACTTCACCTCTGACCTTAATTTTCTAACTGCAGACTAGAATTATATCTGCTCCTCACTCCTTATGGTCCCTAGAGAAAAATTTGATGAAATCAGCATGCGCTTTCCTTAGGGGTGAGGTCCTTGAAATGAAAGCATTTCATAATTTGGAGTGTTCGGGTTTTGCTCGTCATACAAGAAGCTCACTGGATGAAAAAGTATCGCCTCATTCTCTTGCTAATTCTGGGCTTATCGCACATTCAGCGTTCCATAAAGGTTGACTTGAAAGCTTTCATTTAAAACCCAATTCATATGAATTAGTGTACTACTCAAAATGTCAGGCGCCTAATAGGACATACATAGCAACTGGAAATTGAAATAAGTACATTTTAATAGAGCTCAGAATTAGGGTTTCCTCTATCTGTTTGACGTAGTATCACAATCATAATTGAGGGTGAATTTCTTTCCGTTGGCATTTAATGACTTCTATCTGGAATTATCAATCATCCTAAATTTGTGCTATCATTTTTCAGAACTAAAACAGCCAAAAAAAAAAAAAAAAAAGAACAAAACCCAATGCCCTTTAATTATAACACTGATATGTAAGATTGTATCACCTAATACAGATACAGAGAAGAAATGGATAGATTTTGAATGTTCAACTGATAATTCTTGCCAGATACCAAGCAAAGGCCCACTTAATTATGGCATTGCAATATAGTTATTTTCTTATGTTTTCATTTGAGAAATATTCTATTTCCCTTTTTTTTTTAATTTCTAAAATGTGGTCTAGTTTAATTATTGACAAGCTACTCTGAGCAGTGTCAGTAAATGTGAGTCCCCCTTTAAATTGAAGGCAAGGTTTATGAATGTTTGGCTTAATTTTCAATTTTTCATAAGTTGTAGAAATAGCAAAGTAATTCTTATTCCTCACTTTGGCTCTATGTGGACCCCTAGGTTTGACGTGAGGCCCTCAAAGATAGGATAGTACCAAAGTCAGAAGCACTGTCAAAAAAAATCAGGAAGAGTTTCATTCTGGATTATGGGGAAGTCAGAGCATTTTATTTGTAATTACAATCACACCAAATTTCTAATATGAGAGTGAAAATCTCTTTACCATTGCAGGTTTCCTAGCTGTAAAGCTAATACAACCAGCGGTAGAATAGTCAGTCATGAAGGTCTCTCAATTCTTTCAGGCTGTTGCTATTTCTCCTTACAACCAGAAGAGGGCAGTCTGGTTACATGATTCAGAAGGAAGCTCCATTAGCCCAAGAAAACAAGATTTTCAATAAATTTCAGTGGTTGGAATTATTTTTTTTTTTTTAGTGGTATTAAAGGCATTTAGAATTACTCGAAGATTTTTCTCCTTTTATTAAAAAAATTTACAACCCTTGTGAGATGGGTACTTTTCACAAAGGGATGAAATGATGGTAAATGTTTATTTGTACATTTCGCTCATGCATGCACTTTCTGTTCCTATCAGCCCTCTTCAACATTTGACTAGTACTTAGGGGAGGGGACGGCTCTTATCCTGCAGACCGCACTTCTAGTTTATGACTTTGTGACATTTTATAAGTAAAAAGAGATACATTGTATAAGGCAAAGAACACTCATCAACAACACTTCAGCATCCAATCAAGAAAAGACTGAGAAAAAAAGAAAATTCACAGCAATTGAAACACAGAGATTTGCCAGAGAAACTTAGTATCCAAAACACTTCTAGCAACACTTACTTGCTTTCGGGGGGGGGGGGGGGGATGTATATGTATGTATACACACACACACACACACACACACACACACACACACACACACACGAGTGGACTGTCTAGTAAAATGTTTGAACAATGTCACACTTCCCCCGAAGTATTTTCTATAAGCTTTTAAGTGAAAATAGCATAGAGCTGAACACAAAATCTCACAAATATTTCTGCCACTTTTTTTTCCTCTCCTTCATTAATAACTCCAGAGACTTGAGAAGCCACTAACTTTACTGAAGCTAGAAAACCAGATATATTTGTGAAGGAAGCTCAAATATATACGTGTATAGACTTTTTTTTTTTTTTTTTTGAAAGGACCAGCCTTATTTCAAACATATAAGAAAGAGTTGGTTTTAGGGAACTAGTTCCAGTAGAAATTTACCGAGAGTTACTTCTACGCCTCGTATTTATTTTTGTCTATTTTTACAAATGCTCCCTTTGTTCCAACAGAGCTTCTCATGCTATTTTTAGACGATTGTACACGGAACCAGTGCTATTATCTGATGCAGACAAATGTGCGTGTGTGTGCGCATTACACAAATATATTATACAAATGTGCTGATCTGCCGTTAGTGTCTGTCAGCTACCTGCCCCCACCCAGCTTCCTCAGTGGCTGTGGAATTCACCAGGGCTGCCCACAGCCCCCGGCTTGCGGCCTGCGGATTAACTGGGAATCCAGGTGATTTTCCACCTGATCCATCCATGCCCTGGAGCCCTCTCCCACCTTTCCTGGAGAGGCTGCCTTCGGAAAGTGACCTTGCTCAGCAAAGGCCGATTGGCTGATGTCGCAATGCCTTTCCCAGAAGAGGGGCTGTTCCGTGCCAAGCCGTGTGGCTGCCGCGATGGGATTGGGGGTGGGCAGGAGGAACGGGGAGGAGGGACACAGCTTGCCAAGTCACTCGCTCGGGCTACTTATAAACAAACTTCGTCCTTGTTTCTCAAGCACTTTCTGGTGAGGGGGGCTGGATGCACAGTGTGTCAGGGACTCCATTTATGTTCTGTGTAACCCTTGGGGAGAGCGGCTTTTAAGGGACTGATTCGGTTTAGAAGATGATTTCCATCAGCTACTTTTAAAAAGATACATACTATTTGAGCACAAAGCTGAAGCCCCTCGGAGCTGCACTAGGGATTAAGAAAAGGCATGTATTTTAATGCCTTGTGAATAGGAGTAGCTGATAAAAGAGGCTCTTGTTACCCCTGCTACATTTAAATGTGAAAAGCAGCGGCTTCTAGTGGGGAGTGAGGAGGGGAGTCGAGAAGAGATATATTATTTTCATAGGGATTTAATCTTCAGACTACACTGGAACCACAGAATACCATTGGCCAGTCACTTATCAGCCGCTCTCTAATCACACTGAGATCTGTGAGATTGTGGAGAGGGGAAGAGGGAAGAAGGCCAGGGGGGGGGAGAGGCAGAGAAAGGGACTGTGTGTAGCGACGAGGCTGGCCATTTTCATCTGCATGTATGCTGTGAACCTCAGATCAAAACGCACGCGCGGTGGACTGTTTGCTCCTTCCTTCATGAGCATTAACCCTTTAAACTTTTAAAATACCAGCCCATTAAAGAGTTTGAAGCAAGGGAGCTGTCTTCGGGGCCTGGGTGTAGCGATGGCCCCCTGAGAGAAAGGTGACCACTGAGACCTCATTAGAAATATGGACCATGTATGTGCGTGTGCGTGTAGCGTAGCTTTCTTCCTACATTTCAGAGGCAGCATAATTCAGGTAGGATCCAAAAGATGTTGCGCATCCAGCAGAGAAAGGCTCTTTCTGCAAGTTTTACTGCTGCGGGAAGCTGATGCTGTAAAGTCTAGGATGATTAAACTGGTAGGTCTTTGCCAATGCTATCCGTGTTTGGAGAAATACGACCGAAGGGTGACAACCTTTGACTGAATGAATGACGGAAGGAAGAAAGGAACGAGTGAATGAATCTGGGCACCATCTTTCCCCCCCTCCAGATTATCAATTTATGGCCGGGTTTTGTTTATTCTGATGTTGGACTTACTGAAAATGGATCCCTAATGAACTTCCTCTGTATGCTTGACCCCTGAAGTTTCTAACGTGCTCCTTGAAAAACCTAACGTTTGGCTCCAGGATATGGCAAGGAAACCTTTTTAATAAGAATTCACCCTATTCCCGGCATCCATCCTTACTCTTTCCATTTTTTTTTTCCTGATATTACCACTCTCAAGAAGTTAAAGGATTAAAAACATGCCTGGGAGTGATAAATCGGTGGTTCTTGCCTAGCTTATAATTAAGGGCAATTCTCACGTAGAGGAACGTGTGACAGTCCAGCCCACACGCTCAGAAACAGCGCATCAAAATGAAACCAGCGAATCGCTGGGCGCCCGAGTGCACCCCGGCGTCCTTGTGCGCGCTCTCCAAGCAGACGGACGGCAGTCGGCTCCTCCAGGGACCCAGAGGGAGAGGCCCGAGAAGGAAGGAAACAGGTCCAGGTGCCCTGCCACGCATCAAAAGCCAGGAAGGCAGCGAGCTTTTGCAGGCTGCTGCCTGGAGCCACACCGCTTGCCTGCCCACCTGTCTCACCGGTGCTTTTTAAACAGCCCGGAGGCCGTCCTGGCCTGGCTGGTCTTGCTCTCAGGGCTCCGAGGGGTCACACTGAAGGCCCGTGGCAGCGCAGCGCGGGGCGCTGAGGAAAGGTACCTCGGCCACGGAACCACGGCTGACGGGTGTGGGGCCCGTCCCCGAACCTGGGCTGGCGGCTAGCGGCTCGAGGGTTCAGCCCGTATTTTGATTTTCCTGACCCCGCTTCCCTCTGCCTAAAAAAATAAAAGCCGACAGACCAGCCACCCCAGGTACCATGGCAGAGCACAGCGAGCAGAGCAGGCCGGCAGAGAGAAGGAGCTGGAGCCCGGACGCCGGGGCCGGGCAGAGCGAAGCCGGCCGGGAGCCGGGAGGATGCGGCGAGGCCCCGGCCCGGCCTGCGTCTCTGCGTCTGCTTCCGAGACCTCTTGCTTGCTTGCTTCCCTTGTCTCCAACCCCCTCTTCCCATCCAACTTCTTCTTCTTCTTCTTCTTCTCTCTCTCTTTTTTTAACTCGGCCACGGAACATTAGGTTTGACGAAGAGAAAGCGGTTGAACATCTTTTAACTGAGGGAGGTTGCTTTTTCATTTGAGACCAAATGGCTCGTTTTTACCTGTTTCGCTACTGGAAGAGGGAAGAAGTGAGAGGTCAGCGAGGCGTCGCCATGGCAACCCGCACGGCGGGGGGGCCCTGACACAGATGAAGGGAGGTGATAACGCAGGCAAGGGGCTCGCGCTTACTTGGCATTTTCTCCCCGTTCGGGGCTGTGTCGGGATGTATGAAATAATTCTGTCTTTTTCAGTTCGAAAACATCGCTACGAAATCGTCGGGCCCGGAAGCCCCAGCCTTAGGCAGAAGCATCGTGGGTTTCAGTTTGCTTGTGACTGTGACCATCCTCACAACCCCCTCACAACCTTGTCCTCGGTTACACCGGCAAGGTCACGTGGGCCCTGCCCTGGGGCAGACTGCCCTTCGGCCTAGGAAGCCACCCACTGCGTCGTCAGGCCCGAAGCCTTCACGAAGAGAGAAACCTGGCCCCGATGTCCAAAGCTAGCATCGGGGGGCCCAAATCTCAACACCTGACACCTTCCTGGAGTCTGTCCACAAAGGACTTGTCGATCCCATTCAGTTCATGGACAGGGACAAGGAAAGAAGAGAAGAAAACGAACATGACAAACGTGCTAGAAAGGCCATATTACACCCCGCGGGGGGAGCTCGGGCCAGGCAGGGAGGAATTCCCATGACCTTGAAGCGAACGGACTCACACATCGGACACATTTCTCCCCCTGGCTTTTTACTTCATGTGCTCCCCAGCCAGTGTGGGAACTAGTCAGTATTCCTTGAAGGCCCATGGGCGCCAGGCACTGGGTACGTGCTAGATTTTCTCGTCGCCCGTGATCCTCACAGCAATCTTCTGAGGTGATCGTAGCATCTCTGTTTTACAGATCAGGAAAATAAAGCTCAGAGGGGGTTAAGGGATGTGCTCAAAGTTACAGATTCTGAGGCAGGCTCTGTCCGTGCCCCAAGCGGACTCTCTCCAGGCGTTGACATCATCCAGATGCAAAGACGGGTTTATGCTTTGGTTCAGTTATTCTCTTAGATTCCATGGAGCGACTCCCTGCCTGCTGCTTCCAGTGCATTTCTAGAAGCCTGGGGAACTTAGATAGGGAGATGCCGACTCCATTCTCCAAGAACTCGGGGTCGAACGGCTTGATCCTCAGTGGTGTGAAGTTGGACCAGACACCCAGTGGGCTTGGGCTTCAGCGTTCTCGTCTGAGACGAGAGGGTGTTAATATTTATCTCAAGGGCTGTGGGGAGCAGACAGGACTTGGTCAGCTTCCTAAGAGGGGACCAGGTTCATGCGTGTAAATGCTCCATAAGAATGATCTTCCGTGCTCCTCACCCTCCTTGTCCTCCACCCCGCCGCTTCCACGGGGTTCTCTTGGTCCTCCCTGTGCTGAAGGCAACTGTGCTTCTTTCTAAGTGACATCTACCTTCCAGGCAGTCTGGGTGGCCTTGTTAATGCACCTCACCTCCCACCGCCACGCCCCAAGGATTGGAGAAGGATCACAGCAGCAGCAGGAGCAAAGAGAGAGGACACCTTGGTAATTACAGTCAGTAGGGAGGCCGTCAGAGAGGAGGAGATTGCCTGACCGGCTCCCTTTGCTGCTTCCACCTCCCCTCTCATCCACCCTCAATGTCAGCCGCAAGTCCAGGGTACTCTCTCTGCTCACCGTCGGCACAGGCGCCAGCTTGCACAGCTCGGAGCTCATCCACGTGCCCCGATACAGGGCAAGGGTCCGAAGCCAGCTCTGACTTAACTGGGCTTTCGAAATCCAAAGCAAAGCCAGCTCCGCAGGGCTTTGACACATCGTACTGGCTAAATGGCCACTGCCCCATTTTCCAAAAGCAAAGGCAGCATGGATGGCCAGGCGATGCTTTCACTCTGATTCAGTGCAAGCAAGTTATGGAAGCCAAAGAGAAGGAAAACCCATCAGCCTGAGCAATGCTAAGGCTATGCAAAGGGCAGCTGATATCCAGCACATAATGCACTGCCCTGGCAATAAAATTCGTGTTGAGTTGCAGAGCAGACTGGTCAGCAAAGGGCCCCCTTTGTATTATAATGTTCAGAGTCCAATTCTCAGTCACAAGCCCCTCGCCTGAGTCTCTCTCTTCTCTCCTTCCTTCCTTCATTCCTTCTACTCCTCTCCTTCCCCTGTCCCCTTTCTACCCACCTAGACCCACACCCCCTTCTCTCTATGCCCCCTTCCTCTTATCCGGAGATGTGGGCTGGGTGTAAATGTCATAAGTTAGACAGAAAATCAGCCCTTTGGCAACTTAAAAACTAAGTGGAAAGATAAAACTGGCACTAGATATGATAAGAGCTGTGGCACAGCACAGGAAAAGTTAAATGTAGCGCAGTGATGGCTCGCTTTCTGATTTCAGCTTCATAGTCACCTTTGCAACCCAGCCTTCTTTGATGTTGCACTATACCTTGGCTTTCCGTTCCTGCATCACACGGTGATACTATGTTTTCATTAGTTACTGTCTGTGCATCTCACTGGGATGTAAGCTCCCAGAGGGCAGGCACTGTTTCTGTCTTACACGTCATAATGTCAGTGCCAGAGTCTCCCAGGAAGAGAGGGAAGCCTGGGGCTAGCGCAAAGGGAGCAGCCAGTGGAAATCCCCAGGAGGGAGAAGAGCCAGGGGTGTGTCTGCCTGACAGGGGAGGTTGACAGGAAGGAGACTCCTGGCTGTGACCAAGGGAGGCACCGTGGGCACAGACCCCAAAGTGCCTTGTGTGATGCTGCAGAGATTAGGTAGATGCCCACAGGGACCAGAGGAATAATGTTGTAAGATGTGTCAACGTTTCTGAAGCCAGAGGGATGGATCGAGTCGATACACGTTTTAAAACTGAGGGATAGCGAAAACGATTCGTCATGGAATAGTATTCATTTGACACACGCGGCTGGCTCAGTGCCAGCCATGTGCCAGCCACCACTCGAGGCTGGGGAGATGCACCGTGAGCAGACGGACACAGGCATGAGACAGGGCTTCTCATCTGGTGGAGAGAAACGGGCAATATGCGCACAAAGAAGCACACGGGCAACAAATCACCAAACAGCGTGATCATTTCAATCACGAGCGAGGGAGAGTTGGAGGAGAGGCGGTGGAGTGCGTCAGGCATAGAGAGAGGAGTTGCCCATGGGTCCTGGCCAGGAACGTGGATTTTCTTTTCAATGCAAAGGGCAGTGGCCAAGGGGCTTGATCAGAGGATGGACCGATGCAATTTATGTTTAAAAAAAAATCATATGGCTCGCTCTGTGGCGAATGGGCATTGGAGGGGGTCCAGATGCAAGAGGAAGTAGGGAGACGAGCCGAGGTCCAAAGCAGAGGTGCTGGGGAGGTCTGGGGACATGAGGATTGTAGAGCTGGGGATCAGAGGATCTGCTTACCAGTCGAAACATAAGGGAGAAGAAGCATGATGATGCTTCCGTGGGGGGCGAGCCTCGCTGCGTGGATCGTGGTACTGATGTATGAGGTTGGGGGAATTGGCGGAAGACTTGAGATTTCTGTATGAATATGTTAAGTCCAGCTAGTCAAAAGTGTAGTACAAAGACTTCATGATTTAACACATCGAAAATAGTCCTGTTCTCATCAGATATAAAACTGTAGAAAACAAAATTATATATAAAGTATCCCTTCGATAATTGTGTGTGTGTGTATATATATATATTTATATATGTGTGTGTGTGTATATATTTATATATATATATGTGTGTATATATAAAAAATGGAGACATTACTAGATAGTATTGATAATGCTTAATTTGGTGGGTAAGGAATATAGTAAATGCTAGTAAATACTGTCTTGATTATACTTTCTATATCTCATTTTTAAGCCGTATTACTTTAATGAGCAACAACAAAAAACTTAAGTCATCACAGAAGTTAATTTAGCATCCTTATTCTGACGTTTATTTGATTATTTTGACTTTAGATCCGTTCCCTTTACTAGGAAATTTATAGAAAAATAAACCAAAAAGGTCAAAAAAATAGAGACTGAGTAAAGATATCAAAGTAAATAGTGAATGAGCCACAGAGAGAACATGCTGAAAGATACTGAAGTTGCAGGTGTGAAGTCAGCATTCTGCTCTAGAGAACAGGACACCAGAGGCTAACTGCAGGATATGTTCTTCGTTCTCAGCATCACCTGTAAAACACACCACCAGATAGTCAGGTCTTCGGCAAGACAGACTCGGGATCTCCTGAGATGAAACCACGTGCCCCATGCCTCTTGTAGCCATCATGACCTGATACAGATCCTTCACGCTGAGTCCAGCAGCCCCAACGTTGCTGTAGGCAGCCCTGATTAATAGACCCATAAGATGGAGCTTATCCATCGTCACCCAAGTTGGAGAATCTCTGTTCTCATCCACAAGCCTTGGTCTTGTTCCATCGTAGGTGATGGAGTCACACTGTTAAAATTCTCTTACCTTTCCTATTTCCTTCAGGAGCTAATATACCTCTTCCGCCCTCTCTCTTCTCAGGGACTTAATTCCTTCTTACACAAAACTCTTATTTTCCAGATGGGAATAGAAAAAAAAAATGTAAAGAATAGTGCTCTGCAAATGACCTAGAGAGATGGCAAAGGAGGTTAATTTTGGCTAAGTAAAAATAGAATCTGATTTCACGGAAGCTTTCACAATTATTTGTATTAAAGTAAATCCAGCTGAAGAACTTTCCCAAACTCTATGGGAACCAGCAGAGCAGTTGAAGGAGTTGGAAGAGCACAGTTAGAAACCTGTTTTTGGTCTTCTGCTTGTCAAAGGGTCTTGGAAGATGAGTTTTGCTGTGCTCCGGCATGTGTGAAATAAGCTTGGAGCTGCCACTCTCCAGGTTATCTATCCTATAGAGTGTTATTAGGAGCATCGAACGAAACAGGATGTAGGAAAGGGTTTCATAAACCCTATTAAAGACACGCTATAAATGTGTCGTGTGGTCAGAGCTTCAGACAACAATAGCTATTATTAGGAATCTCTATTAGGGTGATAAAGAATGGTGGGCTGTCAAAGAATAAATCTACTGATAAGTCGTCTCTTCTTTCCTTCTTCTCATCTTCCTTCCTATTCTTATTTTAATTTCCAATTTAAATTGTGGAATAATTGTTGTGAAATAGTAACTGATTCTTATGCCTCATTAAAGCATTTTGTAAGCCGATGGGTAAGAAATGTTTAACCCTATATCTAGGTCATGAAAACCAATGATCTTCAAATGCTACCTTCTCTTTTAAGCTCTTCCTAATTGCCCTAAAAATGTATTTTCCCCCTTATTTTTTGCATTTCCATAGCAATTGGTTTGTAGCTGTGTTTACTATGCTCTCATTTTACCTACTTCCAAGCTTTCTTCCCACTAGATTTTTGGTTCTTTGAAGGGAGATAGCCAATCTGACTCATTTTTTTTTTCCCTAGACTTACAACACCAAACGCACAATGGGAGCTAAATTTAAAAGTACTCAATTGAATACATTTTTAAAAACAGTTAGCTCTTAGCTCGGCTCTGTATGAGTTGCATGGAAATAAGTCGCCTGGTTGAAACAGAGCATTTATAAGGAGTTTGAGCATTTCCTAAATGTCTATGTAATTTAAGTTTAAATTCCTCAAAAATTAGAAAACATATCTCATCTATGGATCTATCACCTATTTCGAGCAAACAGCAGCAGTCAGGGAAAAGCCATTCAAAGGGGAAGATGCTACCTGATGTCTCCACGGAGCCCCTATCGGTAGTTCAGACTCCAAGTGGCTCTTCAGGAGATTTTAGTTGGACTGACCCTCGCTGTGTGTCTGTGCGGGGGGCACTTTGGGGACATTGGTTTGGGGCCGGTCATCTCTTCAGAGTTTGGCCTTTCTGGTTCTTACTCAGAGCCCTCAGTATCCGTGGTTTGCGTGGCTGCCTTGGGTCTGGAAGGCAACAGTGAGAGAAACACCTCAGAATTTCTTATCGGGGCTGGTGAAGGAGTGAACTCCCATGCTGGTCACCTGGCCCACAGGATACCCCTCCTCACATGCACACACACCAGTTTCCATGCAGTGCCCAGGAGCCGGCCGACCTTGCATGGCGCAGTTCCATCACAAACCCATCCCTGCATGACCAGCTCCCAGGAGATGAGGACGCTGAGCCTCTGCTCCCACGGCGTGTGGTGCTGCCTCTGGCCCCCCGGTCTGTCTGAGCCCCGTGCCTCTGAAATCCAGGAAGAAAGCTCATTCCTCTTCCTCTTCTATGTAGACAGAAGGTGCTCAATACGTACTCGTTGGATAAATACCTCTTTGCAACCAAACGTAATCTCTTTCTTCAAAACTTTATCTTATTTATTTATTTATTTATTATTTATTTATTTATTTATTTATTATTTATTTAGCAGCAAATCAGTATTGAGCTTTCCCCACATCAGAAATATAGAGACGCTTAAGACCGGGGAAGATAAAATAGACACAGCATCCCTGCCCTCGAAGGCTGTAAAGTCTATTAGCGCCGGCTGGTTGTTAAAATGGAATGGGAAGGTTCTGGGAGCAAAATGCAGTTAGGAGTCTGTGGGAGCATCGCGTTTTCTCGTCATTCGTTCAACGTTTCTGTAGACCCTGAATTTTGCCAATCATGACGCAAGAGGTTTGGCCTCGTCTCCTGCCTCGATGGTGTGTAAACAGAGTAGCAGAGATAGGCAGTTATGTTCGCAGTTCTTTTATACTATTTCAAATATTTCAGTGCTAAACCTGTGCACTCATTGAGATGCAATACCAAAGGCGGAGTGAGGGCAGGTACTTGAGATTGAGTTTTGTTTTGTTTTTTTAAAAGAATGGATTTGCCAGGGAGACCTGGTGGGCCAGATGGTGGATGGTAGTGAGTCTTCCTGAAGGGTTTAAGACATTATCCTTTGAGCAGTGGGGAAGCACTGATGGTTTTTAAGACGGGAAGTGACATGATCAGATTTGTGTTTTAGATTGATGGCTCTGGTAGCAGAGTAAGATGAATGGAATGAGGGGAGAGAAACTCAAAGTAGTGACAGCGGTTCAAAGGTGGTCGCAATTGTCCAGTCTTCCAATAAATGTTTGTTGTCAAAGAGACACATATCAGAAGACCCCGCTGTGTCCCGAGGGCCCTCAGGGACGGGCCGGCATGTTGAGGTGCCACGTGCTAGGCAGAAGTGAGACATCTTTGTGCTGGCTGCCCCTTTGTGCCTGATGTCCCACAGAGATAGTCCCTGAGGGCCAGCTAGCTCCATGCCCGGAGGCACGTTATTGATGTCCCTTTCCAAAGAGAAAATGTCGTCCAACATTCCAGGATGATTAGATAAACTTGTAAATATAATCAAAACATGTTTTTCTTGGGTTTCCAGGATAGATTCAGAAAAATGATGCCCAAGGGGGAAAAAGAAATACATCTGTTTTTTTCTTCTGCCTCTTTTTTTTTTCTGACTCCAGGCCAATCAACTTAGAATGAAAAACTCTTAGAGCAAGATTACACAGCTGCCTTGGCTCCTGGAGGGCTGGGGTTATGGCAAAACTTATGCATATCAGACTAGACTGGCCCCATGGCTTATACCTGGGACCCCTTGACTGTTCCAAAGAGGGAGTCATTTTCTTCCACTCTAAGATCTAGAAGAAATTTCAGAGACTTGGTTCTTCAGCTGTCTTGAGAAATGTTTTCCTGTTCAAGGTGTGTGCTGCCTGGAGGCTGGTTCTGTCTCATCAAAACCATTCCAGGCCCACCCTGATGTAGATCAGCGCCATCTGGCCCCTCGGGCTTCTGTAAACCCTGGTTTCCTGACACCAGAAGTCAAACGGGTCATAAGTATGATCTTGATGCCTGGAGTTGGATGTGTTTACACTGAAAGACCCAATTCCTTATGAGGAGCTGGCAAGATGACCTAATGTGAATGCTAAAAGCCAAACAGACAGACAAAACGCACATGGCAGGCTGTGACAACTCTCCCAGGTGCTTTTCGTGAAAAATTGTATTGGTTTTTCACAACAATCTACAGAGATTGTTCCTGCTGCCATCTCCTTTTTCACAGAGGAGGAGTCTGAGGAGTAGAAAGCTACATGATCTTCCCAGCCAGTAGTTAATTGAAGGAGCCAGGATTAGGACACAGATGATCACAAAAGCAAGGGCTGTTAAGAACAAACTACCATCGAACGGATGGGGAAGAGTCATCTCACTCGGGCTGAAAGCTGAAGTGTGTCAGGAGATGAAACTTGTAGGGATAGGAAGACAGAACAAAGGATGCAATTATTAGAGAAACAGTTCCTGCTCTTCATTAAGCTTAATGATATTAATAAATGAATACAAGGCAAAGGGCTGGAATAATTTCAAAGATCAATGCTGTACACAGCCAAAGAACCAGAACATTTTCATAAGAGCCATAAAATACCATACTAATGATCAGAGTTATTTCCAGGATTAGTGAAGCATTCTTTTGGCAAAATTTCTAAAAGTGAAAGAAAAAATCATTTATGAATCTTTGTGACCTGATGAAATTTAGGAAGTGGCTTTGACCTTGGGGATCTGTCACTTGGGCTGGACACTTTATAGTCCATGATAGAGAAGTTCCCTAGATGGTGTAACACAAACATCGTACTAACCATGTGGGGTCTCAGCTTTTATTTTTAAGCTCTGGAACTGGGGTTGGAAGACTTTTTCTGCTAAGTAGCCAGGTAGTGAATATTTTAGGTCTTTCAGGCTGCAGGGTCTCCATCATGACCACTCAGCTCTGTTTGCTGTTGTAGCATAAAAGTAGGCATAGATAGTAAATCGATGATTGGGCACGTCTCCATTCCAAGGAAGCTTTACACTAACGGGTGGCCAGCTGGGCTTGACCTGGAGGCGGGTGGGCTACAGGAGTTTGTCGGACCTTCTCTAAACCACATTAAAGTGGGGTCAGAGAAGAACAAGTAACCAGCCCTTCCCTGAACAAATCCTTAGTGCCCATTATCATATGTATGCCCCGGAGAAGTTCACAGTCGAATATACATGAGGAACTGATTACAGTGACTGTACATGGCGTGAAAAGAGAATTTCAAGATGCTGCAGGGACACATAGGAGTGAGCTGAGGCATCCTTCTGGGGGAACTGCAGTAGGCTTCATGGCGGGAGGGAGGGATGTCTTAATCTGAGTGGGGAACAAGGAACAACTAGGAAAGGCTGTTGAAAAAAACACAACAACAACAATCTGTGAGTGATAACAAATCCCTATCCTAAGACACTGGTGGTGGGGACGAAACAGATGAGGAGAAAATAGATTTAAGATTCACGAACGCCACAGAATTCGCGGTTCTTGGCAATCAAATTGGGTGCGGCGGTAAGGGGAAGAAACGAGACCGGGGTAACGTTCCAGTATCTGATCAGGGATGGCTGCTTCGGACCAATGACTGGATCGACGTAAGAAAGACGCGTAATCAAGCTAAGATGCCAGCTGTCCTGATTTGAATAAAATCTTGAAAATCTGTGCAGAGTAGGGGATTCGGAAAGAGGGGGGACGTCAGCCTTGGGTGTCGGGGGAAACCTCAGCTGACTTTAATTTTCCGTTCCTCCTGTGTGATGCTGCAGCCATCTCGCTGAGTACAGCATTCCGGGCCTCCCGTTAGCTCATTAGCCACGAGGAACCTGATCTTTACGAGAAACGCGGGGAAATTTCGCCGCAGAGGGGAGTGACTTGATTGCTCGGCGGGGCCCGTGACTGCACAGTCAGCAACAGGTGCTGCTGTGTTTGTGGGATCCGGTGCTTCAGAAGGCAAGCTGAGACTTTGAAATGTTGGGCGAGCAACAATCTACACTGATTGCGAAAACGTGGCCTTGTTTTTTCTCTTATTCCCCTCTTAGACCGAGCCAGTGGAGGTATTGCTTCACTCCACCTATTTTCAACATGCACTCAGGATATATATATTTTTTCTGCTCCAAAAGTCCTATCTCCTCCCCGCCTCATGACTTCGTATTTCTTCCCACCTCATGGGCCTCTAATAATAGGAGAAAGAATGTACTTCCTGAGAAATACCAGGAACGTGAGATGTCCATCTTTAATAATCTGGAAGTGCCTAATTTCTCCTTTGGAAAAAAAGATGATAGAAATCTCCATTTTTTTTTTTTTACTTGTGAGACATTCATGAGCAATTCAGAGAGTGGGAACGGAAGGAGTGACAAGGGACAGCCCACCTTGTCTATGTGAATGTGTGTGTCGCGGGCATTTCAAGTCATAAAAACATGACTAGAGCGAAGTTACAGGAACCGAGTACGGAATACGCTCCGTGGGTTAAAAAGATGTTGTCTTTCTCAGTTTGCAGGGACAGCCACCGAACCGGGTAACACTGTTGCTCTTCAAGAAGAAGCATGGAGACAAAATAGCCCCCAGGAATGACCATAGGAAAAAGGATTCATTTGTAATGCGCACTAATAGTATTAGCTAAAATGTGCCTTTCTTATATAAAATTAGTTTACGTGTTTATTTTTTGGCATTGTATCCTGTAGAAGTGCTTGATGGCCCTCTTAAGCTCTGAAAAGTCTCTGTCGTGATAAAAAACTTGTCTACACATATTTTAAGCTATTTTAAAGTCAACCTGCAGCTAAATAATTGACAAGCAGCTCCAATATACTTTGTTAAATGTCAAAAATGTCTTTTTTTTTTTTTAACTTTGGTTCAGTACTGATAAATAAGGTAGTCTTAGAGAAGTTCCTTGATCTCTCCTTAACTCAGTTTCTCAACTACAAAGTAGGGAGGGTTTTAATATTTACCTTGCAAGATTTCCAGAAGGAGAGAAAAATATTTTTTAAAACGGAACACAGTACTTCGTATAGCAAGCAATAAATAGTAGTTATGACAATGTTTATGGTGACCGTGATTTCCCCAACAATGCCATTATTAGTAGGATCTGCAGGCATTTCCAGGCCTGGTAAACTTCTGCAGGTTACTGCTACTGAGTGAAAGGCCAGATGGTTTTGGAAGATACATACCTAAAGTGGTCACGGAACAATTTTTTTTTTTTTTTGGAGAGTATAATGCTCTTGTTCTTTGCTGCCGACTTTTTTTCCAGTGACCTCTTTACCTCCCTGTTCTCCACTTAGACCCATTAGCAGGATGTGAGACAATATGCTGCTTGTCATCTGTTTCAAAGACACGGTGAGAGGATGCAGGTACACCAGATGGATAAACCTAGTGTGACTAATTATTGTGTATTTGCCTTTAATTATTATCATTTATTACCAGAGGAGAGACAATAGAGGTTCTCTGACTTAGAAGAAAATGTCGGCAGCAAGAAGTTTGTCTTGGAGCAGTATCGAGGACGGCTCAAGTGCTCACTGTTGGCGAAAAGCGAAGAAAATCACACGTACACAATAGAGAGACAGACGAGTGATAGATGAAATTTTATTTGCTTGAACTTTTAATCTAATTGGTTTCCATAAATACCTAACCTTATTTTTTAAAGACGATCCCAGATAATCTCGGGTATTGACCCCACAGTGCATTTTCTGTTATTTAATTATTTGGCAGTACTTCACATAATTAGGTCACGTGTGCTGTGGATTGAGATTTAAGGGAGGAATTTGACCCTAGGAAATCAGCTCTAAATTTAAAAATAGGTATTTGCATGAGAGTCTCTCACTGCTTCTATTTTGATTTTTTTTCATTATAAAATAATGTCTTTCAAAAAAAAAAAAAACTGTTACTCAGTATTAGGCTTCAGTCATGAGAGAGATCATCTTAAAAACATGAAAGATTTTCACCCTACAGTTAAAACCGAGGCATCTTATGGGAAACTTCTAAGGGGAAATTTTGTACTCAAGCAAATTTTCTTTTCGACAAGCATGTGCGTTACAACGAGCTTAAAATCAGCATAAGTGGTTTGACAGACTCATAGGCCAAGCTCCAACATGGCCAAGACTCCTCTGCTCCGAGGCAATGAGAAGAAACCTACAGGAGAGGAAAATACTTTAAAATTTCACGATACATTCTGCTTTAGAGAAACATCTGTGTGGCGGAGTTTTGGCTGCTGGAATCAAAATAGAAATGATAATGGGCAAAACCTCCTCTCCTAACAAATCACGCTTCAGATTAATCCTTCAGAAGACCTTTGAGTCGTATTTCCCCCCTCTAGTTCTAGGATCATATGGCTCTAAGTCTGAAAACAGGAATTTGAAGGTTTGCAATAGGAAGGGGAGGAAAAATCGAGGGTGAGCTAGAGTAGCTGCTTTGGAATGAAATTGCAGGTGTGGGACCAGAGGCCAGGGAGTGGTGCAGGCCCCATGGGCCAAGCCAGGCCATCCGCGAAGCTCAGTTCTAAGGAAGGTGGGAGTGTCCCCAGGCTACGGAGCTGCTCGTTTTTCCTAGCTATGTGTGGTGCGCCTTTATTATTTGGGGTCTTCTCAGTATCCTTTGCCACTTCTTAAGAATTCCTTTATTTCCTCTTCTTTTATGGAAATACTCTTCTCTGAGCCAATGAGAATAACTAGACCTCTCGTCCTAATTGTAGATCTTGAGTAGAGGAATAAGAGAGAGAAACTAGTTGAGTTTCATTGCGTCATGACCATACTGTTGGAACTTCAAAACTGACTGTACGTCCTGCTTCCCAGGCCCCGAGGTTGCCGTGTGTCACACTGATGTCCCACCTTACAGCAGCAGTCGTACATCCGAGGTAGTCCCCTTGCCTCTCTCACTCTGATCCCTTTTCAATAAACTTCCTACTCTTAGCTTAGAATCAGCTATTTTCCTTGCAACTAAAGCAAACTTCCTGAAAACACCATACGGTAGTCCATACATAAAAAAAAAGAAAAAAAGAAAAAAAAAAAAAGGTACCCTTATGTTTTTCTCATCTCGAGCATCCGAAGGATGCTGTTCCTCTGGGACCCGAGAGGTTGAGGTCAACGGAGACTTTCCAGTTGATTTGGACATCAGATGTGGCTATTTTGATAATAAAATGTGTATGTAACTCCATACTTGTCATCATACCGCTTTGCTTAAATTTATTTTTTAATATTCTCCTACTGTAATATGAAGCTTTAATGGCATTGATTCGAAGCCAGTTTTAGGATATAAAACTAAAAGACAGATAATCAGTGACTGAGGCAGAAGTGTCTACTGTTCTTTTTTTCTTCTTCCTCCAGGGTTGTTACTTCTCTGTTGTATTTAGATGCATCTGTGGACTTGCTTTGACCAATGGCAAGGGACCTGGGGGAGACGTGTGTCTTCTTTGTAGAAAAGCATCTAACTGCTAGTGCTTAACTCTCCGATTTCTTCCTCTTACTATAATAATGGGAGATTCTCTGAGTTGGAACCTCCTCCATCAGTCTGAGTCTCTGAGTCAGGATTTTGCAGAGACGAACCTCTCCCTAAACTACAGATGGACATGTCATGTGATTGAGACATAAATCGTGGATTTAAACATATCTGAGAAAAACGTATCGTACCCTGACTAATAAAGGATTGCATGATTGAAGGCGTGCCCAACTATTAGAAAAACTGCTGCCTTGGGCAAATCATTTAAGTTTACTTGAACTATTCATCTAGTCTCAAAATTTATTGGTGGGTTGGGGAGACAGAGGATCCTATCACGTGAGTCAAAGACACACAGTGGTTCTCCATGCCTAATGGACAAGCTGAGTGTCGCACGGAGGTGCCCAAAGGTGGGTTTCCATCACAGCAGCTCTACCTCATTTGTTAAATTTGATGTGAGGTTATGTACAAGATTTAATACTAAATTAAAAAAAAAATGTTTTCATGAAAACCCCTGGACTTGATAATCTCTGAATTTCTGTCTGGTTCTCTAATTCTGCTCCTACTTAACTTAATGATCACCTCTGTCACCCTCTTCATCTAAATCATTCAAAAACACTTTTACCTAAGTGATTCCTTTCTTCCCAAGGGAAGGATGGTGAAGTAAGCCTGTGATGGACGTTCTTGGAGGTGTTTTTACTTTTGATCCACTGAACAGCAACTTCATCTAATACCGACAACAGTGAAACTCAGCAGAGTGAAATCCCTTCCTTCTGGAAGACACACGAGTAGGGATGTAAACCAGCCCTTTCCGTGTTCCCCTTCCGAGACTGTCCTCCTCTGATTACATTGCATCTTTACACCAAATCCTAAAAATCTGATGCCTTTTCCAAACCATAAAAAGTTTCTAGGGACTTTAAATAAACCCTAAGCCTGGAGTGAATTTTTTTTTTTTTTTCCTGTGTGAAAACACAGGCAATCCTTATATTGTCCTCTGTAAATAGAGATTTTCTTTAAGCAATGATTCTATGGAATTACATGCTTCCTCCCATTTCCTCTGTGCTGTGAATGAAAGAGTAGAAATTCTGCTTCTGGATTCTAATTCCCCCCCCCCCCATGACAGTTGCTTGGGCCTCACGTAGAGCTGCGACTAAAGGAACGAGTTATCACACAGACTCATTCGATAGGCTGAAGCCACCCACTCAGCTACTGTGGTCTGATGCTCACTTTTTCTACTGTTAGATAAATATCTTCCCCCGGAGAAAGGTGATTTTGCAAATGCTTTCTTAATAGTCTATTCGTAACAATCCTTAGGAAAAAGTAGATACAGTCTGTGTCACTCTCCACTCTCCATCTACTCACAGAAGTTAAAACAGGGATGGGTAGGCGAGCCAGTGGGTAACAGTGGTGCAGCAGAAGGTGCTGTAAGCAGATGGTGCTGGGCCAGAGAAATGGAAGACAAGAGGGACAACCCTGAATTTCCAGAGCAGCCATTCATTTTTTTTTTTTTTTTGCAGCGGATATTGATCGAGAACCGACTGTGTACTTTCACGCCCTCGACCAAATCAGCTTTTTCTCCTCTGTCTCTACGGAGTTCTCAGGAGATCTTTAAAACTGTCATCGAGTGACTGTGACGTGTCAGTGTAGGTTCATCAATAGTAACAAAGGCACCAGTCTGCTGGGGATGCTGATAATGGGAAGGGTGTGTGTGGGGAGGGTGGGGGCGGGGGAAGTCTCTTCCTCTCCATTTTGTGGTGACCCTAAAGCCGCTCATATGGAAACCGCTCATATGGTGCAATAGATAACATCCCAGTGTTAGAAAAATGGAATAAGTTATGTCATAACTTATCCGAAGGTTTACATTTTCTGTATCCTCTGAAGTTTTAAAATGCAGTTCGACAAGTGTTCATATTTGATCACGGCTTGGTGATAACATATCAATTAGTATGAATGCATGTTGATGTGTGTGTATATGGATGTGTTCATGTGTACATACGTTTATGTCTATAGTAAGTACACACTCACACACTTTGTCTTCTCTCCTTATCTACCACATGAATCCTCACTTGAATTTCTCTTGAATTTTTAACAGTGATCATACACTGTAATGGAAAAAAAATTCTCAGTTGTTTCTTTAATCAGAATAAGCTTATGGTTCTTGTTGTCCAATTTAGATGGAATTTCTTTTGACTAACTGGGACTATCATTTTGCACTGTCATATCCAGACTTTGTGAAATCAGCATGTAGAATCAAACACAGACCAACATCAGCTTTACATTTCTAATAAGAAAGGGAAAAAAACCTACAATTAATTTTCTTTTTTAATACTGAGAGAGAAAGATGTATATTGTTTGTGTGTTTATTTTCATCAAAGCGTTTCCTTTGAGGGTGGCTGGAGTCTCTCTGAACATTTTCATCTCAGCGGCAAGTCGGTTTGGAATTCGAATAGATGTTTCCTGAAAATATTATTTTTGGAAAACTGACACTAATTGAAAGTCAACACTAATACTATAAGGACATCATCAGTGGAGCAGAGTGACAGGGGTAAGCGGAGTTCATAAAGATGAGCCAAAGCCTGGTGAAGCCTTCTCTGTATGCGGGACCTGTCCTCACAATCAGAGACCCATCTGGACCCTGGGAAGAGAGTCTGGAATAATCAGAGTCCTAGCCAATCCTTTCAACCTTATTGTTTATCATCTTGCTCATGAATTACCTTCCTTATCATTAATTCAAGATGAGGCTCCTCTTCTCTATCTTGACATTATAGATTAAAAAATGTAATTCAATAAAGCTTTAATCAGTATTGTGCCAGAACAGAAGCTATGGTGTTGAATCAAGCATGATTTGGGCCAAGCAGGGCACACTCTTTTCCTATGAATGTCGACATGGGCATAAGTACCTTTAATTTGATGTTTTGCAATCCAAATGCAATGGCAGTTTGGAAGAAAGAGAGAAGCAAAGATGACTACAGTTTGCATGTAAATAAAGTTTATGTCTTTCTGCTCTTCACTATAGCCAGAGCCCAGCACTCTGCCTGGCTCATAGCAAATGCTCAATAAATGCGGTGGGAGAGAAGTAATGAGGGTGAGAGGCAGGAAGTTGTAACTCAAGCAGGTCATGGCATCTTGAAATTCTTATCGATAACTTGAGTTTCTCCTGGTACATGAGGAGAAGGGAAGGGTCATTTCAGTAAGAACAACCTGTGCTGAGAAATAGAACTAGACAGCTCGTGGCGATGGTAAAGTCAGAAGTTCACCGTCCAGGCAGAGAGTTGGTAATGGAGTCTAATACATATAGAATTGTAAAAACTAGAGGGTGAAGTTCTTATGAGTGATGCTAAAGATACAGATATTAACTTAGAGGGAATAAGAATAATAGTTAGGGGTTAAGCTCAAAGCCTGGATACTGGTGAAAAGGCCATCCTGAACAGCTTTCTACCAAAGGTGATTCTTTCACTTGCTGAGCAAGTTCCCATTAAACTAAGAGCAGAGAGTTTAATGGGCACAAGATTTAAGTGGGTAGAATTTGGACTGGCCTTTGATTAGTAGCATGTTGATGATACACAATGTAGGACTGGGCTAAGAAATAGATTTTTTTTTAAAGGACAAAAATAACTTATTTTAAACATGGATGCTCTTTATTCAGGGTGAAGGATATTTAGGTCATGACCATGAAAGAGTTGCTCTTGGTGAGGTCCCCTTACCCCTCCTCTTTCAAACAGTGCACACATGTCACTAATATCAGGCTTTCTAAATTGTCATAAGGTAGGGCTGCTGGTTGGGGTAATTTGAAGTCTGATTGCAACTATGCCATTAAAACACTCTAGTGGCAATTACCCTAGTCATTTACTAAAGAAAAGATGTCCTCCCCAGCACTTGATTTTTTGAAAGGCTGGGTCTGAGATTCCAGGCAGGATGCTGAGTTGCTCCCACGGAGGGCAGGAGACACATGGTCATACGCGTAGGAATTATGATGTGTATTCTTCTAGTTTTGTATCAACAATATGTAGATAGCTTACCCTTACGAGCCTGGGAAACTAATCGTGTGTATGGGGACGAGGTAAATGACATGATTAACCTGATGGAAGAAAGGCTTATTTTACTTCCTAAAGATGCAAAGCAACTCTCGAACGAAGTTAACGACTTCTCACAGTCTTTACAAGAAATGTTGGAGCCGTGGCTTTCCAAGGGAGAGAAGAACGGGCCGCATTAGTTCGTGGCAGTGGACACCTTGTGGCTGCGTTGCCAACTCAAAGCCATCACTTCTTTTTTTAAAACAATCATGATAAACAGGGGAGTGACCTCACAGTCGTGTGCATAGCGTGTGGCGACTGGTCACAGTCGTGTGGTCCAAGACCCACTTGCAATGGATTTTTCATTTTCCGTTTCCTGCAGTCGCTGTGGGGCAAGTGTTTGCTGACTCATTAGAAACCGGCTCTACCTACATACCTTGCAAGCTCATTTGCATCCACTTCATGACTTTGCTGAAGTCTTACTAACGACGCCCGGAAAAACCAACCAAACAAACAAAAACACCTGAATTCACCACTGCTGTTATGTGGCACACATAACTCAAAGTGATACCTGATGGATCCACCTTTAATAAATCAATAAGGAACTGTCAGTAAGCTTTCTATTTCTTCAAGGGCTAGTGCAAGGAAGGCAGGAAGAGCCCACCAGTGAAATAAGTTTGAGGCATCAGCCAATGTGGCAGCAATTGAAGGCTGACTCCTGCCTCACCTGGGCCAGCTCCGGCAGACTGGCTTCCTTCCTTGACTGTCTGACTGTCTTCCCACCTGCAGAGCAGAATGGAGGTGGTGTGATGGAGCGAATCCCCAAACTTGTGGCCACTTAAGCATTTTTTTTTTACCTGCATGATTCAGGGAGTGCACACTTTCCTCCCAACTCAAAGAGTTATAATATTTTCTAAGATCATGGGACTTCCGGGCTCCCCTTTGAAGCTTTTCAGAGATATTGATTACATGCATGACTCAGGTTCCTTTGACTTCTGGCATTTCCTGTAGTGCGGTTTTGGGGAAGCAAAGGAGTTACACGATCGAAGCTGTTTCATTGCTTTACAGGTTACAACTGGGTCCAGGGCAAGCTGGGTTTTAGGTTTAGTTGAGGTCAACACCCCTTGTGGTATTTATCACGTGGTAGAAAAACTCTGAACAAGACCCCAGGCTATTGCGTTCTAACCACAGTGTTGACACAATCTTGAGCTGGAGACCACCTCACTGGACTTCATTCTCAGCTACATCCGATGAGGGACCTGTCCCTTTGTGCTCTGGTGGTAGGCAGGTAGCATTCAATGGCAGCTTTCAAGTGGGGCACCTTTCGTCAGTGGCTTGTGTTCGGAGTGTTTCTCTTTATTTTCTTTCTGATTAGTTTTATGGGCCTATTTATTTTCTTCAACAAGTTCAAATTTCATTTCATTTCTTCTGTTTGTATTCCCTCTCTGTTTTCACCCAAACCCCGCCGTGCCCCACGCTCTGAAAATCTGCTTGCTTTTTAAATCTATCTGCATTGAATTATTTATAGTTTTGATAAAGCCCTGTTTTGTCTGATGTTTATTTTCTTTAATAACAAGGAACCTGAGTGAACTTTTCCAAAAGACCGAAAAAGAATTCTAGTTTTCCAAGATGCTAGGCAACCGTGGCCAAAATGCACAAAACAAGCCTTGGGTACCCTTTTTTTTTTTTTTTTTTTTTTTTTGGTAACTTAGGGTTTTCCCCTCCTCCTATTAGACATTCTTTCATCTAAATGTGTTGCAGGGAGAGGAAAAATAACTAAATTCTTTCAGCATGGTCTCCATCCAGGACACAATTTAGTGTGTCTCTTCACTAGCCAATCCCTTTGCTTCGATCACTGCTAGGCCAATGAGGACACTTTAGTCCGTGAAGGGAATTCTGGGTTGTGATTGGTGGTTGGGGTCACATGCTAAAGATGCTCAGGTAATTATCCTATTTCTTTTTTTTTATACGCTATTGCACGTGAATCAGCTCAACGTTTTGCGCTCTCGATCGGTTTACTTCTATGGAGTTTCCACTGCTATCTTTCTACCGTTTTCAGACTCACGCCCCCTTCCTCCCTCTCTCCTCCTCCTCTACCTTGCAGTCCATTCAGTGTGTCTGTCCTGCATTAAAGTAATTAGGCGTCGGAGGTGTGTCAGTAAGGGACGGGTGGCAGAGAGAGGCACAGCCTTTAGTGCTCGGTAAATGTACACGACACCCACGTGTGCTTGTACATATCGTGCAAACATACGCAGGCAGAATGGCCAAACAGAACGGGGAGCCAGCGCTGTCAGAATGGCCACGGATGAGGAAAAAAAGAACAGGGTAAGAGATCAGACCCGAAGGCATCAGTGAGCTACGCAGTCAAAGCAATTCGGAATACCGAATGAGGGAAAACCACACGGAAGTCTCATATCTTGGACGGTTTTCAGAGTACGCTTTTTTTTTTTTTTTTTTATTCCGTCAGGTGAAAAGAGAACGTTTTATTTTTTCACCTTCCCCATTATTTCCTCCTTGCCTCTGTTCGTGCATTTCTTATTGTGTGTGTGTGTGTGTGTGTGTGCGTGTGTGCGCGCGCGTGTGGGGTGCATCCCACCCACCCCCGCCCCTCTCTCCAATCCTTCCTTTAAGGTTTAATTTAACAATAACATTTGCGATCGGGGTCCTGCGCATCTCAAGGGCATTGCGCTTGAAATTGCACACACTCTGCACCATTTATCATAGGCTGACATGTGTCATGTCCCAGACTGCGGCTCCAGGAGGCTACAGTGCATGATTGCGCCTTTGTTGATCAGCCGCCGAGACAACTGAAGCACCTTTCTTCCCTGCTCCTTTCATTTTTTTTTCTTCTTCTTATTAAAGCTGCCTCATCCCCTTTCAGAAGGCCTAAGTCACCCCTTCGCGGAGGAAGACACACAAAAGAAGTTGTATTGTGTTGGATTCTACGTTCCCCCATTTCCTGAACTTTCTGATGGGGGCCGCTCGCTGTTTAATAAGATCGGAATGCACCACTATAAACTTTAATCTTTGTCGAGAGAGAGAGAGAGCGAGCAACGGAAAAGGCCATTAAAGTCAGGACTGACCTGGCTTTATTTCCGAGCAGGATGGGGACATTTGGATTCTAACTGGACGCCAGCCACACTGGCAGGAGCCGTCCCATGTCCTGTTTTCAGGGCGTGCTCGTTCGTGGTATGGTCCTTGTGTCGTGTTACCTTCTAAACCAGCAGGATTTGAACTTAAGCCTGAAAGTTCCTTTTTTTTTTTTTTTTTTTTTGCAATTCGAAGCATTGAAGTTAAAGATAAGGGACGTGAGTTACCAGCCGAAGGCCTTGGCGGGCCTCCCCCAAAAGCCTGACTTGCCTCCCCAGCCTTTAAGGGAAACTAGAGCTGACACCACTGTTTGGAAAAGTTTTAAGCATAAGCTAATGATCATCAATGCTTAGTGGAGGTTTGTTTCCCAGGCGGCCAGTTTGGTCCTGAGACATTTTAAAACCGGCCTCCCTGACTCTGCGTTCCCCTCTGCTGAAGACCAGAGGCTCAGTGTTGTAATCATGATGCTGCACGTTCTCCTTCTCCCTCCAAAGATGTCCACGTTTGACCTCTCCTAGCTTCTCTCCTTTTCTCCCTGTGACAAGACGGCACGGCCACTCTTTTCCCCCAGCGAACTTCCCGTCCGGAGCCCCCCACCCCCGGCAACACCGCTTCCTCCCAGCGGCTCAAACCTGGTCCCCTCACCTTTCACCTCCCGCCGTTACCTTCTCTCCACCGTGCGCACCACAGGGGTTCGCAGCATCTATTTTTGTGATTTATTACGTATTACATCCCAGGACAGTAATCCTCGTCCTGTTTTGCTCATCACTGTTGCCTCAGCCCCACCGCAGGCCCTTGAATCATTCGTTGAGCTGAGTGAATAAAACACATCATTAGGCCTCGCCCTTGGGGATGCTGAACAGGATTCCTAGGTCCTCATCCCTGGAGGCTTTCCTCAGGTACGTTCGGCAGCCCTGGAGCTGATGGTTGCTTTCTTTACCCCACTCATCCACTGTTTTAGGTGAACTCTCACCTCTTAGAGATAAGACTGTACCTGTGGAACTCGGGACGGGGCCAGGACGTACAGAGGCCTTGCTGGAGTTTGGATCATGTCCAGAAACACACATACCGTTTGCCATGGGCTGCTGAAATTCACCCACGAAGGAAGTATGTCAGCTTGGGGAAAGGAAAGCATTCAGTTAGGTCCGCTTACGAAGACGATGCCCATCACATGCTGGGCTCATTTCGGGGACTACAAAGATGGCAAGACATACCCCCCCCCCTTGGCCACAAAGAACTCACAGTCCAGGAGGAGCAAGAGGAAACCTCAGGCAACACCAGGGGTATGACCAGGGAGAGGTGGACGAGCAGAGGCGTCCACAAACACAGTGCAGACTCTGAGGGGCTCTCACGGAAACTCAAAGGCGGAGTCTTCAGAGAGGAAGGGAAGCCTAGCCGTAAAGGGCCACATAAAGGCCCAGAGTGTGGGAGTAGAGGAACTGGTTTTTCCCCCCACTTCAACTGGCATCTGCGAGACTAAACAAACCATTTGATCCACTTTACAGTTATTCAGGGCATAACTATTAAGTGCACTGGGCTCATCCAACTGTGATGGCAGATGGTCCTCCCTGACATCCATCTCAGAATTCTCTAAGAGATCTTCACCACAATGGGCTTATAAATCCTAAAACCATAACGACCACTTCTTCTAAAAGTTAGGTAGAAACCGAATGTGATGTTTTCAGTGTATAAATATGTATGTGTCTATGAGAGAGAAAGGGGTAGGGGAAGTGGGAGAGAGAGAGAAGAGAGAGAGAGAGAGAGAGAGAAGAGAGTGAGAGAGAATGAGAAATAGACCCAATGCCTAGTGAGCTTTACATTACCTTGGCAATAGGCACATTCTCGAATGCGTCTCAAAAGGTTGTGGCTCCTGGACTTCGAAGGTTTGCCCTTATTCGCTTAAAGAGAATTCTGGCTTTGCAAACTTCCTGAGAAGGACCTAAAAAATAGTTAACACCTGCAGTCACAGCTCGAGGCCCACTCAAAGAACGAGGTGATTTGAGGAGGGTCCTTGGGATGGCGAAACAGCCTACTGAAAGGTGAACAACGTGCTGCCCGCTGGCTGTTTTGTTTCTGTGACACCAGACGTCGTCAGGGCTGTTTCCAGCCACTTCCGTGTTTGGCACGGCTTGACAGTACATTGAGATGACTCACTTTTCGTCTAAATCTTCACATCCTGAAAGATCTACCCTAATTGTCATTTAATTTAAGGCCAACACGTTAGCATCAGGATGAATCTTCTAAAGTAGTGTGTTGGCAGCGCTTGGGAGAGAGGTTAAAGGATAAAATACGAAGGACTCAGTACACAAAAAACAACTGAATCGCCTTTTCTCTGCCTTTTTTTTTTTGTTTAGCTCTTTTCATATCTGCAAAGTATAATTATTATTCTAAACATCCCCAAAAGAGTATAATGCCACCCAATTATGATTTCCATTCTCACACGACAGGGTCATTTTAGCAACTGATCAAAGACCACACACTCATTAAGTCAAAAGCCACCGTTGTCAAGTAGGCACCTTTCTAAATTTAATTTTTTAAAACATTTTCATTAAAACCCTGAAAAGCAACTTATAATCTATTCACATTCTTCTTTTATTAAAAAACGATCCTTGTTGAGATTTGAGCTGCTGGGTAATAAGAGAGAGGTGACTCAAAGGCCAATGGGGTCATCTGATTGCAGGAAGGAGGAGGTGCCACCAACCTAACAAGTAAAACAAAAACCAAAAAAAAAAAAAATAGATAAGACACAATAATCAGCTGAAAAGCATTTGAAAGCAATCAAGCGAAGATATTGAGAATGTTGTACAAAAGAATAATGATATTTGTACGGTAGGTAAAATATAGATTGCAATTTTATAACAGGATACAGGAAGGAGACAAGAATTGTTTATAGGACCTTGTGACAGAATTCCAACAAATCTCTTTTAAAAGCTTTCTCTTTGCCTTGGCATCGAGTCCTGGGCAGCCCTGGCAGCGACAACTGATGAAATAAAATGCCCAGCCTGGCAGGTGACAGGGTCCGAGGCCCAGAGCGTGATCTCATCTGCTCTCCAGAGTCGGCTGTGACCCTATTTTTTGCCCAGTTCATCTGCTGGCAGAAGCCTCAGTGCCTCTCTGTCTGAGGACGTGAATTGAGGAGAGGTTTGCTCGTGGAGGTTTTTCTAACGTTTTCTTCGGGATCAAGAGGTTTATGTGAACTTTGTGGTGCTCTCTTCATCCTCTGTCCCAGTGTGATGATTTCCTTCGTGGTGCTGGTTTCATGCTACATGGTTAAGTGAAGTTGATCGTTGAAGAAGATCCTCACGGAAGCCTTCTTGCTGTATGACTGGACTTTAATTAGACTTTAATGAATGGCATCCCTTCCTACCCACAAGAGTGGTTGTGAGGATTAAATGGATCCATGTGTATGAAGTACTAAGAACAGTGGTTGGCACATAGCGAAGGCTACAAAATGTTAGCTGCTGCTGTTGTTGTTGTTATACGGCAAGGCCGATCAATTAGGCTGCTAGGTACATTTCCATCCTGTGTATTCACTGGCTTGCTTTTCCCTTCTTCCGTCCTACGGTCACTCCCATTCTCTTCGTTCCTTTCTAGGTCAAGTCTTGCTTTAAATCCTTGACTTCTTGTCCCATTTACGAATGGTAACCATGAACATTTATCACGCACTCACTGTGTGCTGGACACTTAGCTAAATATTTTATCTGCATCATCTCATTTCATCTCCACCCCCCTCTCCAAAGCTCCTGAGGTATGCACACCTATTTTTTTTCCCAATGTCACAGAGGAGGAAACTGAGCTCTATAAATGCCGCAGGTTTGCACAAGTATGAGTGGACCTGGGGTGTGAGGGCAGGCCGTCCAGTGTCAGGGCTGGAATGCTCTCTCATGGTCAGTTCTGGTTCCGTTTCTTTCCTTGTCATCACAGTCGGACTTAGTGATCGAGCTGTGCACTCAGTCCTTATCCTCTGTCTTCCTAGAGACTCAGCTATTGTCCCTCATCCCCCAGACCCAATATCATCTTTCTTCTCTGGTTTTAGCCCTTCAGACCTGAACCCAGTGGCCTGGCCAATATCCCAGCCGAAGTGACCACTAAGTGACTTCATTTTATGGTGGTTTTGTTTTGTTTTGTTTTGTTTTGTTTTTCATTGAATGGCATATCACTGTAGCTACCAGGATTTTCTTCTATTAGCGCAACAAGAGAGTTTTTGTTGTTTTGTTTGTTGTGTTGTGTTTTGTTTTACCCTGAGGTAGAAAACAGTAGTGAAATATACCTCCTAAAATTCACCTGTGATTAAGTGGATGGATGTAATGTTGGCGCTTCCTGCATTTCCTGACTAGAAATCATTTTGCACATGCACAGACACACACACATGCGCGTGCGCGTGCATGGTGGAAAATGTCAATTAACCATAATGTTTAGGAAATGGGTTTCTCTAGATAAGTTGGAATTTTTCGTTGTTAATTGATGATCAAGAAAAACGCAAACCTTTTATTTCCATTGACATTATCATCAAAATTGTTTTTTTAATGGATAAATCCATTTCCCTGCCTCAAAAATCATAGTAAACCGAACATGCCTCATTCTTTATTTGAAGACTTAGATTATTACCATTCCCCAGGCTCCGTTTTATGAATTATTGGCAGTTAATACTGTAAACATAGACTATGTAAGAAGATTAGAAACAGAAGGGATTTTTTTCTGATTTTTTCCTCTGTGCGTAAGTCTATAGTATTTTTTTTTTCCTTATCAGAGGTGACTTTTCTCATTAATGTGAACCCAAGAATCAGAGGGAAAGGGTCACCCGTGACCATCGATTATGCCCGCATTAACCATCTCGTTATTCCACTTCGACTTCTCATTTCCCTCTTGTCCAGGGGCTTGATCCTGCTCTCCTCTCTTCTGCATTCCCAGGCAGAATCACTTTCACCTTCTCTGTGTCTCCACAAACCGTGTGTAGCGCTTATAGCCTCCTCTCCCGGTTTCTCGCCTATGACGCACTGCCCTGCCCTCTCCCCCCTTCGCTCCCCCCTGCGCTTTCTGACTTCTCCGCTGCCTTCAATCCTCACACACCTTCGGTACCACCTCATGTGACGCCGAGATGATCCACCTTGATTTTAACAATATAATCCGGAGTAGCAACGCTTGATGCTAGGAATGAGGACCCCAAAATCCTGAGGGGAACTCTGGCGATCCTCGGTCATGTGACCGCAGACACAAGTAAAGTGTTCGCATTGAATGCAACTTGTGAGAACGTGAACTCGCTTATTTCATACACGAAACTAAAGCTTAGGTAGGTCAAGTTTCTCTTCCATTGTTACACAGCCACAGTTTGAACTCTGGTTTTCTGGTTTTAGGTCAGTTATTCTTTTCTATCACATCTGTCACATAAGTTTCTCCTTCTTGAGACCTATATTGACTTTGGGCAGAAAAACAAGGCTGTTACAGTTGTGAAGGTGCTTTGAAAAATGCCGAACGCTGTCTACGTAAGCACCCATACCTCCGATGTGAACAACACCAACAGGGCACTATCCATGATGCCACCTGACTCCAACCTGTGCCGAGAACCTCAGCAAAGGGTAAACTGCTAACATGTTTTTTTGTGTGTGGATCCTGCCAGAATATTTTAAAAATAATTGCAGAAACTCTTCCTTGGCCCTCAGGCAACACCGAGGGGTGAGGTTTGCTGTTACTAACCTCAGGACTGATCACTTGTCCTTCCTACTATTATAATACAAATGAAAGGAAAGAAAGATACCACCAGACCTAGAGCAAACTCCACATAAAAGCACCGGCTGATGAAGAATCTCATACCGTGTATCTGCTAATCAGTCTAAGGCGAACAGCAGCAATCTTTCAACTGCATTTGCAAAATCAAAGAAAGGCACAATAAATAATGGTGGGCGGGCCCTGGCAGTAGGTGCTCCAAGGAGGCCAAGGAGATGTCCCAGGTGCAGGAAGAAACCAGGATTAGACGACAGAGACTGGTGTTGAGTGGTCTAGAAGGCTCAGAAGGAGTTAAAATGGAAAGACTGAGCAGGGGCCAGGAGGTGAGGCTGTGAGTATAAACTAACAAGCTCCACCCTGTCCTCACCTCCAAGGGTGAGGAATCACAGGGGCCACGTGCAAAGTGAAGTAAGGACGGAGGGAGGGTCATCCCCTCCGCGTGAGCCCCACTGGGGGAGAGACGGCGGGATTCGCGATTAGTCAGGTGGTTTGCAGATTCCCAGTGCTTACTTTGCTCAATGCTCAGAAACACGTAGCCTTCAGGAATCTCCCTTCATACGCACAGGAAGTACCTATAAGAACCGAAGATGTTCGTTCCTTTTCGTGCTTGCAACCACTTGCCGTACGAAGGGTCAAAGGACAGAAATCCACCCCTGGGATCTCGAGGAGAAAAAGACTCATATTAGCAAAACAAAACAAAGCAAACAAACCCGATGACATTACTGGACACAAACCAGGTTCTGGGTGGGAGTCTTTTGTCATTAGTGAAAAATCGGTTACCTATTAATAATGTCGTTTTCTTTGAATAAAATCTGCTCAAATGGGCTATATGGGAAGAGACCCTTAATTTTCTTCCTGAAGAGGAGAAGAGGAGCTGCTGGTCCCAGGAAACAGAGAGGCGGTGTCATGGAGCTCAGCTGGAAGCCGATTCAAGACCAGAGTAATTGCCAAGATGATTAATTATCCCTCTGAGCCGTACACAAGTGTCCCTGTCTCTGCTCCTCCCCGCTGGGCTGACTTCAGAAGGGGAGCTGGCCCACACTGGTGGGTCCAGCTGCCCAGGCACAGCCAGGTCTCTGGCCCCACGGTCCCCTGCAGAGCGACAGCCAGGTCAAGTGAGGCCTTCCGAGGTGTCACCTTGTCATGGCACACACCCTCTTTCTTCAAGAGAATACCCTGCATTCCTCCATATTTCTCAGGCCTTTATGAGAGCGTGTTCCCCCTGGGCTTTCCTTTGGCTATGAGGAAGGAGACAGGGAAAGGCATGGACCTGAGCTAGAGCGCCTGCTCCCAGCTAAGCATTTTACCAGTGTGATTGCAGTGATTGTCCCCAGCAGGCTATAATTCTTCTACACATAAAAGGGGCTGAGGTCAGCCAAGTAAGGAGCCGAGCTTGCAAAGCTAGGGGCAGGACCCGACCCCTGGTCTTCCGACTGCAGAGTGCACTGCCTTTGTACTCCTCCAAGACCTCTCACACCAAGCACCCAGTTCAACATGCAGTGCTTCACAATGAAAGCCACATGGATTACCCTCCCCCAGAAAAAGCCACATAGCTGTTTCCCTAAGCTATAAAGCCCTGTCTAAGAAGAGAGATGAATCCAGCATGGATCAAGAGATGATGTAGAATAGTGGTCGGGAGCCCTGTCCTTGCAACCATCTTGCCTGGGTTTGTATCTCAAGTCTCCCAGTTGCTATATATATGGGTGGCCCTGAGGAATTGACTTAAATTCTCTTTGCTCTGTTTTCTCAGCTGAGAAATGGGTATATTAAATAGTACTTACCTCACGAAATTATTGTGAAGGTTAAAAGACATTCGGACAGTGCTTAGAACTGTTCCTGTGGCTTAGCAACCATGTAATAATTATCAGCTGTTATTACCATCGTAGTAACAGTGTATACCCAACGAATAAGCCACAGATGAGTTGACATGAATACAAACTTGACTAAAAATTGGTGGCAAAAAAAAAAAAAAGAGAGAGAGAGAGAGAAAGAAAAACAGGGGAAGCAGGGAAGGAAAAAAAAACAAAACAAAACATAATTGATTCAGCCACAATTCAGATAAAGAAGATCTGGAAGTTTGAGCTGGCCAGAAGCTCAACGTGAGAGTGTGATGCAATTATTTTTCTAAACGGAAGTGAATACAGTAGGAAACTACATGAACATCATCAGAGTGTCCTTAGAGTCTTCCACCTTCTGCTCTTGTTGATCAGTCCTGAGCCAAGCAGTCTCATTTCTGGGCAAGATCCTTTAAATGGGAAATTACTAACCTCAAACTAGAGTGTGTCTGGACTAGAGAGGGCAGGAGGGGGAGGGAGGGGTCTGGCAAATCCTCCATGTGGGGAGCACTTGATGGAAATGAGGAGGTCAAATTTAGAAGCATGACAAAGAGGGAGACTCTTGACTCACTACTGAAGAGACTCTTTTAACTGCCACGCCTGTCCCACTTTGGAGGGGGCTGTCTTGCTGGCTTGTGAGCACCCCTCTCTGAGAGTATACTTGAAGCAGTGGACAAAGAACTTGCATGAACTTTGCTAAGAAGATTGTTGATGGAAATCTGAATTACGTAAGCTGTTGGAAGACTTCTGACCACATCGGATGTTTTCAGATTCTATGACAGAAAGAGATAAGCCTTCTCAGAGGCCCCTGCCTCTGGTGACCAGTGTCCACATCTACGACTCTCTGTATGGACCCTCACAGTCCATTAACTCTGATTTCCATGGTGGGCAGAGCTGTCCCCACCAGGGGTGATGCTGCTCGCTAGGAAACCCACGGATTTCCGCGTCTTTCCATCGGGCTGGATGCTTTCTAGGAATCAGGTGGATTCGTCCTCGTTCTATCTAAGCCAGTCGCATCTGTTACTGTAATTGCCTAGTCTCATTAAACATTATGTAAACTGGTGAAATATTAGTGTGAGAAGAAGGCAAGATGTTGTGTCTACGAAAATGAAGTTGAACGCTTTGGAAAGAGTTGATGAAGGCGATTCGCTGAGAAGTAATTGCTGTTAAATTAGGTGTGAGTTAGACAAATGGATGAGATTGGGAAAGATCATTAAAATCTAGATGGATTCTCTTGTGAGATTGCTCTGCAAGTCTTTAAGTTCTTGCTCCACTTCGTGGGAACTGAGCAATCAGAGATGCTGCCTGAAGGGTGTGATTTAGGCAAAACGAAGGTGCAGAACTCTGATCACCAGGCCCGTGTGCAGAGAGAAGGCCTCGGCCCTCTGTCCAAAGGTGCACAAATCAAAGAGATGTCTTTACATCTTTTCAGTTAAAAAGTTTCATATGCGGCGTTTCTTTTTTTTTTTTTTTTTTACGATTCTCTGCTGACTGGGCTTTTAAATTCATCACCGACTTTCTGCCAGTCATAACTGCTCCTCTTCAGCCCAATGACAGCCACGTGACTAAAAAAGGTGGATCTGGTATAGCCATTAGAAATGACCGGCATGACAGTGCACGACCCTAGAATTCCACAGTGGCTACGACTTCTGACCTAAAGATACAACGCGTGGCGAGCGTTGCCGAGCAAGACAGAAGCAGGCAGGGAGCCTGGAAAGCAGGTCACCGAATCAGCTTTGAGACAGTGGGCAGTGAGGCTAGACCAAGTCAATGCCAAATATTGGACATTGTTGTTACAAGATGAACCGTGAAAGCGTGCAAGATGCAGCCACGCAGCAAAAGCCAGCAATCGGGACCTGAGCCGAGCTGGAGGGAGAAGGACGAGAAGTTCAGGAAGCAGGCACTAGGTGTTCCCAGTGGCCTCCTCCAAGTGTTGGAGCCTAAGCCGTCCCACCAGGCACCTGTCAGCAGGACCAGTTTTTTTGTGTGCGCGTGTGCTGAGGAAGCCATCTGATAAGGAGGCAGTAAGGCTGGGCTTCGTGTCTGGCGTTGTCATGGTCTTAGGCAGATCTTGAGATACGACTCTTGACCGCTTCCCCTCAGGTTCTCATCTAGCAAGGGTCCGTGTTCATTCTCCTTAAGGAGAAGGCCCGGGGATGACAACAGAGCCTATGAAAACCCCTTTGAAAGCAGTAAACGCATGTGAGCTCTCACTGTGGCTTGAAAAAAAATCTAGTGACAGGACCGTCATTTTGCTACTCGCTTCAAGTAGGATTGCCTTCCTGGTGTAGGACATGCGAACGGAGGCGGAGTAGAAGCTGGTAGAACGGATGAAAAGAACATTCCAAATAATTTAATAATTTGTCAAATTATTGATATGATAGCGAACTGCTGTTTTAGGACTAGCTAAGCATATATTTCATGCCTCTGACCACAGGGCAAGGATGTTTGGTTTTGTTGTGTGTAGTCTTTATCAAATGTGCTTTTGCTAGATATTTTGATTTATTTGAAATGGTTCTATTTTATCACACGGGTAACTCAAATGTGACAGGTACTGCAGTGATGAAGCAGACGGAGGCATAAGACAGATCTGGATTCCAGGGTCAGCTTCGGCATTATTAGCCGTGAGATCCTGAGGAAGTAACTTTCCTATCTACACGATCCTCAGTTTCTTTGCCTCTAAAATAGACAATAACAAAGCCAAATTCAAAGAGTTTTGAAAATGAACTATCTCTATGGTAATGCAAATAATTTACTAATTTGATACCAAGCACCAAAAAAGCAGGCATTACAGTTCATTGATATCAGTATTACTCAATTTACAAGTGAAATTTTAAAAAATATATTCAGTATTAGCAGGATTATCCTTCAAGAGTTATATTTTGAGGGACTTAGTCACTCTAAAAAATGTAGTTTTATTTTCTATAAAATCTTCACCATATTCAGCTCTTCTATAGCACTTGAAATAGTATTCACCTTCCAATGATCAGAAACATAGCAATTCTATGCAATGATGTGTGTTTGGTGTGACAGTTTGAAGAACGTGGATACAAACAGCAACCTAGTCTTCTGCTGAGTCCTGTAGGATGAGAAACCATTGGAAGGCAGGCATGATGACTCAGAAGATCGTGGTCTAGGGGAGGAAAATCAGGGTGAACCCTGAAGACAGCAACAGCTCACCTGGTAAGGGAGCCTTGAAGTAAGGATTAAATGGTGTGCTGCATATTCTAAATGATTCATTCCGTCATTCAGACAGAGCTGCTTAGCACCTGCTCTGTGCCAGACACTGTTCTAGGCACGGGAATCGAAGTGAAGAGTGAAATCATCATAGTGTCTGTCCTCAGAGGGTTTACTTCTAGCTAGGGAAAGAGGACCCACAACCGAGAAGGACATGCATGAGTGCAGATGGTGGCAAGCACTGTGAAGACAACGAGAAGGGGCATTTGAGAGAGTGACGTAGAGCTTCACGAGTGGACTGGAGGTCGGGCCAGTCTCTTCTAGGAGGTGCTGTGTGTGAGCTGAGGTCTGAACGATGGGAAGGAACCACTGTGTAAAGCGCCTTGACAGTCGTGGGATCCAGAGTTAAGGGACCAGGTGTCAGAGCTCGCCGTTGCCACAAAAGTGTCTGTCCGTGCTCTCATTAGAACACAGAAATAAGGATAACTGCTTCCAACGATCCTGCGACCTTTGGAGCTGAAATGATGTATTTGAGACACTTAGCAGAGGGTCTGACATAGTAAGTGCTTTTTCGTCCAGTAGAATCTTTAAGACTGAGGGCTTGGATTGCGTAATACATGAAGAGGAAGGGATGCATTTAAGAGAAAGAACGACTTTTTTTTTTGTGTTTGTTTTGTTTTGTTTGTTTGCTTGTTTATCCAAGCAAATGGACTCATTTTGCATGGTGTGTGGCATCCTGGAGTACAGGGGAGTGTGTTCTCGAGTTCACGTTGCTTTTAAGTCCTAAGTGGAAACTGGGTCATGAAAAAGCTAATAACTTCATAAATGACAGCAAAATTCTCTACTTAATCATAAAGACTAGTTTCTGAATATTATGAATTGATTGGTGATAGGACCATGCATTTTGTGTTTAAAAGACATTTCAAAGCATCCTGGGTGCTTCATAGTAAGCATATACCTCAGGGTTCTGAAGAAGCTTACTCGTTCAGTTAATAATTCTACAGTGAGGAGTTTGGCTTTGCATCTTATTGCTTTCTCTTTACCTTCCCTGGAAAAAAGAAGCAGAAAGCTTCAAGCACTAAGCTTTTCAATCCTCATGACATAGAAAGCATTAGCAACCCTGCACAGCAGATGGGGAAACTGAGGCACAGGCCCTAAGCCATGTACCCAAGATTACAAAGCACGTAAGGACCGGAATCGAGGCTTCAACATCCACTGTCCAGCTCCCAAGTCTGTGGCTTCTGCTCCTGGGATCGTCAATGTGGAAACTTGTGTTGCGTAGATCTCCCAGATGGAAGTTTAAAAGCCCAGAAGCGAGAAGAGAGGAGTATAGCGAGTAACATAGATGAGTGAGGAAGACTCCAGATAAGCTGGAGTGAAGGCTGGAGTGAAATGGAGGGGAAGAAATGACCCATCCACGTGGGAAGTGACTGTCCTCCGGTAGATAACTGCCCACCAGAACAGAAGTTTCCCGAGGACAGGGACTTGTTGTTTGCATTTGTTGCCTCTACCTGAGTACCTGAAAAGCAGCTGGGCTCAAGAAATAGTTGTTGAATAAATAAATGCAACATGCAGGAATGTTCTCCAAGGATAGCTAGGTTCTTCATTTTTCAAGAATTTAAAACCTAGATATCCCAAATCTATATGCAATTTCTAGATTTATAGGTTAGTCCATAAAAGAAAAAAAATGCTGTGTGGGCAAATCATAATATGCTTGGAGGCTGGGTTTGACCAGAGAGGGTAGGACTTGGCCCTTGGGTAGCTAATTTGATATCCTAACCCCGTAGTAGAAGCGATTAACCAAGTGTGACCACTTAGAATGGTGGTCTATGGACTCAAACATCACTCTAAAATTAGATGGAGCATTTGAGAAAAAACTCTGGATACAGTTTTAAAAAGTTCATACACAGTGCATGGTTGGGCAACACCAAATTTCTAAGTCATTTTGCTGCATTTCCAAGTTGTAATTCCAGTCATTGTATGTCTCTGCTTAACTTTAATTTGTTTGGCATAGAAAAGCACTTCCATGCCTTTGATTCTATAAAGTAGTTTAGCAGATACATTTAAGAAGTACTAATATGCCTTGAGCTGCATCATCCTCTTTTTAATTTCAAATGCCGGTAGCAAGGGAAGGAAGCCAGCTTCTGCTTGAGACACCAAGTCCTAGAAGCAAAACAAAAACGTTTCATGCAATTTATCACCCCAGTCCACCCAGCAGGATAGTGCATTGCCTTGACTGTTTTTCTAGGTCAAGTATTTCGACAATGTCCATAGCCTTGAACTCTAGAGTTGTAGAGGGACAAAAGAAAAAAAAATACCCTAGAAGCTGTGGTTCCACTCCATACACATGTAACATGGATTGACTAACAAACTAAATTTAGCATGGAGCGGACCAAGGAGCATCTGACTTCAGACAAATGCCTCAGAGAGAAGAGAAGGAAGATTTTTCTTAGTCACATTCATAACTGGAGTTGTAAAATGTGCAGAGTAAACCAGAGAGGGAGGGCATGGCAAAGACTCGAGTCCTGTCGAGGAAAAGTCAGCTCGAGAAACTTTTCCAGGTGCCTGGAGGTGAATCTTTCTCAGCTGAGCAGCGTCCTTGCTTGACCTGATGCTTTGGCATCATTGCCGAGGGCTTGGTTCATAGCTTCCAAACGTCCTCCTTGTGTTTTATGGGTTTTGGCTCCCGACGACCACCTCTAGCACAACAGCCTCGAACGTCTTGAAAGACTCATCATCATCACTCACTTTAGGACGAGATTTTTTTTTGCCCCCAGAGTGCAGCACAAAGAAAGGAGGCTGATCCCAGCAACTCCTCCAATACAGCCTGAGGGAACAACTCCACAATCCAAGAACATTCATAAAGAAAAATGAATGTGAGGAGCCAGAATTACAGGAAGCATATTAACTTCCGTGCCTGATTACTTGAAGTCAGCATACTGGGGCTTGAATTCCAAATGCTTGAGGTCTACTCCAGCCTGTGCATGCTCTACCCAGCTGGCTACTGACTTGCCCTACATATTGGCACCTCAACTGCAAAATCAGCCCAAAACCTATGTTCACACCCAGGGTTGTTACAAGGATTCAATGAAGCAATGTAAGTCAAATACCTGGTGTAGTCTGTTCTCTCATTAAAGTTTATGTATCATGGTTATGATGTTACCAGATGAGGATCTAGGGCAACAAATTCATACAGATTTTCAAACAGGACACCTTTGAGAATGCAATCTCTTACCCAGGACCACCATGTTGAATGCTGCCCAGACTGAACATCATAAGCTCAGGCTCACCAGCCTCATAAATCAGGGTCTAAATGGCACCCCCCTGGAGTCGTGTGTCATCCCAAGCCACCGTTCATGCAGATGAAGAGCACAGAAAATGATAGGCAGGCGTTGAACCAGCAGAGAGCATTGGAAATGGGTCTATGGTTGTAGACGTAATTACGGGATTTGACGAGACAAAGGTAATATGGATCTGGATACGTTGCCTCGAATTGGAAGCTGCTTCGAATTTTTAACATGGCCTCTGCCTTGCAGGCCAATCGCTGTTTTGATTCCATTCATAGAGAACATTTGGTTATTTGGGGAAAAGAAAGTAGGGAAAGAAAGAATAGCCAAGGGAACTCTACGTTGAAGGGTTGTTGGAAAGACTGGATCCTCGGTACAGAAATGCACTCGTGATAAGTGCTCTGGAAGTATTAGCTGGCACAGTTAGTATTAGCATGATTTTTAGCCCATTCCAGAAGATGTTACAGAGAGGAAAGTGGATGTAATTCTAGCGTCAACATCAAACAGACGTACAGAGTGCTTTTTGAGTTTTAAAAAAGTGAATTGCTTTATTCTCATCAATCTAAATATTGCTCCTCCTCCTCTCCTCCTCCTCCTCCTCCTCCTTCATTTTGTGCCTTCTTGCCATGTTTCTCTACCTTTTCAATCTCTGTCTTATGCACACCGCCAAAAATTACACATATGGATGAACAGGTATCAGTGAAAAAAAAAAAAGCAGAAAAAGGTAAAGCTCATCAAATCTCAGTGAATAGGGGTGTGCGCACACAACCTTGGGTTTTATGTTTTTCCTGCTGTTCTGCATCTTGGCAGCATTTCATATTGTCAGTCTTTTATTTTGGCCATTTTCTTGCATGTACGGTGATATCTTACTGTGTTTTCACTTCCCACATTCCATATAAACGATGTTGGGCTTCTCATGGGCTTCCTTGCCACCTCGATGTTTTCCTTGGTAAAGTGTCTATTCAGAACTTTTCCTCATTTTTAATAAATCGAGTTATCTGTTTCCTTACTGTTTAGTTTTATATATTCTGCATGCACGACCTTTAACAGATGTATGTTTTTCCAAATAGTTTCCTGGGGCAGCTCTAACAGAAGTGTGGCTTGAGCTTGGACTAAGAGTTGATACATGCTTTCAGTATGAAGTGTGAGTTGCCTTTAATCTGCTGTGATTTCTGAATCTGTGTATGAAAATTTTCTCAAAAGCTCGGAAAATTCTCAGCTCTTATATCTTTAAATATGACCTCACCTAAAGAAAAAGCAAAGAAAAAAAAAAAAGAATGTAATTCCCGAGAGCTCACTTAATGTCTGTCTCCTTGGTCACCCACATGTAGGTGGGAATAGTGTCTGTATGATTCACTGCTGGGTCTTCAGAGCCGAGGGCACTAGTACATTAATGACCCTCAATAAATGCTTATTCAACACGAGAATAAGCAAATAAGCAAACAAATGATTAGTGAATCGTCTGGTGCAAATTATATTAATAAAAAACAAAAGGGCTTTTAGAAGGAGGAGATAAAGCTGGAGAGGCAGCCTGAGAAATGATGATGAATGCTAGTCAGATGGGTTTCGGTTTTATTTGTTAAGCAGATGCACAGTTTTAAGATGTGGACCGAGAGAGTGTGAGTGAGCTGTCTGCTGTGGGCATTTGCAGAACCACATGGATGCATTTGAGAAGATAAATCCTGAACACTGGGAATCCTTTAGAGTGTTTTCCAATACTCAGAGAGAGAGTCGATGCAGGTCTGATCTAAGGAGCTATAATAACCTGGGAAATGATATGAAGAGATTATGTATGGGGTTTAGAAACTCACCGAATTGTAATGAGGAAGGGGAGCTATCTGAGGTCAGGTAGCGAATAGTCTCAGAACAAATGTTTCCCATAGAAGTTTATGCAAGATGCTTGCTGTGGACCAGCCGTGCCCCTCTAACTCGTATGCGAAAGTCCTAAGCCCCAGTGCAACTGTATTTGAAGAGAGAGCCTATGAGGAGGTAATTAAGGTTCAATGGGGACATAGGGTGTGGCCTTGATACAATAGGATTGGTGTTCTTATGAAAAAGATACGCCAGAGAACCAGAGAGATTTAGAGCTTTGTATGTCTCTCTCTCTCTCTCTCTCTCTCTCTCTGCCCTCTCCCTCTCCCTCTCCCTTTCCCTCTCCCTCCCTCCCTCTCTCCCTCCTCTCCACCCCCCCCCACACACACTCACTCACTCACTCACTCACAGTGAGAAGGTGGCCACCTGTAAGCTAGGAGGAGCGCTCTCAATAGAAACAGAATTGACCAGTACCCTGGTATTAAATTTTCATGCTCCAGAATCATGAACAAATGAATTTCTGCTATTTAAGCTTCTCAGTCTGTAGTATTTTGTTACGGCAGCTGGGCCAGCTGCTACAACACGGGAGAGGTTTTGGAGTCTGACTTCTATAGAAACCTTTAAGACGTCGTCGTGAATTGCAGAGTTAGACTGAAAAAGATGCAGATATAAAACCTGGTTCTTGCGCTTGCAGGAAGTTCTCACTTTAGTGTCATTGCGAGCTTCTGCAACTTTAAGCGAAGAACGTATTAACAAAACCATTTTTCCCGTAGGTACATTGATAGAAACAACAGCTAAGTTTCTATGGCCTCTCATCCATGAGACAAAGAAAAAACAGCGTTGGACAAAATGACATCATTCAAGAACCTGCTGTGCAAGGTATGTGAATTTTGGCAAGTTACTTTGTTTATTAGAGTCTCAATTTTCTCATCTGCGCCAATGCAAGCCTTGATACAAACCCAAATTAAGTCCCTATGGCATCTCATCAATGTCATAGCAAAGCAGCATTGAACAAAACGACGTCATCGAGGAACCTGCTGAACAAGGTACGTGAATTTGGGCAAGTTTCTTTATTTAGCGGAGCCTCAATTTTTCTTATCTGTACCAATGCAAATAATATCATATCCACTTCCATGGGCTGTTGGAGAGAATTAAACAAAAAGGTGTGTTTGGTACCCCCCAAGGAGCATTTTTTGGCACAAGTTGGTATTCAGGAGGAAATATTAAATCCCTTTCTTATCCTAACACCAAAGCAAAGTGCCTCACCTACGTCCTGTGCCTCTGCTTCCTGTATGATCTTGAAGAACAGGGTTGGGCACCTTGGTGTTTATTTTAGACACTGTTCTTCCGAGGCCACATTGCCAGGTTAGGCGTATGAGTTTCACCTTTGGAACGCTTTCCTGTTCAACTTCCGAATTCAAAATGGTCCACTCACTTAATTTTGAACTGGAAACTTCCAGAAGTAATGATATCCACCTGCACTCCCTCTCAAGGGAGAAAAGTACAATAATTTTGGCGTATTTCACCTTCCAAAGAGTTCGTAAGGTAGGTGACATCTCTTTCGAGGTAGCTGCGAGTGGTTAAGGGACGTTCTCAAGGTCACAGAACGAACTAGCAGATGCCCTTGTAGGGGCCAGAGTCAGAGTCTGCTGGATTGACGGCGAAGCCCTCAGGCCTTCCCGTCACCACCTTGTCTGTCGTAAAACGTGGAGGTTGCTTTGGAACAGAGCTGGGGCCAGAGGGACATGTTTTCATGGGGGCAGATCTGCCGCTGTGTCCAGCATGGGTCCGAAGGTGGCTTTTCCCCTCTTCCCTGCCTTCAGCAGCAGCGACGTGAAGCACCCACAATTTAGCCCCAGGTGTTCTTGGCTGAGAAGTTCTTCGAACGGGCGTGGAGGGTTTTTCTTTGTCCCGCACTTACAGTGATTACAAATAAGGGTTACTTCGTGTGGTTGTTCCTACCCTGTCATTTTGTTTTCAGTTGCCAAGATGAGTGCGTTTGAGGTATGATCACTGGGTTGGATTGCAAACTTAGAGGTTTATTATTTTTTTTCCGGTAACTTCTCCGAAGGTAAAATTACATTTTAAAATATTTACTGTTGCCATAAATAAGTTTCAGAATTTGCTACCTTATTTTCAGCTTTTCATTTTTCACCCCTCTGAGTGTACTGTCGGAGACCTTCATAATTAACATCTTTGAATTTCTTTTTTCTTTCGTCTCTTTCCTTCCCCTCCTCCTTCCTCTTCCTTCTCTTTTCTCTTTTCTTCCTTCCTTCTTCCTTCCTCCTTCCTTCCTTCCTTCTTTCATTTCTTTTCTTTTCTCTTTTCTTTTTTCTTTTCTCTTTTCTTTTCTTTTCCCGAAATCAAGCTGTATTGAAGTATATAGACAATGATTGCATAAAAACCTCTTCTATTTATCTTAAAAGTAAATAAGCTATTTATAGTAGCATTCACGGAAGTATACCTAATTTAGGGTGGACAAGATTAATATCGTGGAGATGATCCCTAAAGCTAGAAGGGACCTGTCAGTAGTAAGATGGAACTATATTAGACAAACGTGAAAAGAAACTCTTAACATTGAAACTATGTGATATCCAACCCCTATTAAAGGAACCTGTGCAACAACTTGATGGCAGGCATGTTCTGTGACTGAAGTTACCCGGAAGTAATAGCTAATCAGTTAACCAAGAACAGAAGTGCGTTCAGCTCAGATGGCCCGCGTAGCCAGCACGCCCAGTAAAAGTCTCCAACTTCCGGAGGGTCTCCTTCTGCTTAGCATGTTGGTGACTCACCGGTGCGTCTCCTTCTGTGACCCTCACCAATAGCCTTGCACGGGCGGTAAGACAGGGGGCCGGTCATGCCTGTGCTTCTAGAACAGTGGAGTCGATCCTGCCAACCCAGGGAATAGCAGAATCCCTCGCTCTGCTCATGGCCAAGAGCAGCAAGGCCGCTGGACGACCCAGACACCAGTCTCAACCTTGTCACTATCTACACCGCCCTGCAAAGGCCCCTTCACTCACTTGCTCTTCGCTTCCATCCACATGAGGGGGTCGAATGGGCTTCCACTGGCGTTTAAAAATCCAGAGTAGGCAAGCATCTGCAGGCAGCACCGGCCTTGCGGGCTTGCGGGGGAAGATAGCGGAGTAATTGTTTTTGGAGAAATCATCAGTGCCTTTATCCTCAAGTCAGTCTCCTGGTCTCCGCCTTACGTGGGCACTGCTGTGATTCTGCCGGGTATTGTGACCTCTCAGCTCGGGTGGAAGTGGTGGTTCTCTCATCGATGAGCTGTGGGGCTTTCAGCAAGCTAGTTAACTTCTCTGAGCGTCTCTGTTTCCTCTCTGGTGATGCGGGCATCCTAACCTCCCACAGCATCTCAGAGGCTCTGCGAAGCTGAGTGAGTCGGGTTACACAGAGAGCCTCACCCAGCGATGGGCAGATGAGTCTCAGGCCCTGTATCACTGAGGCTCTCGAAATCTGTCTTTTTTCTGTGTGTGTGTGTGTGTGTGTGTGTGTGTGTGTGTGTGTGTGTGTGTTTCAAGCATACCGAACTGCATTGTAGCATACTCGTTATCTCTCTCGTTACCCCTTTTAATCTTTCCTGGAAAGTGTTTCTTTCCTAGTGCTTAAGCAAAAGCCGAACACACAGTGCAAGTACATTAATATGGATCAATAGCAGTGATATAGCCAGAAAAGCCAAGGTTTCTGCCTTGTGGAAAACAGGATCTAAACAGACTCGTGTAGGAGTCGCGCTCTGGACCTATTGCCAAGACTCCGAGGAGTCATTTACGTATCTCAGCATCCCAGAATATCAGTGTGATCATAGGGGTAACAAGAGTTTCGAGGCGTGTCAATGGAGGAAGGTGTTTCTTACATAGCTGGAAATGCGGAAGTGTAAATTATTTACGTACTTTATAAAGATTAAAAAATATATATATATATTGAGATCTATCTATCTATCTATCTATCTATCTATCTATCTATCTATCTCAAACTCCGAGTCTCTTCTTCCCACCGTCTTTAAAATCTTTTTCTGCACTTAAGGGATTTTCCACTCATTGCTGGTGAGTCCTCAAGGTGACTTGAGAAAGTCCCCCAGACTGGGAGGCGGAGAAGCTCGCTCTGCCCCATCAGCCTTTGAGTGCTGACTACACACACACACCACACAACACGCACACACGCACACGCACACGCACACGCACACGCACTCCTTCAGGAAAATAAATGACTGGGCGTGGGGCTCACACATGTCTTTGCAGGCGCCATCCTGGTGACCCGCAGACCCTCCACCGGCCTGACGCCCGCGCAGACAGGAGGGGCCGGGCCGTCTGCCACCGCCAGCAGGTGTGGAGGAGGCTCTCCACGCGGAGCATCCCCGGCCCCGTTTGTGCCGTGCGTGTGCCGTGAGCCATGCTGCAGAGAAACACCCCCGAGAAAGAGGAAACCCGTTGAGCCATTTTTCACCATTACGCACTTCACTTCCTAATCAATGAGATCCAGAGCATGCGAACCGCCAGTCTGGGAGATCCTCCTCTTCGGGAAAATCACAGACCGAACGACCGCACAAGTGAAAAACAAATGAACCGGAGGAGAGACCGTTGGGCGAAATTTGATACTGTCACTCTCTTCTCCAGCACGGGCCCTCCCTAGAAGTTCGTGGGCCTCTGAGATGCATCAGGGGTCTCAGATGGTAGGAAAAAAATGAAGTGTTTAAAAAAAAAAGAGAGAGAGAACGCATCTTTCTGTTCTCTCATGCCAGCTTATTTTCACCAGCAGCAAGAGATTTACTTATGTGTAATAATAGAGGGAAACTCAGTTGAGACTAAGTCGTATGTCACCTGATTCAATCCCCGTGACCACTGATCGGCAAGTGGCATGAATTACGGGGTTTTTTTTTAATCAACTCCCAATGCCGGGCAGCTCAGCAGCGCTCACAGACCATCCCAGACCTCACAGAGGCTCCGTGCCTTGACTCCCGGTGGCCTCTTCCAGTCTCTGGGATTTTCCTTGACTCTTCAGCAGAAAAGCCTCACATTGGGATGCAACTCCGAATGTTGGGGTCACCGGCACGGCTTGCTGTGTCAACTCAGAGGATCCATGGGCAGGAATACAATCTCCCGTACGTCCACCAGGGAATATAATATTTCACACCGAAAATAACAAAATACTCCCAGCGCCCCGGGGCAATATCCTGGAGTTGTTTGAGGTGAAAGAAAATCACTGTCTTTTGGGCAAAAAGAATTTAGACTCTTTAGCAGTAAACTCCAGTTGCCTTTTATCTGATGCCATCTGAATATTTATTCACATCTATTCCAGGTGAGAAAAGGGAATGCCTCTCGTGCACAATCTTGTGAGATTTTTTTTTTTTGGTCCTCTTTTTTTTTTTTTTTTTATTTCTAGCCCTAAAAGCATCTGAGATGATAAATGAGACCTTTCCGGCCACAGGCTTGCAATTTCCTAGCACATTTTAAAATGACACCTGGTGGATCTCTGAGCCCCTAGGTAACTCAAGAAGCTCTGTGCCTCTTATGCGGACAGTTCTGGAAGAAAAGGTTGCAGAGCAAGCTGGGTCTTAACACCTCCGTATCATCCCTTTGTGGATTCTGATGAGCAGGAAATGAAAAACAGCTACTCTCCTGGACAAGAGAGGCGAGCCCAGGAGACCCCACGACCCAGCCAGTGTGTGAGCTGGTTCTCAGTTCTTCTCCATGCCTCAAACACTATCCTCTCCTGACAGTGTGGCTTTCTCTCCTTTTTTTAGTAATCCTCATTGCTGGAGGGGTAGGGGAAAACTGTAGGTCCTTACAAATGCTACCGTGAAAGGGTCTGTCTCGTCCTTTTCTCCCCTGGCCAAAGTGACCCAAGTCCCTTGAAGCTGGACCAGAAGAGCGAAAAGAAAGCACAAACGATAGCCCCGATGACCTCCCTCATGTCCCCATTTCTCTCTCAAGCCATCTTTATACACTTGATGGGACACCGAGGGGTATGGAAGAAAAATTAATGAGCTCGAGTTTTTTTATGATTTCGCAGAAGTCATCTTACTGTTCTCAGTTCTACTCATATATAAAAAGAGGAAACACAAGAGTCTGCGTAGCCTTGGGCTTGTTGGGAAAGATTTGGGCAGAAACAGTCTTGCGACTCCGGAGCACAGATCTCCCTGTAACTGCTCCCATTCTTCCTTTGGGTTCGATGGGGTCACGTGACTTGCAGTCACTGGAATTTAAGTGGAAGGCTGTGTCTGACAACCACCGCCCACCCCCCCAAACAACCCTCCACACTGACTTCCCTAATGTCAGCTGAACACACACAGAAAATGACAGGATCACACATCAGGCGTCTGGGACACCAAGTCACCATGTCAAAGGCTGTGCCCCACCCAGCAGCATCTGCGCTGGACGTGTCTAAGAGTAAAAAAAAAAGGTGGTTTTTTCTACGTGAAGTCACTGAAGTTTCAAGATTTCTTGGTGACTGAAGTCAGGCTCACCTGAATTAATACAAGAGTCAAGTGGGGGAAAAAAATAGTTGTGAAAACATTGTGCAAACTCTAGTGTTCAGATTTAAAGGTTTCTATTGATTAGATTGCAGGAAGTGAAATGCTGAAGTTATATTAAAATAAAATATTATTGGCTAATATTCATTCAACACTTACTCAAGGATGCAAACTTTCCATTGCTTATTTAATTTATTTCTTCCAGCTACCTAAGTAGATTTCTTCCTTTCCTTCCCTTCCCTTTCCTCTCTTTTTGTTCTTCTTCTTTATTAGGTTTATCAGGGAAGAAAATGAGCTTTCGAGAAATTAAATCACTTGCCTAAAATCATGCAAGTGCCAAGGGCTGAGGGCTTTAATTAAAGTTCTGTTGGTTTGTTTGTTTCAGACCTGCTGTTATACTCTAAACTAGTATTCAAACGGTTTAAACCTATTTTAGAGGACCGTCAAATTGTTTACTTCTTCTGTCTCAGAGGAATAGCAGATAGCTATCCACATGAAATACTCTCTTCATTCCAGTAGGTCTAAAAATCCTGATGCCGGAAGTGACACTCTTTGAAGTCACTCTCCAAGTGCGGCTAACTGCTTCCACCCCAAAGTGTGTAGTTCTAACTGCCTTCTCTGTGTAGCTTCACTTGAAGTAACCCAGGTCAGCCTAAGGCTTGAGTAAATGAAGGTTTGTTGTTGTTGTTGTTTTATCCTTCTGTTTTCCTCAGAAAAGGTGCATTTGTCAAAATAGTGTAATCTGAGCTGCTCTTTAGATATTTTTCCCAGGTGAGGATGGCTGCTCCATTCTCCTTTGTCAGGAATGATTTCCCTTCTGTCATTCTTAGCGGGCGGACTATCCGTGGACTATCCGTGGACTGTGGAGCATTTCCACATTCGTTTTGGATACTATTTTAGGGTATTATTTTCATCCAAGGGCAGGCATTGGAACCAAGTAGATTATTTATTTCATAGACTTGGAAACTATTTGGGGCTTTAATGAATGTGAGCCTTGACCTAGGGCATTTCAGATGCAAAAAAAAAAAAAAAAAAAAAAAAAATCTACTCATTATATAATCAAAGAGTAAGAGAGGGCCGGATCATTTTCTTCTGGTTCAGAGACCCAACTGCCATCTCTTTTGTCCACAGGTAGTTGTAGCTGCCTTTCTCAGACTTGAGAATTCTGGTTTGGTTAAACTTTCTGCTGTTCAGATAAAAAACAGCAGCAATTTTCTGCTTGAATTTCTCTGTGACTAAATCCATTGATCATCCTTTCTCTCTGTGAGTGAGAAGTGTGTTTTCTCCTTAATAACTCCTATCCTTCTCCCTGGATTTTTTCCCCTCTTCGCTTGTTTGTGTTGTGTTGGTCAGTCCTACGCGTTATTCCTCTGAGAGACAGAGAGAGGCAAAATTGAAGTTATTTTATGCTTGGGCTCCCGGTCCCAATTTTCAAATCCTCATGTCAATTTTCACACATCAGTGTCATGTGGTGAATGTTATGGAAATTTCAGTGGGGTCCTTGGGAGGCAATTTATACCCGAATCCCTCCCTCCTCCCCACCATCCTGCTGCAATTCCTGTCTTTTCAAGAATAAGTGGATCTATAATTAATGTGGATTTTAAAATATAACGGCGTTCAGAACTCTCATAGCGGGTTTTCGATGCCATGTCTTCTTTGCAGTATAAACACAAAAGCATAAATGCTTGCTCGCTCTGTCTCCTAATAAATGGGCTTGTGTAAAAGGAATAAAAATTACAGTTTGTTGGCGGTAAAGAGCAACTAATTACTCAGGAAGAAGCATGTTTTTATTTTTCAAAACTGCACTGAAAATGGTTTATCATGCAATAAATTTGCTAATCACCAGTTAGGAAACACAGTGCCATCACCACCTACCCACAGTGGCTTCCTTTGAAAGTTGGTATGTTACAGTTTAGATAGGAAATTATATCCTTTTGAAAATGAACATGACAGAAGACATTCATTGAATAGCTTAAAACTCCTCAGCAGTCAGAACGCAAACTGCATAAACAAGAGCTGTGGTTAATGGTGCCAAAAGACAGCAACCATTGACCTTGGCTTTGCTCTCGGTGAGCAGACCACCCCTGACCCCTTCTCACAGAGATAATTATTCATTTCCTCCTGCTCTTTCCCTTTTAACAGGGAAAGCGAAAGACTCCCCATTCAAGAACACTGGTCAACCTTGATTTTTTTTTTTTTTTACTCTCCTCCGAAACACCCCTTTCCTGAGCATCTTGTCATCTATAGAATGTCGATTCTGAAAAATTTCCATTCAGTTTTTCCCGAAGAACCTTTTTAACCCAGAAAGAGAATCCCGTCTCAGAGTCAAAGCAGATGTATCGATCTACCTAGAGTTATTCTGGAATATTTCTGTTTCCTGTCCACATGCATACCCAGCCAAGTCTTTATGGTCCGATGATGGAGACTCGGTTGGACTGTGATAGATTCTTTTGATTTTATAAGATCAAAGAGGCATTTTACTCATTAAAGTTTTCATGGTAACATTCTTTCTCAAGTCCGTTTTCAAATTTAGGAGCCCAGGGGAATGCGGTTTGCAGAAAGTCTGTCTTTTAGAGCCTAGTTACTCCGCATTGCATGATGCCCCATTCAGTCTTCTCGTTGCTTCCATTTTGATGCTCCTCCCACTTAATTATTGCTTCGAGAACAAGGAGCTGGCCTTTTCCTTCTTTCCCGTTTCGGTGCATGACGATGGCATTCATCCCTTCCTGTGAAATTAGAGCTCTTAGTTCTAAGCCCCTAACCCCCAATGCCCCGTCTCAATTGCAAAATAGATTTTCCTTGGCTTCTCCGTGCAGTTTCATCATTTGTAAAATGCTACTAACGCCTCTGAGCTACCACATGGATGAAATGAAAGTAAATGGACATCTATGGCCATGCCAGCCCGAGCAAGGTCGATCCTGTCTGATCTTGGAAGCTAAGCAGGGTTGGGCCTGGGTAGCCCTTGGATGGGAGGCCACTGAGGAAGCCCAGGTGTGCTGTAGGTGGAAAAAGAAAAAGAAAAACATAAATAATAAGTGAAATTGAAAGTAAATGAAAAAAAGGTGGGCTATCATATCCTATTCTACAAAACCACCAGGGGCTTCAGATTAGTGCTTTACCTAGCTCTATCACCAAAAAAATGATGGCATACAATATCGTGTGGTATTTAAGTGGATTAGATATTAGAATCGGATTGCCTGGGTCCCCACAAGATTTTGTACATGCATTAACCTCTCTGTGCCTCAGTTTCCTTTTCTATACAAGGAGGTTGTAGTCATCATTCTTACCTCACAAGGTGATTGTAAGGTTTAAGAATAACCCAAGTAAAGATATCGGGGACACTTAAGGACCCCACAGTATTAGCTAACACTTTTACTGATAAGTTTCCCCTACCTAATTTTTCTCCTGGAAGTTTGTGAAATACAAGCCTGGAAAAATATATAGGTGGCCCCCCTAATGCAGGGGTCCCAACCCCCTGGCTGCGGACTGGTACTGGTCTGTGGCCTGTTAGGAACTCTGCGAGCAGCAGGAGGTGAGGTGGGCCAGTGACCCAAGCTTCATCTGTATTGCTCCTCAGCGCCAGCATCACCGCCTCAGCTCCACCTCAGATCACCAGGCATTAGGTTCTCATAGGAGCACCGGTCCCTGGCCGAAAAGGTTGGGGACCTGTCCTAGAGCATTGAAACATTTGTGCTATTGCTATTATGTTAGAACACAGACGTACAAATACGACTTTTTTTTTTTTTTTTGCTCTCACCTAAGTATGAGTTGACCCAGCAAATAAATTAATTAATTCACCCTCTAATTTTGGATTTTTTTTGCAAACATGTGGAGTATCATATGACTATACCCTATTAATTTTTTGCTTTCCTTTTTTTTTTTTTCCTATGATGGCTACAAATGGGACAAATGTCGTAGGCGTCAGAAATAATTTGTCTACATGTGTGTAATTGGTTCGGACAAACGTATGAGAAATATATCTCTTTTTTCCACATGGAAGGACCTCCGCCAGGTCCTACTTCTTTCCAGCTGGAAGGGCTCATAAACTACTTGCTAGCTTTGCAGGCTCAGCTTGACATCTCTACTTCCAGGCCAGCTCGTAGTCACTGACATTAAACCTAATGAGAGGGAGAGGTGGGGTACAGAGATACAGATAGGACTGAGGGAAGAAAAAGATGATCCTTAATACCTTTGACATTGAAGTACTCGCTACGGCACAGCGCAGTGCAGCTGAGGATCCTGTTTTCAAAGGCAGCACTGTCACTCCCCCAATCTAACGCTTCAGCCCAATCTAAAGTGCTTGCACGCGTACAATAAACCAGGGAGTCTGATATCTACCTAGGGCTGTGCAGGATTCTGCATATCACTGAGGGCCACAGGGCAGAATTTCATTCTGAAGTCATCAATGGGAAGTTAAACATCTCTTATTATATAAAAGTGAGGTCTGTGTGTGCACTGCCTGACTTGGTGTGCCTCGGCCATGGCTATGTGTGTAAGATGAGAGAAAGCTGTAACAAATATATTTACAGATAAAAAGGCATAACGATAGACCTAAATATATTATTTATCTTCTGTCTGCCATCTATCCACCTGTTCATGCATCCATGCTTCCTTCCTCCATTCCTTCTACCCTCCCTTCCTACCTCCTTTCCTCCCTCCCTCCCTCCCGTCCGTCCGTCCATCCATCCATCCATCCATCCATCCATCCATCCATCCATCCATCCATCTATCTATCTATCTATCTATCTATCTATCTATCTATCTATCTATCTATCTTTCCCTTTCCTTGTACCTGCTTAAGCAGAGCTCTTTTTAGTCTGTGCAATAAAGGGCTTAGGTGAGGCTCAACACAACCAGGTAGTTTAGCCCACCCATCCGAGCTGGACCCTCGCTTTAATTTTTTTTCTTCGTGCTTTTCTTTCAATACAGCGTTGGATCTTTAAAAAAGAGAGAGTGTTCCTGGGCTTTGCTCTCCGCTGTTCAGTGAGTGAGCGCTGGTGGGGAGGCCGGCCTGACAACCCCTTGAGGCTGAGTCCTGTTGATTAGGGGATGGATTTCGAGCAAGCAGCTGTACTTGTGCGTCCCCCTCAGTGACCCTTGCCAGTATCCCTCACCCATGACCTGGAGGGATAGTCTCCTGGGGAAGCAAGGTCAGACTTTGTGTCCGTCAGGCTGCACTTGCCCTGGCTGTGTGATGGAGCATTTTCTGATGTTGACACCCAGGCGGTGGAAGCCGGATCGAGGCTAGTTTTCGTTTCACATTGAGCTGTCATCCGAAAGGGCTCGCTGCTTATCCTGGGTTGCTCAGAACTTCTAGGCCACGTCGACATTCTCAGCCTGCTGCTCTGGCTGTCACCTCTGCTGCCATAATTTAAAATTTGGGGCTCTTTCATTCAAGCCGAAGTCTAGAGAACACTATTTTCAAAACTAAGAATGTAGGTACTGGAGTACTTTTTTTTTCTAATGTATAATTTTCCAGAAGAGTATTCCTATGATAGCATGTATTTTTTCCCCCTCTGCTTCTTATACTGATTTTGACATTAAAATAAAAAGTAATAATTAAATGGACTGGAACGCTTTAAATGATTTTGATTGGCAGGCGTAATGACTGTTTACTGAAGTAACTGCAAAAACTTTACTTTTATATCGTATTCATCTGGCTCCGCCTTGTAGCCCCAATCACGTGAGTTTCTGTATTGGCATATTATCCAAATAATTCCACTCCAAGGTGAAACCACAGGACATTGAAATGTTCACTGACTCTTGAAGCTGAAACGCAAGTGTTGGTGGTCGTTCGAGTAACAAAATATGTTTCAAACATTAATTCTCTTATGAGAATCTTTCATTTTATATAGACTTAAATACATAAGATATATAAATCTATCTAGGGTATATGTATATATCTTTTTAAATTATTGCCTTCTGGAGTGACTCTTCACACAAGGACGGGAATTCCCAAGTTATCGTGATGGTTCACGAGGCCAAAATAATCATGTCTTTGAAATGAGGATTACTCTTTTAAAAATCCATGCAAAATAGTTACTCTTGGTAGCAAACTGTTACTAAGAAAACATTCAGCTCAGGGTCAGATCGGTGTTTGGCTTGCAGAGCAACTGCGTGTGGGGGCTTTAGCGGATGATTAATTGTATTAGGCAGAAAAGTTTTATGCCTATAGACTAAGTACAGGGTCCAGTTTGGTCAGCTGAGAAATTAAATCGAACATAGCATTTTCCTTAGTCCTGTAATGCTCTCTGCTCAGTCATCTGAGACCAACCAGGCTCTTGCCTTTGGTCTCCCCTGCGTGGCTGTCAAGAATGTGGGCCTTTTTCACCCCATTGGACTGTCAGTCTTGTTCAAGTTCCCCTAAAGTGGCCTGACGGCTTTGAAGCAGGTCTCTGGACCCCCAGCGTTCTCTGTGGTGCCCGGGCTGTTCGTTCTACACAATCCTTGTGATTTTCTTCTTTTCCTCCCTTTCACTGCACTACGCGTTACCTTTCTGAACCATGTTTATATTTCCACAAGACAGTCTCTCTCATAATTACTAGCCCTTTAGCCATTAAAATATGAACTCGCACCAGTGTCTAAAGAAGACTTTGCAAGATTGACTTGTTTATGCAAGGGGACTTATTGGAGGGGTGGGGATGAGGGAGGGTGTATAGTTTGCCTTCACTGCACAATGCCCCCAGCCTCTTACTCCTCCTGGGATGAGCATTGTACATGATGTAAATCAGTTACTTTGGCTTATTTGTTAAACAGCCTTTGACTTTCGATTGCTATGTGGAATATATTTTTACATGCACTGAGATTTACAACTCCATGAAATGATGCACTTATAACCATTGCTGTTTGGCAAATCAAAAAAAAAAAATCAGGCAGGAAGAATGAGTGACTTTTCCAAGATCATGGTGAAAGTTAGTTTTTGAGTCTGAGCCTAGAACTCAAGAAAAAAGATCTAGGCTTTTATTAGGACTTTTGAAAAATAATAATCTAAAAGTAGCTTGGCAATATCTGAACATGGACTTCTGCAAGTAAAGGCAAACAAAAAGCAAGTAGTTAAAAAAAAAAAAAAAACGTTTTCTTTTGGGAGTGGCAGCAAAATTCAACACAATTGTATGTCCATGTTGTTCTGTACCTTAATTTTCTCATTTAATACTCTCATCACCAGTAAAATAAATATTTTCCTTTAATCTATGAATGCGATAAGTCTCAGAGAGGTTCAGTAAGTTGCTGAAAATCACACAGCTGGTAAGATGGTGGATGGAGCTGGAATTTGCAGTTAGAACAAAATCCTTCCCTTTTGTTCTACTTTGCTGCTACAGTGCACAGATGAGCAAAGCTCTGAGTATAGATCAACAGCACGGGTGATGGACTAGCCTGCCCGTTATGTTCCATTCCAGTATTACTTAACGGCACTTCTTTATCAACGATGGGCTGCTCCAAAGTGTGAAAAGGGACATTTGTCACAAAAGACACAGGCGAGAGTGTGGATGTTCCAGTTCATTCATCCTTTCTGAATAACGCGTTCAAGATAAGCTGTACGTATCAGGGATTGCCATGCATTCGGTCTTTCTAGATCATCGGTGATCATTAATTTTTTTTTTCTGCTTTAAAAGTGTCTATGTGTTATTAATACATAGAAAATCCAAAACTCTCCCTCCTTTTTGGTCCTCAAGCCACTCAGTTCCGCTTTCTGGAGGGAACCAGTGCCGTCAGGTCATGGTGCACGATTCCAGAGACACCCCGTGCACATGCAGGCGCACAGGAGGGAATGTATGACTGTCGCACAGCAATGGCCGCCTCCTCGGAGATCTCTCTGCAACGACTCGTGAATGAGCTGCCTCACTCGTTCTAGCCACTGCTGTGTATTACCCCGTTTTCATCTACCACGATTTATTGAACTAGATCCATTTCGATAGGCATCTAAGTTGTTTCGAATAATTTGGTAGGTGACAGTACGCTGCCGTGAGCATTCTCCATGCACTTCTTTGCACCTGTGTCTCAGGACCTCTGCGTGATGCATTTCCTAACGTGCAAGCACCGAGTCACGGCCTGTCTCTTTACGTTTTTACTAGATATTGAGAAAACGATCCCTCTTGCCCAACGCGAAGTGATGGTAAACTTTTTGTGACTTTGATCATCTGAAAGGTGGAAAAAAATCTCATTCTGGTTTTAAGTTTTACTTATTTTATATGGGTGAGAGCAAGCATGTTTTCTTTTTAAATCTTATGTATTGAAGTCCCTCTTGCGTTTCCTTTTCTGTGAACTCTGATTATATCCTTCATCCATTCTCCCGCGGCCTTGATGCTCTTATTTTTTCTTATTGATTTATAGGAAGATTTTCTATATTAAGGAAATTATTGCTTTGCCAAATGTGTATCAAACACTTTTCCCCGGTGTGTAATTCGGCTTTGCCTTCGCCGTGCGTGTTATGTGGTAGGTATTTAAATACGCGACCACGCCGTCTCAAGAACCCTGCAAGGAAGGCTTCATCGTTCTTGTGAGTGGTTGGGGAAAAGGCAGCTAGTGAGTGAGGGCAGGAGAGGGCTGACTACAGATCTCTGTGCCCTGAAAGCCGCCCTCTTCCTGCCATGTCACACAACCTCCTGAGACACTGTTCCCCTCACGGTGTCATGAAGCCGAGCAAATCCTCCAGGTCCATGTTACTGAGCTGGTGAGGACTGTGTGGGTTGGCAGCCCTCACGGACTGAGTTGCAGAGTTCAACTTCTTTGGCTGGGCAGTGGCACACGTACGTGCACCGCCTGGAAGCGTGTTCGCCAGGCCACTTCTCCACATGTGCTCTCAGTCCGGGCCTTGGCACGTGCTGTTCTCAGCACTTGGCTCACTTTCCTCTCTCCAGGTCCTTGTCACTCCTCCATCCAAGTTCCCTTCACCTGGGAGCCTTCCCTAACTGCGCCACAAGAAGCAAGTCTGTTTTTCCACCGTGGCTCTAGCTATATGATGTTCTATTGCCCAGCGGCGGGGGGGGGGGGGGGGGGGGGGGGGGGGTGGGGGGCTGGGTGGTGCTTTTTATCCTACCAGTCTCTAAGCTCCAGAGGCAGGGACCGTGTCATGAGCATCACTATGCCTCCATCACCTGAAGCAAAGACTTTCCGTGTATCTTTGGGAAATGAATGGCTAGATGAATATGTCATATGATTAAGAGTGTGGGTCCTAGAGGTATGGGACCTGAGTTGGAAACCTGTTCCCACACTTACTAGGAAGATGACTTTAAACTTCACATTCTTTGTTGGCAAATGATTTAAAAAATATATATATATATACACTAACTGCTTCATAGTCTGAGCATGAGGAGTATGTTAGCTAATCCTCATTAAAGATCTGTGATTATCATGAGTAGAATGATTGTTTCATTAGCCCGAAACTCCTCATCAACGATGACAGCCAGAAGATCAAAGCTCTAATCAAAGCTTTGCCCTAAACTTTTGCCCTAAACTCATTTCCTGAGCCTCTTCATAACATGGGGATGTTCAAATTTCTGGTGAACATTCTCAGGTCTGTGAATTAACTGCATAGTAACTCGACATGTGCTGGGTCCCCAATAGCCGGAATGTGTCATAGCCCGACTCGGTACCAGTTCACTATCTGCTAATAATAGGAAATGAGTAGTGTATATATATATGTCTGTCTCTCTGTCCCTCCTCTCTCTCTCTCTCTCTCTCTCTCTCTCTCTCTCTCTCTCTCTCTCTCTCTCTCTATATATATATATATATACTATATATATATATATATATATATATATATATATATATATATATAAATTAAAACCCGATGCTATTTTTAAATAATAAAGTAAAAAGATTTTTTAAGACAAAATAACAACAAACCTAATGTCTGTAACACCCTATTAATATCCATAATCATAGCTGTAACATAGTGAGAGTCTGCATGTCAGGTGTGCAGATTTTCAGGCCCTATTTCAGGCCAAATGGCTTTGCTTATAGGGGGTGTAAGCTGAGGAATCTATATTTTAAACCAGCCCCCCAACATGCTGCTCTGGTCCCCTGAAGTTCAAGGACACTGCCTTTGTTAGAATGTTTCTCCACGTTTTCCAAGCATGGATAATTTCCACCCCCCCTATTTAGAGATTCTATAGAAAGCATAATGCACTTGACTATCCAGGGGTTTTTGCATTCCAGGGGGAAGAGTTGGTCAGAAATGGCTACATTGCTCAGGATCTTTTATCCCTACAGACCTGGGAACGGTGCACTTTATGGGATGGGGTGGGCACACCTGAACGAGTGTTTCTCTTCATCCAGTCTGAACAGGTAGGCCATGTCAGACGAAGCTAATATAAATGTCAGTGTGCCTCTTCCGCCCACGAAATCTGAGTTCACGCCGATGCAGTTCATTGTCCTTCCTCCAGCCCTGTGGGTGCTATTAGAGGACGTGCCTGACAAGCATTTCCTATGCCAAAATAAGAGCAATCTCAGCAGTGCTCCTGAGCGACTTTGCTGTGCGTGCACGCACGTGTGCCGGTGGAACTCCCGCTACACTCTCCCTCGGCCCCGATGAGCCCGTCTCCATGGGCCCTCATGACAACCAAGCCACACGCCCTGGAGCTGTCTCCAGGAGCCATCGCACCAGTTCTTAATGACCACTGGAATACGGCGTTATATAGACATCCAGTGAGGAGTTAATTACAGGGAACACGAGGTCCCTCTGGGAGCAGACTGAAGATGTGACACCTCCCAGGTGAGCACTCTGCCATCAGAGTGAGGAGGCTGTTCTGTTGGCTCAGTACAGCAGGAGCCTGCTCTACATGACAATGGTCCAGGAGGTACACCTGATTAAACCACCCGGGGGCCCAGGGGATGCCCTTGTCAGCCATGGGTTATCATTCAGTGACGAGCAGTCAGATTGGAGGGCAGGCCAACCTTTGGCTGATGTTTCTATTCATCTGTCATTTGTTTTATTCTTTCTTCTTCTTCTTCTTTTTTCTTTTTATTTTATGCCGTTAACCTTATCTTGCTGGTTTCCCAGAGAAAATAAGTGCCTGAGCCCATCTCAGTAGTGAATCACAATGATTTCCCAGGCACACTTCACAGGACTCAGGGCATACACTTCACTTGGCTTGTCAGATCCCCATCTAAATATTTTCAATCAATGGCAGCGCCAAGTGATTTAGGAGAGTATCTTCCGAATCTGCCATATTGCTTTTATTTCCAACGCAGCTGCTCTCATCCAAACCGAAAGGTGGATCCATTTTGTGGGAAGTCAGGGCAATTCTGCAGGCCTTTCATGATGTCCGGGTCCACCTAGTAATGTGCTTTATGATCCCGAGTCATGACTGGTGTCATTTAAATGTGTGTTGTGATTCTGTAGACACATACAGGAGCTCGATGAGCACAGGAAATAACAATTCAAAGGAAAAGGAGAAACAAGGAGAGAAGGCAGGACCGAAGAAAGGCAGGAAGTCAAAACAGCACAAATCCTACGCTATGTAAAGTGCAGCCGTGTAGTTTCTGAGGCTTGCAAAGGTTAAAAAAAAATTACTTGAGTTGTCAGCCCTTAGTCCAAATACTAGAAATGAGTCTCTAGCATAAAGCCTCCCATGTGCTACATGGTTAAATGTGAAGGCGCTTAGTATCAAAATCTGGGTAAGTTCGGCAACAAGCTTATTACTTAGATGTGCTGTTTCTGTGAAGGCAGAGGCAGCCCACACGTGGGCATTCCGAGGAATTAATTACGTACGGGGACGAGCACACACACGTGCACACACAGAGACGTTCCCCACCTCGCCTGCGGCCTGTCTCCAGTGTCCTTCCTACCGACGTGACCCTTCGGCACCTCCCCGAAAGCCGAATCCTGCTGACTGAAACACGAAGGCCGTCTCGTGGGTGTGAGAGCCACGCATCTCACCAGTGTTTTATGTCGAGCTGCAGGGGCGGCAGGCAGAACAGGAAGCTTTACTGGCCGGGGTCTCAGGCCTCTCACGCCCCACAGGTGCTGGGCACTCACGTTTCTTTCACCATCCGTTGTGGCCTTTCTTGAGTTGTGATGCGTTCCAACCGGCGCGCGAAGAGTTCTTGTGATGCGGTAGAGGAGAGAAGAACGCACAAAAGGCTTGTGTAGTTGTTATAAAGAAGGTCGGGTTGGAGGTGGTGGGTGGTGTGTGTGTGCCTGCGTGTGAGGTGTGTGCGGCTGTGTGTGCAGGGGGCCTCAGGGCCGCAGCCCAGCAAGGATTCCTGGTTCTGTTTCCCAGAGTCACCCTGAAGTTCTCCCCTAAGTGTGACGTTCCACCCTTCTGTTCTACCCACTGGCTTCCCTCTCGCCTGCAAATCTACCAATTATTTCCTTTAAGTGCCAGCAGCCCACCAGACACACCGAGATGGAACCTTCACTCCAGCCGATGCTGTTAAACCATTACTTGAAACCGATGTCACAGTTGTCTACTATGACTTCAGTCACTAATAACTGCTTCAGAAGTAAGAGTGGTGTCTGGACTCTCTCAACGCTGTGGCCCAGGGCTCCGGGAATGTCTGTTCAGGTCGTGTAGAGCCATCCATCTGGTCTGTAGCAAGATCAGTCAATCTTTCAGTCCGGTGCTTTCCTCTCCCAGGCCCTCACTGCCAGGTTCTTTATTAATTCTCTTGGGGCTGTATTGGGGGGTGGTCTTAGGCAGCCCTATCGACCACTTAGCTTGTAAAGACTGAGTGCGGGACATCAGTGCATACTTGGATCCCGAATCCTGTCACTTCCCTGTGAGATTTTCTTTCCTCCTCTGTCCTTTTCCCCTCCGTGTTTTATTTTGTTTTGTTTTGTTTTTTAATTGGGTCTTGTTTCAAGAGACTTTTAACCAGTCCTGTATGCATGACATAGCAAATCTAAAAAAAAAAGAAAAAGAAAAATGAAGCCAGCCGTCCGTATAGAGATACCATAACTGGTCTTGGTTTGCGAAAATGTATGGTCTCATTCGGCATGTGGCTTTAGAGAGCCCTCGTCCAAGGCCTGTTGACTTTAGGGGACTTTTGGAAGCTGAAATAGGCTTTGTAGTTTCAATTCATCTTGATTTTTATTTTGCAGGGTAATTAATAATAATGCCAGCTAACAATTACCCAGTGCCACTTTGCAATTGTTATAACACACAACACACACACACACACACACACACACACACACACACACACACACACACACACACAAGTTCTATCAGTTGCCCATTTTACAGATGAAGTAAAAGAGTGCTGAAGTAACTCGCCCAATATCACCCAGTCAGCAACTGGAAAAAATAAGACTATGAACCCAGATGCTGACCCCACCCACAGTCATGACCCAATACTTCTCTCTCCCCAATAAGAAGCAATTGTTAATTCTGTATGAACCGCAATGTTATCACAATCACATAGGAAGCTGTTCCTGAAAAGTTACGGCCACTCTGAGAAATACACAGGCCCCATCTTTTCAGGGTCTGTGTGCCTCACCCCCACCATCTAATGCAGATGCAGAGATAATATATGAGAATCACAGGATGAATTTTTAATGGGATTCGGTGTCTGCCAAAAGGTAAGTGGATTGGAGAAGCAGCCAGCAAGCCCAAGAGTATTAAAAAAAAAAAAAAAAGAAAAAGAAAGAAGGTGCCCTTATGTCTGTCTGTCTGATTTCCTCTTTCTGCCTTCGCCCCTTCTTAAAAGTCCTCCTCCTCCTCTGCCGTCTATACAAGGGTGGATACCTCAGGGCAACTCTGATTGTATTTAGAGAAAAATCTTCTTCTTCTTCTTAATGTAAGAGTAATGAGGTTAGCGCTGGGACCCGGCTCTCTTCCAACGCAGGTAATTACGCTCTGCCTTTTCCCATTCCCTCTGCGGTTTCTGTGGAATCTATTTTTTTTTCCCCCCTCTACTTCCTGTCCTAAACAGCCGTACCAGGTTGCTGGGCTGCTGTTCAACATCTGCTTCCCCAAAGAACTACCTTTTAAAAGGGAGTGAACTTATTTCTCTTTCATGATGACTTTGCTGAAAGAAGCCTGATGAATGGCAGGGGCTGGAGTGCTCCTTTGATTTGGGTCAGGGGACAGCTTGCAGTTAATCTGGGGTCACTTGAGTTTCTTGCCTGGAACAAAGTACACAAACGTTCTTTTAAAGAAAATGAGGCTTGATATTGGACGGGATGATTGACTGCCCACCCGCTGGTGTAGGTCGAGGCAGGCCCTGACCTCCTCAGCCGAGAGGCTTGTCCAAATGCCTTTGAGAGGACTTCTGGGGGCCCTCTTGTGGAGAGCCCTCCCCAAACCCCTGGATCCCAGGCCCGACTCGAGCCGTAGACCTCATGGGGTCAAGCTCTGGACTTTCTGACTTTGTTCCCAAGGTCTAAGGCTCACATCTGATCTCTCCTTTCTTAGCAGAAGCATCCAATGACAAGAAGATCCTGTCTTACTTCCCTCACTCAGTCACTTCTCACTATTTCCTTGAAAACACGCCTTCGAGAATGGCAGTGTGCTTAGCATGTTCCCCAAACATCCTCCTTGAATCTTCTCATTCCTAGGATGCCTAAACACAGTTTCAATATGCTCTTCTTTCAACACCCCTTTCCCTGTTCTCCAGCATTTCTAGGTGTGTGTGTGTGTGTGTTTTTAATCTCGGTACATTTACTTTTAATTAACCAGAATAAAAATTGGCAAGTAACACTGGTGCTAACCTTAACTATGTGGTTATTATATGAAATGATCCTCTGATAAAAGGTCTTAGATTAAAAACCAGGTGATTTGCACAGGGAGATTCATGACCTAGTTCAGAAAAAAAAAATAAAATAAGCCCAAGAGTGAAAAAAAACAAAAAACAAAAACGAACAAATAAAAAAATACTTTTGTAACAGAGGATGCAAAAAGCCAGCAATGTATGTTCGTTTTATATGGAGAGGGGAAAAAAGTCCAATTACAATCTTTTAAAATTTTGTAATATATTCATCAACATTTTTTTTTTCCAGCAAAAGAGCAAACATGGCTGGGAGACAGATAACCCTATAATAATTGCAATTATTTTGGTATTCTTTACAAATTTACCTTCAAGGTGTATCTTAGATCTAAAATAAAGCAAAACAAATGAATAAACAAACAAACAAACAAAAAAGTCACAGAAGGGCTTCTGTTGCCTGAGGGAGGAAACAATTTGGCCAATGGAATGATATCTTTGGTACCAGTAATGTTTTCAATAGATTTTTGGAAATTACCAATTGCAGGCTCAAAAGGGGAAAATGACGTTAAAATGTACTAATAACTGTAGAGCTATATCAGATGCAAGCTTTATATCTTATTAGCGACCACACTGAATGTATTGTCTCACTCTCTTCATTGTAGACAAGGCACAGGTCGGAGCAATTGCCAAAAGAAGGGACACCCCAGCCACCTTTGTGGGTGTGGGTCCACACAATAATGCATCCTCCTTGTGACTGAAGTCATAAGAAGTCTTGACGTAATGCTTCCTTAAAATTGGCTGATAAAAGGGGTAGTGAGATAAATCCATGCATTCTTTTCAAGCACGCATAAAGAGACCGAAAGTTCATTCCTTCCAAAAAACAAAAAAAAGCAAAAAACAAAAAACAAAACTTTAGCCATTTAATGTGTTAAGTTGTGTTCACATGAATTCGAGGGTTTGGTGGGAGCAATGTCAGTTTCAGACCCCACTCTCACTCGCGCTCTGAAACTGCTAAATCTGGTTTTCAAGTACGAGGATTTTTGTTTCCTGATGGTGTGAAGCCGCTGCCATTGTCCTGAGGCAAAGCCCATTTTCCGTTTTATTTCTGGAAGGGGTTGGCTACCTCAGGCCCAGCCAAGGAGGCAGCTGAGGAGCCTCTTGCCAGAAAGCACTAAAGAAAGGACCAGGGGCCCTTCTCAGAGGCTGCCGTTTCTTCGAATGGGGAACGAAGGGGAGACAGGGCAAAGCACAACTCAGCTCCTGCGGCCCAGGGCTGTGAACTCGCCTTTCCTGCTGCGGGCAGAGTGGTAACTCCAGGGAGGGTGAATTACCCATCAGCTTCACAGGACACATGGATCATTGGTCCCTCAATCAAGAGGAAGAATAACCTGCCTGGGAAACAAAACAAAACAAACAAACAACCACCTCTGCTGCTCCTTGAAGGACATCAGCGTTCATGCTCCTCTGCCACTTTTGCTAAGCATAAAGTCACATGCTCACCCCTCTGGCACGAGCATGCACAGTGTTACGAACTAGAAACACTGAGTGTCTGACCTCTTTTTAGTAACTAGGTCAGGCAACACTGGGCCTGCATGTCTGTGAGGCTAGAGCTGGTGGCTCTGGGCGGACCCTGATCTGACCTGCCTCATCTCTGGACAGGCTCCTGCGGGAGCAGGGCCATCAGCTTCAGACAGGGTTTGACTGTGTGCATGGCCTCGGCCACCTTGCTCTCTGAGGACCCTTCACCGGGAGCTCTGAGCTACGCCTCTGAGAGCAACCCTCACATGGAAAGGTTTGGAAGGGTGGGCTGAGGAAGAAGGAAAATGTGTGTGGGGGGGGACGGGCACCCTATAGCTCTGTTTTGCTAAAAAAGTGGCAAATAGTTGCTGCTCTGAGCTGTGGGCATCCCTGCCAGCCTCCGCCCATGGCAGCAGCTTTGGCTGCACCCATGGAGACTAGTTAACATCCGGCACAGCAGGGGCGTCCAGAACCCTGCTCCAGCACGGGGGTCAGCCTCAGTTCAGATTAGTCGTGCCTGCACCCTACCAGTAGTTAAACACTTCCAGTGTCAACCCTGAGTAGAAACTAACGGAATCACCTGTACCTGGAGCAGAGATGGGGCCTGGTTGCTTCTCCCCCTTCTTCCCTGCTACCCTCGAGTCTGTTGCCACCCACTGCTTCCTCATCATGTACCTTGCAAAGATATCTTCCTCTCCAGAAGGTGCAGGCAATTGAACAGCAGTAGGCTAAACTATTATGGGGGACTTAAGCTGCTGGATCACAACGAGCTCGACTTGATTACATCCGAGCTTGAAAATTTCAGAATGAGAGAATGTGGCACGCAAACGTAGCTAGACGTTTTTGCGTTCAGTATATGTGGGGTTGGGTGTTGTGATTCTTGCTTTGTTCCTTTTGCTCCAGTCTCTTTCATTGTTTCACAAGTAGTACAGGCCCCGAGGATTCCTTTATTCCCCTTCTTCGTTTAGACCATTAAAACAATTTGGGGTGTGGGGGAGGGACATTTTATAAAACTCTTCTAACAGGCATTTGTTTTCCTTGACATTAACTAGTTGTAATTGTATTTTCATGGTGATAAAAAAAAATGCTTTTAAAATGATCCAATGGAAATGAGCTATTTTGACTTAGGATGGATGCGTACTTTCTGGAAACATGTTAGCATCCTCTTCTTACTCTTTAAATCATCATATATGTGGTTCAGATCCCACTTTCCTCACAGCAGTTGCTGTTTTAATCATTGTCAAATTGAAGATGTGAGTGTACACTTGCACAAACGTGAGTGCTAGGTTTGGAGTCTGTAGACTCTGGATGATGATGATGATGATGATGATGATGATGATGATGATGATGATGATTATTTGACATGGACTAAACTGAGTGACCTAAGAAAAGTCACTTTCTTTATGCCTAAAATTGCTCATCTATAAATGAACAGGGTTGGACTAAGTGATAATCTCAGCTCCCTGCCAGCTCCAAGGGTCTAGGATTCATTGATGTTATTTTCTGTTTTAATGGCAGCAATAATTACATGCAGAGAGTGTTTAACATACATCATCTCACTCCAAACTTACAGCCACTCTAACAGGTAGACATCATAAAGACAGTGTCCCTAGCAGCTCAGAGCTTGAAAAGAAAAGACGATTAGGAAATTCATGAATTACCCTTCTGCATTACCCACTCCAATTTCAAAAATTAAGCCTTGGTTTATGGAAGTCATTCTTTCTGCCTCCTTCACAGGTGTTAGCATCTGAATGTGTTGACTGAGCTTGGCGTCCTGGTGTGAAATGATAGTTTCGCAGCTAGTTGTTAAGCATATGTGTTTGTGTGTAAACATAAATATGTATATAAACACAGTGGGAGGTGGCGGGGTGTAGTCAAGCAGGGGGATGAATAGGAGAAGGAGAATTACCGTTAGTGCAGGAAGGATAGGAAGGCATCCAACCTGTATTAACTGCCCAATGTGTACTGCTGATGTCATCTTAATTATCTTCACATCGGTCCTATGTGAAGTGCATGTTAACTTACTCATTCTACAGAGGGAGAAACCTAAACTCAGAGGGGCTAATAGAAAGGGTCAGGTTTTTGTGCGTGGTGTCCACATCCACACTCTGGACTGTCTTTCCACTGCGTCCTTAAAGCAATTCACTTGTTTTTGTTTGTTTGTTTGCTTTAATTGAACACTTAGTATGTGTCAGGCTCTGTGCTGGGCAATGAACAAAAACTCAATGCCAAAAAGATCTCTGTCCCCCAGGTCCAACATCCTTGAAATCTGTAGCTTCTCATGAGGTGGGAGGTAGGAAGGGTTAGAGGTTAGAGGATAGGGAAAGGGTGGGGCTCAGAGGTGTGCTGGTAAATGTTCATCAACAGGCTCTTGGAGGAAGGGGCGCAAGCTGTGATTTGTGGCACTTGACAACTTTTGTGTGTACTTACTCCAGAGGTAGCCCATTTCAGTGACCATGATGACCTCAGTAAAAGCAGGGAAGGGGTGCAGACAGTCTCCTGAACCGGATGAGCCAGCTTTAAAGGGGCTTAATGTGTATCTCCATAGTAGCCATTTAATTGGTGGTAGTAATCTTCTTGATATCATTTTCATGCGAGGGATGTTGGCAGTGCTGGGAACACTAATGAAACATCATCACATTGGAACCGAGGTTAAAAAACACATAGTTGCCCTGGGACTTTTCTCGCGGAAGGTTCCTGCTTTTGTTTTGACTAGATCTGCAGGCTTGGTGTCTCCTGCCTAGGTCAGTCAGGGTACCATGCCTGAACAGTGGGTTAGAAGAACCTCAGCTATTCTAATTTTGCATGTTGAAAAATAGATAGGAAAGCTACAGTATGTTAAGTTGCTTTGAATTAAAGAGGGATGAAATTCAATAATTCCTCTTTTGAAAAATAGTGTATGCTATATTCTTTATAATTCTGTAAAGGAGATTTTTTTTTTCAAGTAATCTTCTATGAATTATCTTAGGCAACTTGACCCTCATAACATCTTCGTAAAGTTGGCAAGGCAGATAGGTATTAATTTTCTTATTTCACAAATAATAAAACTGAGATTAGGCAAAGTATGTATTTAACCACTTTGTCTTGAGGATGATTCTGCAACATCATTTATGTTTCATGATTATCTTTTCATATTTCCTCCAGAAAAGTAGGTCTACATATTATTTTTAGTACTCATTACTTTATACAATACTTACTATGCTTTGACAAACATATTAGTATTAGAAATATATTTTCATTAAAATAATTGCATAATGTTTTACACATTGACCTTACTGCCTTTTTTTCCAAAAGAATCTGATACATCCAGTAATTCCTTCTAAAATCCTTATGATTTCTAAATTGAAACATTTCCACTGTAGAAAAGGAAAATAATGCATTTGATATTAAATAAATACATTCTTCTTCAGTAAAAAACAAAGATATGGTACAACTAAATATGCAGATAGCATCATTAGTAGGATTTCAAATTACATAATCTCTTGCTTCCTCTTACGTTTTTGAGTTAATATAAGCCTTTGTCAGCTGCACCACATTTAAAAATTAAGCCGGCATTTTATTTGCCACACGGGAGCAGAATTTCTAGGTCAACAGGCCCTTAAATGCCGTGAATTGCAATGCATGAGGCAGATGATGCTTGTCAAAGGCTCAGCGACCAATTCAAATACAAATCCGACTTGAGGACTGAAAGACGCTGAATCAAATCGATGTCTGAGATAAAGTCCAGGTTTTGTATGTTGACATGCTAGCAGCATCCTGCATGGGACAATGCTTCAGGACCTCCCCGTCCCCGAGAGGGCCACCCCTAGGCCTCGTCGTTTCTCAGAAGGTCAGCAGTTGGATCACTGTTTTCTTCTACGCTGTGTGTATTAGGCTTCTCGCTAGGCAGCAGGGGCATTTCTGAAACTTTTGCCCTGTGGTGCAATTTTTACACATCAGGATATTGGATACCGGTGGAGACCAAGCAGCGAGTAACCTGCAGAAGCAAATCTGTGGCACATCTACAAGCAAAGTGGGTCCAAATGCAGATGTGGAGAAGCCATTCTGGGGAGCCCCCAGTCACTGAGGTGGCCACCGCACGTGACATTTTAAGTCACGGAAGTGGAGTTTGATAAAACGGTGTGAAATCTGGAACGCAGGAGCCATATTTTCAAAGTGATAGCAATTATCTTTAGGAAGTATTTACCCGGTGTCACACACTTAACACGATTTCATGGTCATGATCGCAAAGAATGCTCATAAAGGCTCTTTCCGGTAGCTGTTGCTTTTATTTCCATTTTAAAGATGAAGGAAGCAAGGCTGAGGTTACATGACCAGGAAGGCTGGAATGTGAAAGCAAGAGTGTCTGACCCCACGCCTCTAATCATGGCACTCAATTTTTTCACCCGCCTCTATGCACTCCATAGTATTTTACGCAGTAGGACTCAGAGGATTGGATTGGGCAGAAATAAAGGTAATTTTTAAAAAGTGTCATCTGTCACCAAATCTAACAAGATCACAAGGTCACTCTCAGTAGGAAGAATTTCTCAGGAAATATCTTTGATCCATATGTCTTAGAATTGAAGAATAACTTCCCCCTTTTGTTTATTCATTTACTGATGGATAAAAAATATGTGTTTGGTGCCTGTTCTGTGCTGCATTGGCTCAGGTCTCTGGGGATAATAGTGGTAAATGAAACAGGCAAGGTCCCTGTTCTCATGTAGTTTAATTTCAGTGCTGTTAAGTGCTGCAAAGGAAGTAATCGTTTATGAAACAGAATTATTTGGAGAATAATTTTAGAATTTTTAGACATGATATTTTTAGAAATGATATTCAAAGAAGGCTTCTTTGGGGTGACACCTGACTTGAGACCAAAACAAGGAAGAACAAGACCCGAGAAGAGCTGGGGGAAAACGTTCCAATGACAGAAAACAGGAAGTGAAAAGTCCCCGAGACAGAAACACTCTGGGCACGATCAAAGCCCAAGTAGCTGGCAGGACCCAGGTGAGAAAGAATGCAGCACACAGAGACTCACAGGGGGAGCAGGGACCAACTCAGGCAGGAGCTAATGGATCTGCAACCCGGCGTGTACCCCGAGTATGAAGAAAACTTTGAAAAAATTAAACCAAGAAAGAGAATCTGGTTTGTAGGCGGTTGACAGAGAAGGGATCACCTCATATGAGGACATGGACTTAGAGAAACGATTTGCTACCTAGCTACCTATCTACTTCACTAGCAAACAAGCAGACAAACCAAACAAGAATGCAGTCCTAGGGGTCCAATAGAGATTTCCAGAGGAAGTGATACACGCAAAAAAAAAAAAAAAAAAAAAAGAGAAGAAGGAAAAGGAGGAAAATAATAATAATAATGGGAACTATTGTCCAGTGAAGGAAGGGGCACCCGCGTAGAGCTGCCAAGTGACTTTCTAGGAGAGAATTCTGGAGAAGATAAGCAATGATCAGCTTTGGAAATGAAGAAACAGACTCAGTGAAGGAAATTTCTAGACTGTCTGGGCAACATGGAGTGCATTTTACCTAGAAGAAAGTAATCGATAAATTCAACGTGCATGGAAGTTCCATAGCAAAGGAGGTCATACAATTAATTGTCCAGACAATTCTATCATTTTCAGGGCCTCTTTTAGTGGGTCGTGGGAGTTTTATTTGGACTTAAGGCTTGCGTCAGTTCCTGTATAAATAAGTGGTAATATTTTACATTCTTCTGGTTGTCATGCATCTTTTTGTTAGTTAGGAAGACGTAGAGGAGGATTGCTACTTAGATCCCCAGCGTTCCTAAACCAGCCTTTCCCTTTGTCTACGCACTTCGCGGTCTCTCTGCATTTTCTTCGAATGGTCTCTGTGCCCTGGCTGATTTTTCAAGTTGGGAGTTGGACTATTCAATATGCAGTTGCCCACAGGAAGATACAGCATCACATCACCATAGAGCGTCCTGGGGTGGCCCCGGCAGGAGGCATTTGGGTTTGGGCTGCCTGTTGGAAGGCCCCACACCGATGTCGGGGGAAGCAGATGTAATGATGTCGCCGTGAGGAGGGGGCGGAAGGGGTTCTGAGCTGACAGGTTGCTGCATCCGGAACCCTGACACTTGTGAAGTGCTGTCAGGAACATTAAGTATCCAAAAGTGATAAAGCTTCAATTTGCTAGTCCATTAGACTAATTACTGCAATAATTAAGTAACTACTTGATTAGAACTAATGGGTACCTAATTATCCAGGAGAAAAGTATCAGGTGGCAATTATCAGGTGGCAATTAATAGACGAGTTAATGTCTTAGCACTGTCTTTGTATGAATTCATAAGCAAGGTAAAGAAAACAAACAATAACTTATTAATATTTATTGGTGCCACAATGTTTTTCAGCTTGTTTCATTTACACAGAACCAATTAGTGGGAAGACCGTTAGAGGTGCAGGGTAGGAAGGGACCGAAGCCGAGCTAGCTTTTTAAAGGTACAGGATCTCATTAGCACTCACGACTCACATTTGACCAGAATCAACCCGTGATTTTAGCTTTGTTGCTGCACATTTATAGAAAGGGGATCACAGAGGTGAAACATCAGTAGTCATGACAAAATCTGTGGGAAATAGGTTAATATAGTGAAGTCGAGGCCCTTATTAAGGATTTTTCTTGGTCTACTGAAAGCCTCTCTTTTCCCCCTGGTACTTTTAAACGGCTGGGGAGAGAGAGAGATGCATGGGAAGAAATGTCCCTGATGAGGAAATTACCTTTTATCAACACATATCACACAAAGACTTGGATTTCCCCAACGTATGAAAAGTTCTCTCTCTGCCAATATCAGAAAATATCAGTTATAAAAATAAGATGTCAGACCGAGACTTAGGTCTATGGCCGTGTTATCACCGGGTCCTGTGGTTTTAACCACAGGCCCCTCTGCCTTGTACAAGCCACGCCACTAGAAAGCACCGGGCAGAGTTGGAAATGTATCGCTCAAGTCTGGAGATAAAAAACAGGTCAGCTATTTATTTATTTATTCTTTAATTCAGAAAAACACACGCTACACGGTTGTAAGGCTTCTGGGCAAACATAAGAACAAGAACTGAATTGCAGGATCACAGGAGTGAAAAAAATGCTCTCCTACTGAGCATTCTGGGTAGCACATTTCAGCTGCATGACGAAAAGTAAGAGGTACGTGCTTCTTATTTTCCTTCGCTTAGTGCGGTGAAGCCTTTTTGGTTTTTTAAGACAGCTGTTTTAAAACTATCAGGATCAGTTTGGACGTGCGTTAAATTTATGAACATTTTAGAAGTCATATAATTAACCCTGCAGTAGGGGAAAACCCCATCTACTTTTATTCCCTTGCCCAGTATAAATAATTGAATTGGATTTTAATCATATTTTAGGGGGAAAAACACAGTCACCTTATATTAGAATGCGTACAGTGACAAATGGAGATAAATCTAAAATTTATAGAAAGGGAGCATTTGCATAAACTGCAGAATCCAAACATATAGGACATTAAGAGTAACAATTGTTGCAAAGGGCATGAAAAATTCAACTTCGGTTTCATGATAGGAGCCCAGATTCCTACCGTGATTAAGATAATACATCACGCGGCCCTCACTTATTAAAGGCATAATTGTTGTTAGAAGCAGAAGTGGCATTAACGCTAATCTAGTTTTATATATATACAAATACGAGGAGAAGCGAACTTGGAGACGCTCGCTTTTGGTGATCCATAGGCATTTTATTAATGTTTGAATAATAACCGCCTAGAGGGCCTGTTATAAATTAAAGGGACGGATTGAGATATAAATTTTTATGAGAACTAGTTATACATTTCCATTATGTGTTTAAAAATGAAGGAATTACTGTGAGCACCGCCGTCCTCACATTTATTCGAGGTGATTGGGACGGGAGGGACGGTGGATGAGAGCTGCTGTGTGCTGGCAGTAAGAAAGATGTATCTGTCCCTTCGAGCAGATACATCATATGTCACGCATGAACTCTGTTCTACCGGGGACCGTCCTCCACTGCCAAATCTGCATGATTATTTCTGTGACAAGAGCGTGTGATGATCGAGTGCGAGGTTCGGGGCTCTTAAGGGGCTTTTCGTGGCCAAATCCTGGAAGACTTGGCTATTATCTCCCGGCTGATGTAGCAACAGAAGTCAGTGATGACGACGAAGCTGTCCTGGTCCCCGAGGGGTACAGTCTAGGGCTTTACAAGTGGCCTTCGGAGAGGTGGATCCCACCGAATGACAATCACCCTTCTTTCTTCATGTTGGCCGACCGGTTCTACCAACATTGTCTTCACTTTTGTAGATATAATGGGTCTATGAATTTCCATCATTTATGAACTGTAACCCCAAAGGGTTTAGAAGGACACCTGGCAAAATTGCTCCCGTGCCTTCTTGCGCTCGCTTGCTCTCTCTGTCTCTCTCTCTCTCTTTCCTCTCTCTCTTGCTCTCTCTCTCTCACTCTCTCTCTCACACACACACGTGTGCATATAAACTTATGGACGTAACACGAACTCTGAGAATATAAATATATGTTATAAAACACTGCCTCCCATGTATCTCCATGAAAACACTGAAGTCAGGCAGTCCAGTGCACCCCAGCCAGGGCGCTCATGAGATAGTAATTCGAACAAGCTATTTAGCTGGTAACTCTCAGTTTCCTCATGCGTAGAATCAAAAGCTTACTGAGTTGCTGGGGAGATTAAATATCACTTACTTTAAGGTACCTGGTATGTAATAGACACTATGAAAAAGTACGTATTGGTTTGTTGGGGCTACTGTAATAAATGTACCACGAACTCGGTAATTCAAATGACAGAAATGTATTGCTTCCCAGTTCTGGGGGCTGGAAGTCCCACGTCGAGGTGCCAGGAGGGTTGGTTCCTCCTGAGGACTGGGAGAGGAGGCTCTGTCCTCGGCCTTTCTCCTAGGCTGGTCGATGGCTGTCCTTCCCCTGTGTCTCTTGTATCACCCATTTAGGTGCATTTCTGTATCCAGATTCTTTCTTTATAAGGACACCAGTCACTTTGGATTAGGACGCAATCTCATTGTAACCCGATAGCATTTGGAAAGAGAGACCCAGGCTTCATCTTAAGTTCCTTTCTGAAGGTCTTGGGTTTAGTGCTTCTATCTATGAATTTGGTGGAGGAGAGACGTGGATTTTACCATTAACAAAACATTTCATGAATGAGTCTAACAAATAAATGAATATAAAATAGTATCACTAATGATGTTGCAATGATAAAGAGTATGCTTTCAGAAATACAGTTTATTCTCAAGTCAGCCTCCCCCCTTATCCTGAGCCTCATTTAGCAATCTGGATAAAATGCTTGAAATTTCCATATTGCTTATAGCCACCTACTTGCTTGTCAATATGACAAGAATACTGTGTATGTTTTTTTTTTTTTCTCATTGCAAATTGACATGAACCAAACCCAGGTGTGCCAGGTGATTATGGGCCGATGCATCCAGGTGGTGGGCAATTCAGTACCCTCTACCAGTTCATCTGTGGGAGTCCCTAGTGCAAAAAAAAAAAAAAAAAAAAAAAAAAAAAAAAAGAGATCATTGCTCGAATGCTCGAATGACTAGGATGATGACCAAATAAAAGAAGCATGGAGTAGAAGATTAGAACTCCTTGTGCCGATTTTAAAACAGACAGCACTATTCAAAAGCGTCTTTTCAAAACCCGTGACATTCCCTAATCATAGGGCTATTGGAATTTAAATTCCAGACCGTGGGCTCGCCATCAGCATCTTGTTATTTACTAATTTTAACAATAATGGTACAATGCTACCGATAGCTCTTCCTTTCCCATCACTGAGCAGTGCTGTCGCGTAAAGGTCTGGGGAATGGTAACGTGTCCTTTAGTGTGTTTTTCCCGAGTTATCCCTGCGTAGGTGGTTAATAAAGGGACCAAGGAACTCTTTTCTCTGACATCAGTTTCCTCATTCTAGACGGTTCTTATGAAGACACCATATGTCAAGTCCTTCACACACACAGTGGTACTTGTTGTCATGAGTATTTTAGTGTTATTTTCCTATATAGAACTGAAGAGAGAAGAGACCAAGGTAATTAATGTCCCTCGAACCTTCCTTTTTATTTCATCTCAAACTTCCAGTTTCAATCCCAAGGCGAGCCAAGTGGCAGCCACAGCAAATAGGTTATATCTGCCGGGCTCCTCGGAACTGTGCCTCTGAACACATCAGTGATAGCGTTTCCTTGTGCTCCTGTAAGGGACGGCGGTTGGTGAGTGACACGTGTCCCCTTACGGTACTGCGTAACTCGCCCCGACCGTTCTCATGCTGCTGGTCACAGAGAGGAAATCGGGGCCTGAGAGGTTTCGCAGTGTGTCCTAGAGGAACCGCCCGGCCAGAGGCCATTGCTGCTGAGCTGTCAGTGTTGATCACCTCCCCTCCCTCCGCACACACCCACAGGGCAGTGCCACTCTGTGACAAAGGAGGGGAACGTCCTTTGTCGGCCATGTGTGATGACTGGGATAGTCAATGGCCGTAGAGATCAGGAGCGGTGCCCAGCCATCTGACACAGATTGCTTTTGGATGGTCTCATAAACCAGGGGCTCTGGCACTATGGATAGGAGAGGAAGCACTGGAGTGTTTTATCTGCCCAAGTTTGTGCGCAGAGATGATTGAAACCCAGAAGACTAGGAGTTGGGAGATCTAGACATGGGTGTAGTTCAGTGCATTTAACCTCTCGGATGCTGGAATTCCATGAATATAGCTATATTCATATCTATAATCTGTCTATCCCTCTATTCCATATTCACGTGTCTATACCTCTATCACACACGCCTATACATCAGGACGTCGTTGATCTTTCTAGCAGTACTGGGCTTTTGCAGTGTTCTAGTCTGGAAACAGTCATTTGTTCATCCTCTGATATTGCTAGGGTCTTCTCGATGTCTAGGGGGGGGACAAAATGATACGTCACGTGGTTAGAAAAGAAATGACACGACATTCGAATTTTCTTTGCCTTCCTACAAGCGTTTGATTTCACGGTGGCTTCGGTGGAAGTTCAGTTCGGTTCTTGTTCTACCCGCTGTCTTTGCTCGTCCCTTGGGAGAACCTCAGCTCCCGGAGTCCCTCGATCTCTGTGTCTGTGTTGAGTTCCAGCTTCCTCTTTCCTCTCTGACGCCATTGTGCGACGCCGTGGCCTGGGCCGGCTCCGGCGTGGAAAACACCACTCGTCTCGTCTCCTGTCCCCTGGAATTACACATCCGTTTGGTTCTGGTTCGGGACTTCTAAATCCACTGCCCCAATTGTGAACTTTGTTATTTCATTCTCTCTGCAGCAAATTTTTTTTAAACTGCATTTTTCTTTTTTTTTTTTTTATCCCATAGACACTTTTCTCCTCTTTTCACGTCCGTTACCCATTATTTTAATCATCCACCAAAGAAGGTGAAGGGACTCGCTTGTGAGGGGAGAGGAAAAATGGGTATGAATAAAAGGTGATTTCCCTATGGTTTTTCATATCTTGAATGAATAGTTGAAAACGTTATAGAAAATAAAGGGACGCTATCATTAGCCTGAAAATGAGACTTAACACACAGGCTTCCCTTTATCTATGAAAATAATATAACAAAATGCATGTATTGGATGTATTTTTTCAGTCATAGTGATAAAGGTGTGTATAGGGGCCCCACTTACCTGTGTGGCTGAGGACGTGCACTGATGTGTAAGTAGTTGAGATAAGAAAGCATCTGTAACCACTGGACCTCTTTGGTCCTCTCCAGTGACCTGACAGACCCAAGCCCAGAACTCCCTTGGGTAAAAGAGGTGAAGCATCATATACTCAGCTTAGTCATTCAGCGATAAACGGTCCTGTTTGTTCACTCGAAGAGTTTAATCCACCACCACCGCCTACGCCCCAGTCCAGCACTTAACTTACTATGGGGAAGTAAACAGGACCCTGAGGGAGAGAAGCAAGCTCACTCTTCCTTCCATGCCCTCTGTGGAAGCTCAAAAGCGTTTTTCCCTGAATAGATCATTTAATCTCCTTGTGCCACAGCATACTCTCTTGTGAGATGGAGGTCATAGGACTAGCATATTTCACAGGGTTATTGGGGAAAACTGTCTGGTTAGCCATTATACAGCATTTTACAAATACGAAGTGCTTTATACAGTCTAAGTAATTCTTGAAAGCATAAAATTTCATACAGTTATCAAGTAGTATCATTATGGCCTTTCTATTTATCTGGGCATTTATCTTTTCTTCCGTTTCTACTTTCTCCTTTTACATTATTATGTAGAGAAATAGAATTCCTCTTTTTTTTTTTTTCTTTCTCAAGACTGAGGGTTTGAGAGAGTCTTCAGGAGAGGAAAAGCTCTTAGAAAGATTACTTGTCAATTCAAGTGCAAAAGTTTTCAACTAGAGAATTGGCACCAATGTGTGAATCTGAATGCCTTCTAAAGAAAAAGGATTTTGAAGTGAGAAGTTAGATTTTTAAAAGACCCAAAAATAATCTTCTTAGGAAGTAACATCTGACAAGAAGAGTCAGTTGTTACTGGCATATAAGGCTGTGGTATAAATATTTGCTCTCCCTTGCCTACTGTTTGCTGAAGACCTGTTATATGCTAGGTGCAATATATGTTCTTTTTATTCTTAGCAATAACACTGAAGACTCTATCTCCATCTCATAGATCAGGGGCCTGCCCAAATTTCCATGAATGGAAGAGTACCCCAATCTTTCTGAATCCACAAGTTGTGCGTGCTAAGGCATATCGCCTTTCCTTTCTTCACTCACTTTTGAGTAAAATAGACAGACCAACAGGGCCCAATTTATCCACGTAGTGATTGAGTTTCTATTTTATACGGTGAGGGCATTTGTCACCTTATTGACTTGTTGGGTACCTACTCAGATAGCCATCCATTATATGAGGACACATAGCATCGAAGTAAATATTCTTATAACTTTTCAAAGCATGACGTCTGTGCCTTCTCCACATTGGTAAATGTTGGCGCCATGAAACTTCTTTTAGATAATGAACAAAAAGAGGGGACTCTAGTTGGAAGCTCGTAACTGAGGAATCAACATAGCTCTCCTTACGGTAGTTGCAGGAAAGAATAGAAATGATTTTACTAAGTAAAATCGTAGCAGTTTATAATCAAGTAAGTTTGGTTTGAGAATTCTACTGTGACCGAATAAGATAAAAGAGATATATAGGGGTATCGTGATACAAAAGCTAGTGAATCTTCTACCCGTTATAGTTAATGCGAAATCATTGTATGGAAAAAGAAGTGTTGAGTTACTACTAGGATAGAGACAGCTATTTAAAATTTTTAGTTTTTTAAAAAAGTACACAATTAGAATATGTACAAATACACAAAAATGTAATAGAAGTCCAGAGAAGACTATACACAATTAAAATTGTAACAAATTCAAATTTGCACCGAGTTTCCAGTTATCTGAAAATTAAAAATATGTGTGTGTATGTGTGTATATGTGTGTGTGTGTGTGTGTGTGTGTGTGTGTGTGTGTGTATCCCTCCTTAATGCCTCAGCTATTATAATTGTGTTAAACAAGTCTAAAATGCAGTGTCTAGAGTTATTTTCATGTCATTATGGGAACTTATTCATTAGGAAAGATACTTGTTTCATTTCTTGAGGCATCAAGTAACCTTTGAAAATTGATCCTATCTCTTTAACTACAAGTAAATATCACCAGTGATCCTATGAAGTGGTGGGTCCCCGATGCCTGCTATTGAAATCCAAGGTTTTCAATTCCTTATGGTCCCTAATAGCATTAATCAAGGCAGCACAACTTACTTAAAAGGAACAGATGATTAATCTTGACAATAGTAATGTAAACAGAACCCTAATTCATGAATTGGTGATTACCACGCGCCCCCCTCCACCCATCACTGGGGTATTAGCTCTTTGTTTGTGATTTACCTTGTGCCATGTGCCTATCATAAGAACAAAAGAGAGTTCTTTATCTTTAAAAATATCTCAGTTCAGCTTACAGAACAGGGGAAAAATTGCTATATTTATCAAGGTTGATTTTGTTTTCCAAGTCTCTAATTCGAAACTGAAGCATGCGAGACTACATACATCAGGTGTTTCTAGCAAAGCAGCAGCAGCAGCAGCAGCGGCGGCAGCAAAGCATAGACATTTGTCATTCCTTAGAGCTGTCTGACAGTTCTGACAATTCATTAGGCTGAGCTGAAAAGAGGTTTAGAAAGCAAAGAAGGGATCGCAGGTAGGAGAGTTGCTTTTGCATGATCCAGTAATGGCTGATTTGTATCATTTTGGATGATGGATACACTGCTCAGATGAAACTCAGCAGGGCTTTCTCCCTTCGCTCTTCCCTTGATTTCCCCCTCTCCCAGCTTCCTTCTTCGAGAAGCCCCCAGGACATCGAGCATAGGCTGCCTTCCTCAGTAGCATTTCATCCTCGAACGTATGTTCACATGTCTCCCAAGGAAATGCTGCTCCCTTTCAAAAGAAGCCGCTTTTGAGGTGGAGGGAGCTACTCCAACACGGATGGCGAAACCATGCCTCACTTCCCCATTCCTACCTGCTGTATGAGTCGTCTTCCTCCTCAGCCTGTGCATCCAATGTCTCAGTCCCTGACGTGTGAGCCTTTAACATGTCAGCGGCCCATCCTGCCCCCAGCTCACCATAATGGCCACACTTCTTTACAAATGGGAATAAAGGGCCCTCGGCCATCAGTTGTGTCTTCATTCCTTGAGGGTAGGATTGGGAAGTTATTCCAGGCATTGTCTCTTTTGTGACCTCTTGCACACCCAGGCTAGGCAATGTCTCATTTTTAATTTTGACAGACAGCAACTCTAGCAACTAAGGGTTTCTGGGCCTCCCTTCCCCTACTTGGGATGTACATCACAGTGCATCAAAAATACTTCCAGACTTTTGTCGCTGGTAACTACAGTGTGAAAGACCCAACTGCAGAAGGTGAATTCAGTTAATCAAAATTGGTACTTATTATTGTCAATTGTGTGTGCAATGCTTTGACAGAGATAGAGACACATAGGCTGTGCCTTTAAGATTGATAGTTATACCAGGAATTAAGCTAATCAAAAATTGTTTTAAAATCCACGCTACACATTACTACGTACGTCCACTTAGTTGCTAACTTTCAAACAGTCCTTAATCACTTTTAAGCATCCAGGAATTTCTCAGTAACTGGAGATCATCCTGTGAAAAAGAATGTTGAAGTGTGTGTTCTCACAGAGCTAACATACAGCATACAGACAGTTCCATCAGTAATTAAAACTGAAAATTAAATACAAATTGTACATCGAGATTGGAGTGGTTAAAATCAAATAATAGGACATTTCTGGGGAAAAAATGGTGATATTATGAACTGGATGTTTATTTCCACCCCCCCCCCCAAATTCATATATTGAAGCCCTTCCTGGCAATGTGATGGTATTTGGAAGTGGAACTTTTGGTTTGGATTAAGTCCTGAGAGTGGAACCCTCGTGGTTAGATTGGCGTCCTCAGAAGATGAAGAAGAGGAAGAGAGAAGAAAGGCCATGTGAGCAGGTGGGGAGAACAAGCCTGGAAAGGAGCTCTCACCAAGGACTGAATTTGACAGTCCGAGCCTCGATCTTGGACTTCTCAGCCTCCAGAACTGTGAGAAATGCATGCCTGTTGTTCAAGCCACCCAGCCTGCATGGCATTTTGCTATAGCTTGAATTGACTGAGACAGGTGGGGTTGCTGGCTTAGGTAGAGTCAGAAGGAAAGTCTTCTCTGTGGAGGTGACATCTGAGATGAGAATGCCAATGCCTATAACGACACCCTGCCAGGGAGAGTAAATCTCTAATTCCTCATGTTTTCTGAGGAAAGAAGGGAGGCATGTGTGGCTTGAATAAGGTGACCAAAAAGACTAGAGAAAAAGTTCTCTGACAATAGGGTTTGGCTTTTTTCACAGCCTTCTTCTCGGTGCCCATGAAAGTACATGTCACATAGCACATCTTCAATGAAGATTGGTTCCCAGTAGAATTAATGCAGGGAAGAGTGGTAACAAGATGGGGTTGGGAGGAAAATGGGAACCAGATCACATAGGGCATCACGGGTTGGAATAGTTGTGAAAAGTGTCTATTTTATTCTAAGTAAGAAAATAGAGGAGTAGCACAGTTTAATTTATATTTTTAAAAAGATGCTCCAGAGAACCCAGTGGATTAAACCGATGCAAGATATTATTTGAGACCATGTTATTTCTTGGTTCTTTGACTTTCCCTATCCTGCTTCATTCTCTATGGTATAGATTTTTTTCTTCTTTTGTCAGAAGAGCACTCCCTCAGTCATTCATGTACATCTAAACCCTACCTCAGGTTCTATGTCTAAGGAACCTGGCCTAAGATAACTCACGTGGGGAAAACAAATCACAGGAGAGAAGGGTGCCAAGGATGCCATTTGCAGATGCAATACAGAGCCAAACAAGAATTTAAGAAGGTGATGATGAAATTCAAGCTAAGAAAACTGGCAGTGTAGGGTAGGCTTCGTCGGGATCAGTTTTATGATTAGAAATAGGAAGGATTTTGAATGCCAACAAACAGTATTCAAGTGTAATTTTTAAGAGAAATTGGTCATTTTTTTTCACCTGAATTTACCATTTGGGCAAGAGAACGAGAAAGAGAAAGCAAGAAGTAGAGAATGGGAGAGAAGAAGGAGAAGCACACGTCTCCATGTGTGTGTGAGAGACACACCATGCACACACACAATGGGAAAGATGGAAATACTAGGGTGCTCATGGGGTGCAGGTTGCAAAACGATCCTTTTAAAAAACTGGTTTCCCATGCTCACATTTGGAAACGTTTCCGATGAACATGTGTTTCGCCCCTGAAGATAAATAAAAGCAAACAAATCTCACTGAATAACCAAGAATGTGGCCCTTCAAGGCAGCGTTACTATGAGAAAAAATCCCAAGACGCAGTAGGATACTTCACTACAGAACATGCCATCTTCTTATCAACTTCATTGAAGCCATTCTGTCATAAATGACAATCCAGTGGATCTTCCGCCAGTTAGTATGTCATGACATTATATAGAATGAGAGGTCTCCTAAAACCCAAAGGGAAAATCTACTCATTTTTTATAACTTTACTTTTTGTTCCTGAATCATCATGGTACTAATGTAAAATGTGTACAATTTTATTACATCTGTGAAACAGTGGTCAACTCAGAACTCAAAATACGGACATGTATTTGCCTAAGACATTTTTCAGATTTTTTAAAAATGTGCAAAATTCTATTCATATTTTTGACCTTTTTCTTCTCACTGATATGTTATTGGTTCTATATCAGATGTTTTTCCTGGTATAACTTAAGAAACAAAGACACCCTAGTACATTAGTTTTATTGGTTGGGGAAAAGTTGATGAAAAATAAAAATGAAATATTCCATAATTTAAAAGTGAAAGCTTTGACAGTTTCTACCTCCAGTTATATTTCTATAGCTTGATGCAAGCCATTATCTACACTATGAACAACTAGCAGATCTATATAAAATACCAAAAATATTGTGTTTGAAGGAATCTCATGGGGCCAAAGATAAAAAGTCAAGTTTGGGCTTGTCAAGTTTGCCGGGACTTAAAAGCCTATGAGCCCAGAAGGAAGTGAGATACATTGAAGTGAGTTTAATATTTGGTGTCAGCTGTCCCCACGAAAAATTTGCAAATTCTAAAATTGCCCAAGGCCAAAATGCCAAGAAGCCAGGTAAAAAGTGGCTAAAAATCTGAATATAACTTTCATAACACGGAGGAGAAAACTTGAGTCCAGACCCACCAAGGAGTAAAGGCCCTGAAAGATAACTTGGGACTGTTAACCGCGTCACCGAGGGCTATGCCTGTGAAATAGGAGTGGACCAGAAGTATATCAAGTTTGTTAAAAGTCTTAAAACTTGACTCAAAACAGTTTCTTGGAATAAGACGACCTGTTCTTCCAGTAGCCACCTACCAGAAAACAGAATAGGTCCTCACTAGAGAAACAAAACTATATCTATAGCTGGAAGAACCACACTTTTATATGTCATACCATTATGACATTTGAGTAATTCAGAAAACACTGTGATAGACCGTTAAACCCACTGAACAAAATAAAGAGCCTGAAACAGACTAATGCATACATGGTGACTTAACTTAGGACGAAACTGGTACTGAAGCCAAGTAGAAGCAGACTACCTTTTCACCAAATGGTGTAGGATCCAATGGATATTCTTAAAGGAAAAAGGAATCCAATACCTATCTCACACCAATTCCAGAAGAATTGAAGATCTAAAAGTGAAAACTAAAATAATAAGGTTTCTAGAAGATAACATGCTAGACTATCATCACCACCTTAGAGTAGGCAGCAATTTATTAAATGGAATATAAAATGCAAGAAGCAAAAGGAGGAATATTGAAAAAAATAGTGTACAACAAATAATGGAGTAGGAAAATTGAAAAAGATTTGAACAGATGCTTCTCAAAAGATCCAAGTAGTCAATAATCCTTAGAAAAGAATCATGATACATCGGTCTCATGGTAAGTATATCAAAACCACATTGAGATGCCAGTGTACATCCACCAACATGGCCGAATTAACAAGATTAATTGTGGCAAATGTTGGCAAAATGCAGAATAATTGAAACTCTTATGACCTGGGAGTGTAAATGTATGACACGATCTTAACAGAGTAAATAACACAATGCATTGAAGTTGAACGTATTCACTCACTGTGACCGAGAAATTCCACTCTAGCTGTGTTCTGAAAAGGTATATTCCTAACAGATATACACTGAGAAACACGTGCAGGCATGATTATAACGAACCGTTTGTGATAAAAATTTTTTTAAAAAAGTCCATCAACTGTAGTTCACATAAATACGTTGTGCTCTAACTGATCTACAGAGTACTACACAGCAATGGTAGTGAACCACAGCTAAACACAGCAGTGTGGATGCATTTCACAAACCTAATGCTGAGTGAAAGAAACTGGACACAGAAGAAGAGAGGCCATCGAATTCCAAACACACACAGGTCAAAGCAGGCAACACTGCCCGATGTAGCCACAGATGTGACGTTACGGTTGGAAGAAGGCATGAGAGTCACTCTGGTGCTGGCAATATTCTTCATCAGTGTGGCAGTTCTACAGGTGTGCTGGCTGTGAAGCTTTGCCCAACTTTATACTAATTATCTGTGCACTCTCTATATTTTTATAATTGTGTATTAAAAAAAAAGATTACTTTAAAAATCAAGGCCTTTAAAAATGAAAATATTTTTTTAGATTTACATCCATGTTTTCAGAGCGAATTCTCACAGATGGGGAAACTGTCATGCTCTAGCTATGCAAGATTTTTTCTTTCCCTGGGAAATGTGAAAATTTTAAGCAAGGACCCTCCAAAAAAATCAGTTTTGCCTAAGGCAAATATATGAAAATTCTTGGAGCAGAATCACTGAAAGTGAAGTGTATAATTTCACCATATGAATCACAATGCAAAGGGGAGCTTTGTTTCTTTTTAAAGCTGGCTAAAGTTTTAAGTTTACAAACTTTATGGCACAACAACACTGTGACGTCACCCGATGACTCATTGCATTGTAATATCAGACTGGTGTAAAGAAAAAATTAATCATCTCTATCATTCTATTTACACCATCCCATTCCTGAAAACACACACACGCGCACACACACACACACACACACACACACACACACATACACATACACACATACCTCTTACATGGAGTCTTTTCCTTATAAGATAAACATTCATGTATTCTTATGTGATATATTTATAATTTTTAACTTTTATACGCGTGCACGTGTATATGTGGAACTGTGAAGTTTTCATGAGTCATGCAACCCTAACTCAGTAAATATTGATCAGCTTCTTTGAAACACATAGCGGTATGGAATTCTTATAAACGTAGGATAAGCTAATTTAATTTCTCCATCTTCATCCACATATGTGTAGAGAGAAGCAAGCATATGCATATTACACACATGCGTTAGTAAAACTGGGCAGTTTATCTTGAATAATTCATTGTTTATGGAACTGGTAATTGGAATATAATTTCAGCTCCATCTTAGCAGCACTGAACAGTATTTGAAAATAGAAAACTAAACATACGAATCTGTTGTCTCCTCTCCAAGATGTCATCAGGCGTATCCCCTGGCCAGCTGCATAAGCAGTAGTGTCACAGCATAGGACAACTGAAATGCTGACAGGTACTTGCAGGCACAGCCCTGATGAGGTCAAATACCCCTAAACCTGCCTTGTTTGCTGATCTTTTCATCGGATTCAACTCGACTGTGGCCATAGCACCAGGCTTTCTGACAGTATGTGACAGCATATGACAGCAAAATATTTTGATTTTTTTCACCATTTGATGCTATTTCAGATATCTCGCAGCCCTTGTAAACGAGCACAGTGTTTTATAGGAAATGATACAGGCAGTGAATTGTCTTGGATGGGTACAGTGTCTCTTGGATTACAGCTGCATCCTACGTTAGTGGACGCATCTCCCATTTTGAGGTTAGCAAGCCACGTGGGCCATGTGACCCCAAGGCTATGCTTAAGCAAAGAAAGAAGATAAATACGTGAGAACTCACAGCCCAGCACCCAAAGTTGTCAGAGGGTCTGAGGAAATGTGAGCATCTTTTTTTCATCTTTCTGAGCTCCTTCCCAGCAATTGTAGAAGTGACTTTTTAGGTAGGGAAAAAAAAAAAAAAAAAATATATATATATATATATATATATATATATATATATATATGGTGCAATTTCTCAATCTTTGACTTAAAACACATTTTAAAATTCATCTTATTCCAATCTCTTTATAAACTCTTGGGGGATCTAACTACCCGATTTGGGAGGGGAAAAATGAGAAAAATGCACCGGAAACCCATTTTTAACAAGCTCACCCATAAGCCCCGAAACACTTCCACCAAGTCTTTTCCCATCAGTTATGTACAAGATTTGAAACCTAAGCAAAACAGAAGTAAAACTGCATTAAACTTTCATTATCATGGAAATTATTTTGTAATTTAAATTCATACCCTTTCGATGTTGATGTTGGTATTTTCAATTGTTCTGGAATGAAACAGACTTAACCTGTGTGGTTTCTCACTGAACTTAGAGCGATTTTCAGAGGTCCCGCTCGATTGTCTTCCTGTGCTTGTCTTGTAAACTGATTGAGCTACGCTGGCTTGTTTGCCTTGAACACACCAAGCGCCTTTCTGCTTAAGGGCTCTGCGTTTGTCCTTTCTTCTGTCCTGAATGTCCCCTCCCCCCCTGGTCTTGACAGAGAATGCCTCTTTGCATTCATTCTGCCCTCCCTGGTCACAATGACTGAGGTTCCTTACCTGTCCCCAGGACAAGACATTCTCATTGTACCATTTCACTGTCTGGTGCTCTTCTTCCTTATGTGACCTGTTCTCCCCAGTAGGACGTAAACCTCTTGGCGCCAAGGACCTTACCTGTCTTCTTCATCCCTCTATCGGTAGCATCTTGAACACCGTCTGCACATAGAAAGTGTTCAGTAGCTCCTGCTGATTGGACTTAACACTGAAAGATTCATCACCAACTAAAGGCCTGAGGATTTATTGTGTAATGTCGTGAGACCAAAGGGGAGATGTGGTTTGTATTGACCCAGACTAAAATGATCACCAGTTACAGCTGCAGGTTTTAGGGACACCGTTTTAGGGGCAGTTTTAAAGGCGGACGTAACCAGGTAGGTTGTTGCCGAATTCATACTTAGTGGTATTTCCAGCCAGATTTCTGCAGCATCAGAAGACTGATATCAGACCTCACTCTATTCACATACCAAAATAAAGTCACTTTCAACCGTGAAAGAGACGATAAGTGGTCACTTCGGATTTTGTGTCATGCATGCATTTACATCACTAAGCATTTAGGAGAAATGTAAAGAGGCAGGATGTAATTTCGTAGTTCAGAAACAGACGCCTTGGATGTATTGCCGTGACCCCTGTGAAAAGGCCCTAATGGCCCTGCGTAGTGACTTCAGTGGTATTTTTCACATCCCATGTAGTCTCCTAATTGGCCTTTGTCCTACTTCCCCTGCTGCAAGAAGCTTTTTTTTTTTTTTTTTCCAAAAACTCTCTCTAAAGCTCCACGCACATGTGAAACAGACGCACTGAAACAGAAGCAGCAGAACAGACAGCGACCTGGAGGGTCTGGTATTTGGAGCACACACAGCACCTGGCCAGAGGAGATGCCATCAGCAAACACGTGCATTTCGCAGAGCTTTGGGGCGTGACGGACAGGACCAGTTCGGGAGCTACTGTTTCAGGGAGGGGGGCGGGGGTGAGTTTTCTTTCTCCGTCTTCACACTCTCTTCCATGATACAAGGAAAGTAGTGTCAGCCTTGCGAAGTAAACGATAGAAGGGTCGATTTAATACGAAGTGCTTCTTACCACTTAGGAGCGTCAGGAGGTACGAACGTCAGAAAAAATGTATGAAGAACTTGAGTTGTTGTCTGAGGGCTACACTACAGAGGCTTCAGAGTTATTTTTTTTTCTTTTTTCCATTAGAGAAATATATATATTTTTTGAGTCAGAACTGTTGTTGAAAAGGCTTGGAGTCATCCCGAATGAGGTAGATTACAGTTTTGTGACTTCTTGTTTGTAGGACTTTGGGCGGTAACCAACGTTCTCTGTGCATGGATTTCTTATTTTATGAAGCAGGAATGATAGTGCTGACTTCATGAATTAGACATGATTCAAGCATTTAACATGATTACAAGTGGAGCTTCTAGAACAGAGCCTACATGTAGTAAATATTTAATAAATATTAGCTGTTGTTGTACTTGTTGGGTTAAAACCATAACCAGTACTCAGTCTTATTCTCTATCCACACCAACCTGAGCAATTGCAAGGTTAATAGGATTCCTGCAGATTTCTGATATGATCACTAACCCACAGCATACGAAAAGAAGTGCCAGTTTATAACCACGCCGATGCAAATTCACACTCGGCTCAAGTAGTTAATGTGGCTTTGTGAACTTGTATAAGTTTTTGTCTTCCCTCTAAGTCTGTTTTCTCTGTCTATAAAAGGTAGATAACAGTGTTCACTCCATGCTCTTTATATTTGAAATAATGCATGTATAGCACCTAGTATGATGTTTGGTACCCAGAAAAGCATAGTATTGATGTTAGTTATTATTCTCCAAATGGTTATTTCATGACTAGAATTACACTTCTATTTTAAGTGTCTAGTTAAGCAAAATGAAGTAAATAATTCACACTTGAAAATAATTGTGTCTTGATTCTTCATGACAGTATAGATCTTATCATAGAGTCTATTATTTCTTTTTCTGAAGGTGTTAATTCTCACTCATCATGTATATCCTGAGCATCAGTATGTGCTGGTACTTCAGTTAATTTGTATTGGCACAAATAAAACATAACATGCTGTTCTGCCTTCATTAGTATTTAATGAGCACCATGTATGTACCATGAGGAAAATAAATATATGGAAACATAAGGGCTACCAATCGTACGGGAGAAATAAGGCATAAACAACTAACAAGTTGAATCAGAAGTGAGTCAAAAAAATTAGCTCCAAAAACAAAAAAAGAAAAAAGAAAAACGCAGCACGAGAATTGTTTAAGGTCAAGGCCAGAGCAGAAGTGAAAGTGGGAAGAGGGAGGAGCATTCTCTTGAGTGAGCTGGCAAGAGCCTACGTGGAGGATGCTGGGCTGAGCTTTAGGCATGGGGCCTGGAGTGGGGGTCCAGCTTATGGGGAGAACATAGCGAATGGAGGGAACGGCATCGGCCAAAGCAAGAGCTGAGAAAACCCACGTGTGGTTCCAGAGCATTGGGTAGCGTGGGCTGAAATGAACGGCTGGGAAGGTGATGGGGAAATGCAGTCGAATTGGGAGGGCTGTGACTCTCAGACAAAAAGGTTTGAGTGTTTCATCGACAACGGCGAGAGCGTTCAAGATTTCGCAAACCGTGACCACGGACTGAGCAAGGCTCTGCAGAGATGAGTCTGACCTTCACAGGAAGGTGCCCCTGGAGCAGGAGCCCCTGGAATTCAAGAGGCATTTACGGTGTCTTTTTAGTTGTCTGAAGATGACATCGCTAGACAGAGGGAACCTGGAAAACAACAAAAGTCTAGGTGGAACCCATCTTAAAGAATAACTGGCCATTAGGAATTTATTAGATGAGAGACTAGTTGGAAGGAAGATCAAGGCAAACGCAGTGAGACTAGTGAGCGGGCGAGTTGGAGAACAAGACCAACCTTATTTCAGGGCTAGGGCTGTCGCAAGCCTGGCTGGCTTAGGAAGAACTTCAGTTCCTTGACGCACGTCTCCACGCTCCACATGCTAACATCCATGTTTACCTATGTTCTCTTCGGATTCAAACTCTTGAAGAAACAGAATTTTACCTTCCTTTCGGTGAATCCATAAGCACTTCTTGTTGTGTAGAGTCAGCCCTTGATTTTTTTTAATGGATTTTTTTCCAATGGACCATCCCTGATATGTTTTGACTTCACCTCATTTATTCAGGATCATATTTTTTTATTATTATGTAAGAGCAATTTTCTTAAGATTTGGTAAATCCTACAGCTAGACAACAAACTTGAGTATATCAAAATATAATTTGGATATCCTTAACTTTATAAATATTTTGATATCTTAGAAATTAGGAAGGAAAAAAAAACCTAGGGGTGAATTTTGCTCCCCGCCCCCCCCCCCCGTTCCTATAAAACCATTTAAAATGGCAGGGACTGTCCACTAATTTCCTGTAAGTCACACAAAATTGTCTGTTGTTGTTATAATTCTGTAGGCATCACGCTCCTGGTAAAATGATATATGGAGCAATCGTCTGGTAGGGGCTGATGGGATGTAAATGAAACTAATTAAGGAAATGTCAAACATAATTAATAAAACAGGTTTAAGTTGCAGAAGCCCTGTCAGCGGAATGAATGGAGCAGAGAGACGCTCACCCACTGTTGGGTGCACTTTTCCCCTCTCCCTTCTCCTTTCCGGGCTTTATTTAGCACCGTTCAGCTAGATCCTGGAAAGCCACTCGGAGCTCACTTCTCTGCCTCACCTTCTCTTAGCCTGATCCCAGGGAGAGGAAGGAATATAAATTTGCTTGTCAGCCTACAGCCTGGAAAAAATTAATTGCCAACTCCTCATCTTTCTCAAGTACTACAGGACATTAACATAACCAATTTGCTCGAACTCCTCACTGGCTGCCTAATAGAGCATCAGACCGGCTGATAAAAACAGGGTGTTGCTGACGCTACCTTATTATTGTTAGCATTTTCATAATATCCAAACAGCACAGCAGCGTGATTCACGGGCTCCATTTATTATTGATAAGAACAAAAAAGGGAAGGGGAGTTGGAAATAACAAAGCGGGCGAGCGACCTATAATTATGGCGAGCAAATTGGGGTGTGCGGTAGAGTCGGTTACAGTTGCCTAGAGGTGATGATGCCCAGGACCTTTGCCTTCCCCCAGGGATGGCAAAAATAATGGATTCCCTTGCAGCCGCAGATGGTGTAGAAGAATGCTGTCATCAGGACAATGTTTGCATAAGTTAGGCTGATTGTGCGGCTCTGAGGTTTGCTTGTAGTGGTCCAGTCAGCTCCAATCATGTCAGCCCCTGGTGTCTAAGTCACTCAGAAACCCACCAGCTCCTGGAGGGCTGGGTAGCAGGAGTGGGATGCTGGGGGAAGATTCTTGCTTGAAAGTCAACGACCGCATTGGCGAGAAGCATTTCAAGCCTCTGCACTTCTCAGACAGGTGATAACCTTGAAAAACAGAGACCAATCAAGTTTTAAATGGACATATAAAAATGAAATGTGGTTTCTGTTAACTACAGACTGCTGCCTACCTTCCTTCCTGCTTATTTCAGTTCAATTTATGTACACGGACACATGTGTGCACACACACACACACACACACACAGAGCTGCCTGGTATTTAATGCTATTTGACAAATATTAATTGAACATCTACATTTGCCAGTAGGAGGAAGAAGAGAGAAAGACATCATGCACATACCCAAGAAGCTTAAAGGATCAATTCTGAATTCAAATTTATTAAAAGAAACCCACCTAGATTTTCTTTTGCAAACAAATTTTTCTGGAAAAAGCCATTTGTGATCTATACTTTGAGGCTAGATCGGATTGGTATCCAACAAATCAGAAGACAATTTCAAAAAATAACACTAAGGTCACCAGCACTAGTAATAGCATCAGAGGTATGTGCTGGCTTTCGATGAAAAGTTTACAGTAGAGTCAAAATTTATTCCACCAGACAGAGAAATCCCAGTAAGCCTACGACATCAAGCTACACTGGAAAACAAGGAAGTCTTTCTCATGAGAGCAGGCCAAAAGAACACAAGAGCCAGCTTGGACAGAATGCCACCGGCCAAATTTGAGACTATAGATCATAACATATTAAACCTAATGTCTTATAATGAAAATCCAAGGTGATATGAGAGAGAGAGAGAAAATCAACAGAAGTTTCTTACGTGGCAGTTGACCACATTCACTGTATTATTCTTTCAAGTTTTCTCTGTTTAAAATTTTCTAAAATAAGAAGTCTAGGGGAAAAACTTCCATTATTTCTGAATGATGCAAGGACATTCATCATGTAATATGGCAACAGTTACATCATGAGTTAATTATACGAAAAACATTTTGATTTAATCTAGCTAGTCTATGGGCCCAGACTTTGATGCTAAGAATTGGGACAATTCATTTTTATTAAATATTGAAAAGATTTTTTAAAAAAAAATAGGTGCGTGATTGAAGGAAGAATGTGCAAGGAATAGAACATACTAGAACGCTGTCATTACCTGGGGCGCCCATGTCTCTACTCAGTTGTGCCCTTTCTCACTTCCTTTAGAAGTAAATGCTTCCATGAATTTTGGGTTTCGTTATTTTTTTGCCATTTAGTGCGCACACACATGCTCACACAATATAAAAGATACATATATTTGTGACTGAAATAACATATTGTGCATTTTTTAGTGTTTTTGAACATCATACCAATGGAATCATATATGTAATTTGTTGTTATTGGGGATTTTTACTCAAGAGTATAATCCTAGATTATTCCATATTGTTCCATATGCATACATATTTGTAAAGTCTCTTATTTTCACGGTTGTATAGTATTCCATTATATGACTATAACAAATTATCTATTCCTTTTTTTTGATACACTTTTGTGTTATTTTTAGCCTGTCACACAGATATTAGACTGTCTGGGATATGTTCCTAGGAAAGCCATTAAAGATATGTTTTTGAATTTATCAGCATGAACTTGTTTGCCATAATTTTCTATGCTTAAATACCTATACCAAAAAGTATGTGGTCTTTGTGATAGCAATCCTTTCCAATTCATTGAGACTTGCTTTATGGGTCAACGTGTATTCAATTTTCATAAATTTTGGTGTGCTCTTGAAAAGATAGTGTATTCTACAGTTATTGGATATAGTATAGATAGATACAGATTCTTAATTGTGTTGTTAAAATCATTTTTATAATTAGCAATTTTTTTTGTCTATCTGACAACAAATCTCCCAATAAAAATTTAATGTGCCTTATTTTCTGTGGTTCTCTTCATCTTAGGTATATAGAGGATATATTGTAGAATCATTTCTTTGGGGCAATGCCCAAATTTATCAATATGTAAACTGTAAAATCCTTTAATTACAATAAGGCTTTTTGACTGATTCTGTGTTTTATTTCCTGATATTAATATAGCTATACCGGGATTCTTTTTATTCTCTTTATTTTTGTCCTTTCTATATTCTGTTTAAATGTTTCTTTTATTGACAGCATAAAGTTTGGATTTTAAAAATAGTTTGAAAGTTTTTGTATTTTAACCAAACATTGACTCCATTTGTAATTATTCCATTTCCTAATATGAGTTAATTTCTACTTTCACAGTTTCATTCTTAGTTTACCCTTTTATCTTTTTCTCATTTATTGTCTTCTTTTATATTTATTTGGTATTTTTTCTCAGTCTCTCTATCAGATAAGAAGTTATACACACAATGTCTAGTTGTTATTGGTAATCTTAAAGTTTTACCATCCACACTTAACTTATCAAAGTGTAAATTCATCAATATATTTAACTTAAAAAGAAAATTCAAAAGTCCTTAAAATGTTGAACTCAGATTACTGTCCTCTTAACCCAAGCTCTTTTTTTGTCCGGTAATGTTTTTTTCAATCTTGTCTTTTAACTCCACAATTTATATATATATCATTATTTTTGTTTTATACATCTAATATTTATTTAGATTATAAGATAATATGCATATTATAAACATTTTACTAGTTCTTCATTCCTTTTTTATTTCAAAATTTCCTTCTGACAATTTTTTTTATCGGAAAAAAATGTCATATTTTGGCATAGTCTCCTGGACCTCTGACTTTCATTTTGGCTCTTAAGAAATTAGATGCCAGCCTCATTGACACCCTCTTAAAAGTAATCTCTCTTTTCTTTGTGGATGCATTTAAGATTTTGATTTTGTATGTGATGTTTGGCAGTTTTACCATGATGTGTCTAAACTTTGGTTTTACTTTTTGTTTATCTTACTTTAGGTTTCCTGAAATATATGAATTGATATTTTTTCACCAGTTCTAAAAAATTATCAGACTTGTTTCTCAGATATTCCTTGTCCATTATTCTTTCTCTTCTTGCCTTCTAACATTCAAATTATATATTTGTTAGCACTTAATACACTTTCTTCCATATTTTTAAATCTCTTTTCCATACATCTTCCTCTTTGTTTCTCTATACTATCTTCTGGGCGCTTCTTTAGCTTTCTCTGCTTTTCTTTTTAGTAATTCTCTCTCTTGCTCTGTCGTATCTGATGTTAAACTGGTCCACTGAATTTTTATTTCACTTATTTATATTCCTTCTTTCTATAATTACATTTGGGTATTTTTCAAATATTCTTGTTTCTTTATTATCCTCCTTTTCTCATATTTTCAACCCTTTATTTCTTTACACATATTATACAAATTTATTTTATAATTTATGGCTGATAATTCCAAAGTCAAAAGACATTTGTAATCTAATTCTATTCATGGTGACTTTGTTTCTTTGTGTTCTTTGTGCTCTTTGTATTTTCTGACTGCTTTATCATATATTTAGAACCTTATCAGTGGGAATTCTTTGAGTCCTGGTTTGGCATTGAGATCTTTTAGGGAGAGTTTTTATTTTATTTATTCATTTATTTGGTTTGGTTCAGTTTGGCTTTATTTCTGTTAGGTGCCCAAAGGCATTACAGAGCCAGAACACATTGAAATGAATTGAGGTTTTTCAGATTATTTGGGTATCACAAATTCAGGCTTCAAATCAAGCTTATAGGTCTAAATCTATGGCGGGGTTCTCTTTCTATTTCAGTGCGAAGATTCGACAAGCAATTTTCCTTACTAATTGTTGAGCAAGGGGTCTTTATGTACAATTGTCTTAGTCACCATAGCAGTGAAATGTAGGATATTGGAGTCCCACTTTTACATGTGGGTATCCTATTAGACTTTCCTTCTTAGTTGGGCTCTAGGATTTGTCTCTTGTTCCTTAGACTCAATTAGTTTCTATGATCTTGAACTCAAATTTACCAAATTTTGCACAGACTCTCAAAGTTTTAGACCACACAGAACTTTATTTTTTTGGACTTTAGTTATATTTTAGCTCCTGAACAGTCTTTTTTTTTTTTCAATTCACAACTCAGTTAAAAGAATTAAATGAGTATGCATCTCTGTATGTGCAATATTTCATGTAATGTTTTATATATCATATTTTATAACAAAACTGTATACATCACATATATAATATTAAAATATCACATGTAATCTTAAAATCCAGTAATTTTAGTATTCCGCAATATTGTCAAAAATCCATCTCAATGAGATTTTATCAGTTTTATTTCAATTCTCTATAAAATTCTGGTTTCTAAAATTGAAAAGAAAATCCTAAATAACTATTCTGTGCAGCAATCATTAAAGCCAGGTAATATGAATAATGGTTAAAAACTATTAGAGCCTAGAATACATAAATAAGCTAATATTTGTAGTGTCCTAGTTCAGGACCTGATGAAACAGGAAATGATAGCTGTCATCTTCATCATCATCATTTACATTTCATTGCCTTCTCTCTGGATGATTCAGCTTATTTTATGAGTTCAAGAAATAAGTTTTCTGGGTATGAAAGTTTCAATATACAAGATGCATTTGAGAGGCATTCAATAGAGACAAAATTTATTTATTTTTGCTAAATAAGAGAGTCACACATTAGCAGCAAGTCAACTGAGAAAAGCTGTCTCTCATGGGAATGAGGGGCCTTGGGTTAGCACTAACTATGTCCTATGTTTTGCTGACAACATACACTGTTCTTCAGTGGAGTTTTGTGGAGTAGAATTAGTTTAATAAGAGGCTCTATTTATAATAAGAGGTACACTTCCTACCCACAGAATGGCAGCCTTCGTTTTATAATAGGCTGATCGAAATCCTGGGGAGATATAGTCAGTCTTCTATTAACTCATCTTAATGGAAATGAATTATATCCATTGCAATCCTCTTACTATACATCACCGTGTTAATGTAAGGTAGATAAGAAACTTATTTCTACCACTTGAAGAAGCTTCTTTAGTTCTTTGAATTGATGTATAAATCGCATCATTTTGAGGCTTTACTTCTTTTTCTAATATATACATATTGGGGTAGTGCTTGAAGTAACCTCGAAGTTAACCTTTTAGTTTGTCTTTGACCTGAAATAAACCTTGAAAGAAATTTTAAAGTAGATCTCATTCCTTTTTCATCTTTTTTCCCTCTTCCTCATCTCACAGGGATTATAAAATCTGAAATATTTATACCAAGAGAAATTAGTTTCTACTAAATGTTTACCTTGGCTGGAATCAAAATTGCTTCAAAAAAAGCCAAGTGAAGTCTTTGGTAATAATTTAGCAGATTTAAAAGACTTCTAATTATTAGGGAAAAACTCATCTTTTGAAATTTTATCAGTTATTAAGCTGTTGATACTAAGAATTATCATTTTATGGTCACCTCAATTTGTTATTTTGATTGCTTAAAATTAAGCAATACACATCAATGGCTATTGTATGTGGAGAAATTTCCATTTTTTTCTTATTTTACCTTATGCATGAGATTCATCAAATATGCTGACTGTAAATCATCCCCCATTTACAAAGTACATTTGTTCCTTATAAGTATACTCAGGCTTTTGTAATAATGTTCTGATCTCATTCTTGATTTCCAATAATTTATTATATATTTCCAATATCAAGATGTCATGGTCAATTGAAGAGCTAGATTAGAAAAGGCATCTGTTTTATGGAAGTGATGTGTTGGTCATTTAATATTGGAATTATTGCTAAAGAAAGTGTGCTTTGAAAGTAGTGAATTTTAGAAGTTTTCAAGTGCCATTCATTTTTGTAAATATATGCCACTACTCCCTTGTAAGCTTTATGGGGGCAAAATACTCAAAGAATTATAGGAAACTCAAGAGGTTTGCATATAACCTGGTATTTCAAAGCCCGTGTTTGCTTTCAGTGTAATTTACATGCACAAATAATGCTTTGATGTTAGTATCCCCCAAAATTGGTGAAGTGGATACTTGCATATACAGGTGAGTAACCAGACAACTAGATTTGCAGAGTAAGCTGACATTGACTGATTACCTATAGCCAATGTCCTTTTTGTTATGTCAGACACTTAATGTATTACCTTCACTGATGGTCAAAGATACCTCACTCTCTGTTTCTCCTCCATCCATCCATCCATCCATCCACCCATCCATCCATCCATCCATCCACTCACCCACCCATCCATCCACTCACACACCCACCCACCCACCCATCCATCTATCTCTATGAATTTATACCCATTGTGCGTGCCAATCCTCAGAGAGGTTGAACCTTTACCATAGATCACACAGCTAGTGATTGGAAGAACCAGGAATTTAAACTTTTTTATACTCTAAAGATACATTCTTTCTACATGCAGCCCATTATCTTTCCCTCACAACCATGCTAAAACAGTTTGCTAAGGACATAAAACAGTTTTAGGAATAAAAATGGAGACAAATTATCTGTGGATTATATAGGGAAATTGAATTTACAGCAGCATCTTGAAATACCTTTGAGCAAACCTGAAATTCAGGCCAAATCCTTCCTCCTATGCCTTCTGTTTTTTTTGTTGTTGTTGTTTTGTTTTTTTTTGTTTTTTTTTTTTTTTGAGCTCTCCTCTGAATTATCCACTGGTCTTCGGTGCTTTTCTTCTCTTTCTCCCCTTTTCTACTGTCACTCTTTGGTCTGAACTTAGTATTTATGTTACCTCTATGTCAAATTAAGCTTTGACTTTAACTTGTGGAATGAAAAGTTGTTCTTGGAGCCTGGAGCAACTCACAGTGCCAGAAACTAAAAAATTTCTCTAAAAAAAAAAAAGTTCATAACAATACAGCTATGTCAAAGAGACCCAGGAGCCAACAGAAAGAGCTCTTCTTAGTGACCAAAGCTGAAACAATTTGAGCAACAAAATAAAGAGTCTTATTGGATTATAAATCAAAGCATAAAGTGAATATCCATGAGTCCATATGGATATGAGTAAATAATCGATTAAGTACATAAATGGGAGAGAAGAGACTACTCATCCGTGCAGAAGGATTCTAAATGGTTTACGCAGGTGCTCCACCCTCAAGGCGATGGACTATGATCCTCACTTCTTAAGTGTGGACGGCACATTCTGCCATACAGTTCTTCCCAAAGAGCACGGTCTGGAAATGCAGGAAATGGGAGGAAGCAACTTCGCAGGGGACAGACCTGACTAGCATGATCTCAGCCCAGTGATCAAGGTCAACATCGACAGTGAAGAGCCATGTAGAAAGTTTGCGCCCTCGATAGGATGCGATGAGAATGGCACTTTGCCTCTGTACTGTTCCTCCCCAAACCCATATCCCTAGTCTAGTCATGAGAAACACATCAGGCAAATCCCAGTGGAGGGGGATGCTACAAAACAGAGGACCTGTAAGCTTCCAAATTGTCTAGGTCAACAAAAACAAGGAAATCTGAGAAACTGTCCTAACCCATAATATAAATGATGCCCTACCCAGCCTTAGATTAACCTGGATTTTACACCCACTTTCTTTCTGTAACCGAAGATTTTGACAACGGTCTTCACAGTAAGGAAGAATACAAAAGTATAGTGATACAGAGAGAGCTTCTTAAAGGCAAAGGGCTGATGTCTATACTCAAAACAGTAGAACCAAGACATAGATAAGCTGAGAATTTGGGATGTATTTGTGGTGAGCCTGGCTTCAATCAGATCTAACTTCTCTACATTAGCTGGCCTCTCAAGGTCGGCTAGACCCCACAAGGCTTGAGACCCTCACTGGGCTTACATTCTAAGATCACCAGTAGCAGGCAATGATTGCATAAGAATCCCCCGAAGGTTTCTTGTGCTTTACACTCATTTGCCTGAAGAAAAAGAAGGAGGGGAGGAAGAGACAGAAAAGGAAGAAATCAACTCACTATTTAGAGGCATATGTTTCCATTTTTCTTGAAGAGAAAAAAAATAAAGGAAGAAAAAACAAACAAAGCTGTCTTTATGAAAACAAAACAAAAAAACAAAAAAACACCTCATGAAGTTGCATTTTGGACATTGAAAATGTTCGCTGTGCTGGTTTCTAAGACTGAATGGTTCCATGCTCGGATCCTGGTGTCAGGCACTGCTATGAGCAGAGGACCAAAATTACGAAGGAGCTTGCAAAGGAGCAAACGAAAGGTCGATCTGTCTGGTTCCACAGATCTCGTACCTCCCGTGAGCAGCCGGGCCGCCAGGAGAGCAAGCGGAGGAAACACAGAGCGGCTGACGATAGAAAACGCTGTGAGGTGTCACGGGACAAATCGGATCGCGTTCTGGCCTGGTTAAGCTTCGCCGTGTTTGAGAACTAAAAAATGCCCTCTGTTTCGTTACCTACCTGGGTAAAAAGGGAGAAGAGCAGGGAGACGGGATGACACTAGATCTTTCAGTCTCTCTCTCTGTCCCTCTCATCAGCCTTCATTCTCATGAATCTGCCCTTATCGCTTCCCTCCCCTTCATTTCTGTCATCTCCATTTTACGGCATCACTTGCCCGGTGGAAAGAGGCTCCGACACATTCTATTTAGAAAGTGAGTGTCTCACTAGGGGTGACAAGTCTTTTTTTTCGAGGTCATTCATCTAATTGCTCTTTGCAGATAAGAATTAATTAGCCCGATTATTTTTCTTAGTTTTTGGATGGGTTCCCCACCTGAAGAGAAGAAATTCCTTGGTGTCAGTGATTAATTGCCCAGCCGGAAGCTTACTGCCTCACATTTGTAATAAATGCCGACTAGCTCTTTAGGTCACATTAAGAACTAGGCAGGTTGCAGTGTAATGTACAGGATAATAAAGCACTTGTATAAATAGGGGCAACAGCATTTGATTTTGATTAAATATTTTAATGCATCAAAGGGCGAAGGAATTTCAAGATGCTGAAGGTAAGAGCCCCCATTTAGGGCATATTTTCTCTCTCCTTCATGAGGCACAGAACATGTCCAGGATTGATGAGAGCAGGTGACATTTCCAGTGTAGGATTTGTCTGAAATGACCACAGTGATCTGTGGGGTTTCGTTTTTGGTGTTGGGTCCCTCTTTTATTTTTCTGCCAGAGAATCCTGAACACACATTCAGAGCCCAGGCCCCTTTTATTTCTAGAATGGAAAGAAGTGAGCTTCTTTTTTGGTTTACTTCCAAATTAGTCATCGCGGGAGTGTGTGTGTGAGGTCCCCAAACCGCAAAGTAAAGCAATTAAATTAAAAAGCGAGCTGACCAAGATGTGATAAAGGCCTGCTAAGGTGAAATAAATCTGTGAAGAAGAAATGCCAACCCACGAGTGAATTTAGAGGGTGTCTCCATCCATTGGGCTCTTTCAGAAAACTGCCATAGACTGAATGGCCCACATAACGAACATTTATTTCTCACAGTTCTGAAGCCTGGGCAGCAAGATCAAGGTTCTGGCAGCTTTGATGCCTGGCAAGGGCTGCTTCCTGGTTCGTAGGCTTCCTTCTCGCCATGAGCTCCCTGTGGCCTCTTTTATGAGGGCACTAATCCCACGTATCAGGGCTCCACCTTCATGACCTACTCACAACCCCCCAGAGGCCCTGCCTCCCAATGCCACCTCATTGAGAGGTGGGGTTTCTGCATGTGAATTTTGGGGGTACCCATCGCAGAAGGCACGTTTCATAGTCTGTGGGTAGTTCAGGTAAAGATAGGATTTTAAGTAACCCAAGAGCATTGCTTCCTTTTCCATATTTATAGTAGAAGTCTCTAAATACAGATTTGTTCATGTGTGTATGTGTTTACTTTAGGGTAAAAGAAGATAAGCCCAGTGGAAATTAAGTTGTTTTGTGAAAGGTCATGTTCACTGAACAAGTTAGGCAGAGCCAGCTCTGGAACGGACTGCTTCTGATTATATATCTGCATTTTTGTTTAGTATCTATCTATTTGTCTGTCTGTCTGTCTATCTATCTATCTATCATCTATCATGTATGTATGTATGTATGTATGTATGTATGTATCTATTCATCTAGGTATGTCTGTCCACACACTAATAAATAAAATGGGCCAAATTTAACATTTATTTGATGATAAACAAGGCACTGTTACCTGTTGCCCTGGCAGTGACCTATAGTGTTTATTAAAATAGAAGCGTTGAATAAAAACTATTTTTTTGAATAAAATATTTGTCCAAAAAAGCAGTCTTTTCTATTAAAGGATTGTCTCAATGAACAGGATGATTTGATTAGTAAAAAGGATTTTTTTTCTCCCCCAAGAGGGTAAATAATAGAAAATTCACTCTCATTAAGTGGCATTACTGAGAATAATTAAATCTAACATGTTTTCTTTCACTTTGGGGAGGCCCAACGTGTAATTAAGAAACTTATGTGATGTTCTATTTAGTAATTTTCATCCTATATTCTATTTTTCTATAGTGTGAGTCTATTAAATAAACAAGAACCTGCACATAGCAAATCTTTAAAAATCTTTTGTTTGAATGAATGAATTCAGTAAAGGAGCCATTAAATGTGACCGATTTGATAAAGTTAGGCAACTCTACTATTTTGTCTTCCACTTCTTATTACCAGCTCTTTGTCTCCTAAGTAAGATGCAACAGAAACTACCATTCACAAACCTCCAGCTTACCAGTTGCACTGAAAACTACAATAATATGGATACTTGCTATCTGCTCTGTATTATTCAGATAACACAATAGGGAGATCTCTTCTATGTCAAAGGACAAAATTCTCTTATGAATCCTTTAACATACCAAGGACACTCACCTGCTAATTTCAGATTATTCATATTACTTTAGGAAAATTTCCAATGCCATTTGTTGGTTTTGTCCATCTTCAAGAGCTCGTTTTTATGTTGTTTTTTAAATCTCTCCGTAATCTCTGAGCTCCTGCATAATTATAAATAAGGAACTTTTACTCATCAACCACCTGTCAAGATTTCCAGGGCTATTCTACAGTGAGTGAACGTTTCTGTTTCCTTCCACTCTCTCTGCACAAAAATGATGAAATTAGCTACCAAGCTGTTGCGCATAGATAGTTCCTGCTACATTCTCTTCCTCTCAGGTTGTTTGAAAGGATTATGGGCGAGGTGACATCGTCTACAGTGCACATCAACATGTTTCAAACAGCCTTATCTCATGGGAGAACTAATTTTTCTGTGATGATTCTAAATGGACATTTTCCTCCATAATTTGTGTCTTTTGGGTTTAAATTGATAATTTATTCAGAAGACAGTCGTCAGAATGCTTGAATTCAAAAGACTGGCAAATCTGTTGTGGGTCTTAAAAAAAATAATATGATGGAAAGAAATTATAGAAGTCTTTAGTGGTCAAAAACGTAGAACAGTTAATTTATCAGGCTAAGCTTCTATCCGTAGTTTGAAGAAAAAACATATTATTAAAGGACTTTGTTTCTCTTATGACCCTCTCCCTGATTCATTGCCTTTACTCATTAAATTTTAAATAGGCTTTTAAAGCAGAAATTTAAAAAATCAGATCTGGTCAAACATTGCAAAACTTCAAATAGAAATAATAAGAGCATCCACCTCATAGGCTTGTGATGAGGATCTACTGAGTTTGTGTTTATAAAGTATTTAGTAAAAGACTGGCACTTAGCTACCATTGTGTATGCACCTGTTAGATCAAAGTCAAAGATTCCTACACACCTGTCTTGCACTTGCACCTTGAATCTATATGCTGACCTGGAAACTAGATTTAATGTGTACACTAGATCATTTCGAACTTATGTTTCACAATGATAATTATGCAAATTGTAATCAACTATCTTTGGTCAAAGATCTATTCAAGAAAAATAAGCTGTATACAACGGGATTCTATCACTCTATCACACAAAAAGTATGTCCGGCCACCTATGTCACAATAGGATATTGTAGGGAGTCATATTTTGTGTGACTTGAAGCCTTCATCCAGAAATTTGGCAAATCACAATTTGTGGCATACTTCCTTTTGCTGAAACGTAAGTTCTAAGACTTCTGGTGAACAGAAAATTTGCAATTTTTTTTTCTAACATAACATGCTTTTTCCTAATATAACATATATAGACATCTACTTTGTTAGTGCAGGGAAGGAAAAACAATTATTCCTTTATTCTTCCTGGCTTGAGACCTTTGTAAGGAAAATCAAGTCTCAGTTGATTATCATGTATACCAAGGAAAAAGTTGTAACTCTCAGAGGTAGCTTGGAATTCCAGCTTGAATACCATATTCAAGAAAAGACAAAGAAAGGTTCATACTGACACCTCCAATTTCAATTCAGCATGACGCAATTCTTCCTAGCCTTCCCCCCTTTCCACAGTTGTAAATGTCTCCTCTGACAATGTGAAACTTGTCTTCAAGGTATTTACCTGCCATGTTGGTAAATACATGCACTCGGGAAAGAAAAGGGAAGTGAAGGGAAGAGCTCGGAAGGTCAGGGAAGAGAAGCTGTGAAGGGAAGATTTAAAGGCAAAGAAAAATAGGAAGAGAAAGTAGAGAGAAATTGAGATGGATATATTTGTAAAATATCATATAATCATATAAATGAATAACTAAAAAAGAAATGAAAAAAAAAATACCAGCCTCAATTTTTGATTCCTAGATTCAATAGATATAAGATTACTCTGCCAAATTGCTGTAAATATTTCTGAATTTTCTTCTGATTTCAGTATTTACCTCACTGCAGACGAATAACCCAAACAGTTCAAGGACCCCTCACTGAAAGCTAAAAACTTCAAAACAATTTGTATGTTTCTAAGTCCAAATTAGACTTTTATCAGGGTTACTTATGTTACACATGTACATTAAATGGACTAATTTTTTTTGAGTGGGTGGTATTACAAAAGCAAGACGCTATTGAGTAATCAAAGCAAAGAAAGGCTATACAATGATAAATATACAGATCAAGTGATGTGTATTTTTTACAGACTTATAAACCCACATTTTAAAAAACTACTAATATGCTAAAAAATTTCTATAGAATTTTTCAAAAATTCACACTTCTTTGCTAACAAGAGGATATTTTGTGTGTAATGACCTACATTTCTTTCTCTGTGGAGTGCTGATTCCTGTTCTTTGCTACTTTTTTTTTTTAAAGGATAGATCTCTAAAAATTGATTGGTAGGAACTCTTTATATATAATCATATGGACTTCTTGTCTGGAATATACTTTGCAAATGTTTTCCTAGTTTATTATTTGTCTTCGAAAAAAAAGTTAAGCATTTTTATTTGGCCAAATCTCTCCATTTTTTTTCTTTTATTGTTTCTTATTTTCCTATCAGGCATTAACAAGTCTTTCCTACATCTAAATTATAAAAATATTGTCCAAGGGTTTTGTTGTTAGTTTGCCCTTCTCATTTAAACTTGTAATCTATTAGGTGTGTGTTTTATGTCTGATGTTACTTAAGAGGTTACGGGTTATTCCTCATTTTATTTCCAAATGCCAAACCAATTGTTGAATAATCCATCTTTCCCTCTCTGAAAGGAAACACAACTGTTATGAAATGCACAATCCACACAAATATGGATGGATCTCAGGAATTTCCATTATTTTCTAATGATCTATCTGTTGATTTTCATATCTGCACCGTGCTACTTAATTACTATCGCTTTACAGTAAATTTTGATATCTGGCAGAACAAGTCTTCTCTCATTATTCTTATTCACAATTGTCTTGCTCATCTTCATGTATTTATTCTCCCAGTTAAAAGTTATTATCAAGTTGTCAAGGTTTAAAAAAAAATACATTAGGATTTTGATGTGAGTGGCACTGTGTTTACAAGATGATTTGGGAGAAATTGACATCTTTACAATCTTTAGTTATCCCACCCAGGAAAGCAGTATCTTGTCAGCAATTCAGGTCCTATTTTATGCCCTTCGGGAACATTTTTTTTCATGAGCCCTACTTGTTCCTTATTTAGTTATTTCTAGGGATTTCATAACTTTGGTTGCTATGCTAAATATAAACTTTTAAAATTACATCTTATTACTGGCCTTTAATTTAAAAAAGGAATGCTAACATATTAATCTGACTACATTACAATACTCTTTTGGTAGTATTGTTTGAATAAGTTTTCAATTAATCATCTTGGAAATTTTAGGTATGTGAATACAATATTTTTAACAAGTAATCATTTTGTCATTTTCTATGTAACATTTACCTCCTTTCTTTCTTACTGCATTGTTTAAAAACTTCAAAATGATATTGAATGGTAAAAGAAGGAAGCTTAATGAAAAAGAAAAATTAAATCTCATATATATGGCCAAATCTATCCATTTTTTTCTTTTATTGTTTCTTATCTTTCATGCTTTAACAAGTCTTTCCTGTATCTAAATTATAAAAATAATGTGTGTTTTTTTTCTTAATTTCAGTATTTATCTCATTGCAGATAAGTAACCCAAACAGTTCAGGGACTTCTCCCTGAAAGCTATAAACTTCAAAACAATTTATATGTTCCTAAATCCAAATTAGACTGTTATCATAGTTACTTACGTTGTGCATGTACATTAAATTACCTTTTAGTTTTAAAAAACTGATGCTCCACCAATACATTATAATACAAAAATATATGGCTTCATAGGATGAATGCCTGCTGGCCTAATTAATGCACCTGCCTTCAGGCAGTACCACTCACTGCTGGACCCCCGCACGGAGTCTGGAAGTATTGAGGGTCAAGTGTCCAAGAATGAAAGAGGAAATAAAAATGCTCAGGATGGTTTCTCCCAAAGCCTGAATTAGCCGGAGTTGGGGGAGGGTGATGTGGCTGTTAGTAAATCATCCAGTCCTTGTGTCCTGGAATAATAATCTACTATGTACCAACAACTTTTATGTCCCACAGGGTCCTAACTTCTAGTAGTGTCAGCGTTACTCAAAGCTGGGAACTATGCTCCAGTCATTTTCCCTTTTTATAGTTCTAGGGGAAGCACGGAGATGAACCCTCGGAAATTTCCATCGTGCCTGGAACTACATTAAGAGTTTATTGTAAATTAGAATGATCAGACATATTTTGACCCAAATTATAGATATGTTTTTCCAGGACCACAAATTATAGGCAATTTGCTCACATTACAGTAATAAAGCTATATGCTTGGTGAGCACACAAATCACCGATAATGATGTGTATGTAGAGTATGGTGTTTACAAATAAAAGGGTGTTCTTGCATAACAGATTTTGTTCTTGATTTCCTCCTTTTGTTCACTGATTTGGCCATCATCTTCGGGCGACAGGCTTTGAGCACAGAGGGGGAAAAAAAAGGCAGGATACCACGTGCAAACATGATCCCATAGATGGGAGAAGTCAATACATGCTAATGTTGAGCACTGTTCCACAGTCTAAATGCCATAACAAGACTGGGCTTATGTCAGCCTCGCTGGGTATGTAGCTCATCTTCATCCCACCTATTAACGTTACGAGGTGCTTCTTAAAAAATTTGTATGACAGAAAATATTTATCTGGCATCTTCTCTGGTCTTACGTAAGCTGCTGTAAAGTGTCATGGATTCTCACTATAACAGAGGTGGTAATTTTTGCAATTATAAGGGCTTTACCTTTCCCTGTTTATCTTTCCTTCTTAAAGATTTCTCACAGTGGTCTGCTCATCACACTCTCATCTTCACGTCACACTTGAAAGATCTTCACTTGCAGACTTGAGACTAATAGTTCTCATCTTCTTGCTTTTCTTACATCCTAGTTTTGCAATCCCGTGGACCTGTTTCTCTCTCTGAGGTTGACGTTGTCAACCAATAATACATCTTTCCTCTTTCTTGGCTTCTAGTATGCCCGTTTTGTCTCCTATCTCCTATTAGTTCATTTTTTCGCCCTCCCTCTTTACCTGACAATTTTAAAATCAGTGGTTCTTTACCTCTTGGGATTCCTGAGCTTCTTTGGAAATCTACAGATTCTCTTCCCTAAGAAAAAAAATACATCTGGGTAAATAAATACTGTTTTTGAAAATATTTCACAGGGTATGCTTTCATTGTCTCATAACTGCCTTGTTAAACATCTATATTATGTCCATTTTATAGATAGACAAGGCTCAGGGAGTTTCAGTGACAAAAGACTGACCTGGCAAATGGGATGGAACTAGGGAGACCAAGGAATCGATGACCGAATCTTGAGATTTCCTGGCTAATGACAAAAGAGCTGATGGAACACATCTGCCGATTAAAGACTTTGCAGTGAGGAGGGCCCTATCAACAAAATGGTCTTAATTGCACTCAAATGAATGTGATTCCCGAGACAACAGTATCAACCTACATATCATATTTTAGCATTGATCTTTTAATCCTATTATCTCTGGTCACAGTGACATTATTTTCTGTATAACTGCACATATTATCTTAACTTTCTTTTAGTTACAAAACCAAGCTATCTCATTCCTGTTGAAATACTGCATTCTCAGGTTAATCAGTGAGGTATATTTTGTGGGGAAGGATTTTAGTCAGATGCAGAATTATCTTTCATGCAGCCACTTACTCATTTACTCTTCTAGCAACCTGTTTACTTGGATTATTCATATATGATATATCTATTAATTCATATTAAAAAGCTGTAAAAAGTCTCTTTCAAGATTAAATACATAGAGAGAAAAAGTGAAAGAAAATTTAAACAAAGACCTTAATATAATAAATTTCTCTTGGATCATAAAATCTTGAGAAACAGTGAGTGGAATTTTTCTGGGAAATCAGTGTTAGGGTTTATAAACTCCTTCCTAATCTATCTACTTCTACATTTATTTGAGACTTCAAATTTTGTTGCAGAGATGTTTCTCTTTGAGGACTGTGATAAAGCAGTAAGAGTAGAACTGAGAAGTTTCTGGCAGGGTTTAGATTATATAAGTGAGGCAGGCTGGATGCTTTCTGTTGAAATAGACTGTTAAGAACTTTGTCAAAGAATGAACTCTTACTGTAACCCACACCTCATTTGTCACCCTGATGGGCTGAGGAAAAGTGACATTTACAAACTGAGAATGAAAGCACATCCATTTCGCCAGTCTGACACCCTGATATAATAACTATTTACCTTGAGAAAGAGGCACTGAGATTTCCGATTCTTGTGAATCTTCTCACTTTGGCACTTATTTTCTCACTCTGTCAACCAGCCCCAGATTAATGGAACAATTTGTTCAACAAATCATATTAGTAGAATGCGCAGAGGGTAAAGAGAGAGAGGCGGGGGAGCAGGAAATTTTTTACTCATTCATAGCGGTGGTATCTCTGCAAATAAAAATGTAGTTATGCCTGACATTTACAGAGGGACAACGTGAAAAGGAAAGAGTGTAATGACTTTGGGCAGTGGAGAGATCATTTTGTAAGGACAGTAGTGCTCAAAGGGGAATAAGATAAAGTTACACCTAACATCTAGATTGAGCTTCCTTCTAGAACATATCTGTCAAAAAACAGCAGGATCTGCCTGCGTCGAATAAAATTTTTTTTCCATTAAAATTAAACACTTTATGCTTTCTACGCTACACAGATAAGCTTCTTTCCAGCCCACATTTGGGAAGTCTCAAAGAGTTCCAGAAACATCTCATTACAAAAGAGATGATTCAATACCACAGAACAGATCATAGGTGCAGGGTCTCACAGGAGCTGTATGTGATTAGGATTGAGATTGTTAGTTCTGATAGGCCTTCAATTCACATTTCACAGGCAAAAAATAAAAACAGAACAATGGGTAGAGATTCTACAATTCGTAGGTGTTGTACTTTTGTGCCAGAAGTTCGAAAGACTATTTAGAATATAGAGAGCCTCCGCAAATACGTTCGTTTAAATATATGTTGCCTATTGCTTTTCTCCACATATACGAAAAACACATAATGCCACATTTTCCCATTAGCTTTCAAAGGATGCTCAAAGTTGGCTGTGATGGTCATTTATTTGTGTTAGGGTTGTCACACTGCTATTATATCTTATATCCACGAGACTCACTTGTCCCTTCTTGCTGTATACCATGGCCTTGGGTGTCAAGGGAAAATATTGCTCTGTATTTCTGCTCCTTTGATTTCTCTTGTCTTTCTCTTTCCTCCCCCCGCCACCTTTTTAAAGGGTTTGGACATATTTTTGAGCCACAAGAGAGATCCCAAATACCTCTTGACACAAAATTAGTTCCTGAAAACCCATAAGTAACTTGGAGAGAATGTTTTCTCTTTCCTGGGTTGGAAGTTTCACTTAACGAATGCTCTTTTTATTAATTTCTTAACACGGGTTTATTCTAGGAAAATTTTGGTATAAAAGTGACCCATTCAAATTATTAAGAAATAATGATAGCTCAAGAAAAGACTCATTTCCAGCCATGGTTAATGGTAATAACAATGTGAAGCTTCCAAGGCTACCATTGATCAGATTGCCTATGGGGAGGATAAGAACCCTAATCTTAGGTATTCATTCTATAGAAAAATATTTTGTTTCAGATAGTTAGTTCAATCTTTTATAGCTTATTTGCCCCACTTCTCATCTAGCAAATACTTTTATCAAGGAAAATCAAGATATTGCATTGTTATTTTTCAGGAATTTTAGGGCCTAAATGAATAGGAAAATAATTGCCACACTGGGATAGCATAGTGATTATTTGTGTTGGTATGTATGTGTGTGCACACATATTTATTTTAAAGAAAGCATGTTAGAAAATTTGAAATATCTATAAAAAATAGAAAATGTAAGTCTCTTCTAACCGTATATCTGTATCTGTGTACATATGGATATGTATCTATGTTTGTCTATCTGTCTATCATCTATTGTATAAGGTGTCAGAGATGATTGTCTCAAATCTCCTCAATAAGTAGAGGTGTGTTTTAGGGTTATCATGGATTAGAACTGGCAACACTGTACCCTCATGGGCGCAGATAGGTCTATAATTGGCTTGTCCTTTCTTTTGACCTTGGTCATATTCATACAGTTTCTCCACTTCTCTTCTTGAGTTTGTTCTATGCTATTCCTATGTTTCTGTAAGTTGAGGTGACTTAATACAATCAAAGTTTGCTACTCACTCAAGAAGCAGTCCCGTGCAGGAATTCAGGTCAGTGAGCTACTGTCCTCCCATGACGATTCAGGGATCCAGGCGGGGCACCGACCCAAGCCAGATTTTACAGTCATTGTTTCAGTTCCCTCACCTTTCCCAGGTAGGTGTTTTCATCTCTTTATTCAGAGGAAGAGGCACTGGATCCGAGAGATTGTTTTACTTGCTGAAGGTCCCACCACTCAACACAGGACCTGGATGTTAAATTTAGTTCTGCCTTTAAATCCTGTTTCTATTCTATGTCTATAGCCACACAATCTGACTATCTTGTATTATTTTGCTATTTCCTTGTACTAGCTTTACTCAAAATAACTAACAGAATGCAAAAGAGTGCTACATGTCAATGTCAACCACCATTTCTGAACAGTAGGTCCCCAGGAACATGGTTACAAGGATAGTTTCATTTATTTACAACCTTGGGAGTAAAGAGAATTAGCCCCATTTCATAGATATGAAAACTGAGGTCCAGAAGATTGAATGACTTGCTTTGGCCAAAATCTTTAAGTGGCAATATCCAGGACTTAAATATAGAATTCTGGTCCTAATTTTGGGATTCTTTCTGCCTCTCTTTGACTTTTCACTAGTTAATACAAATAATTCAGAGAGACAATAATTGCCTCACGTTAGCTTCACACTGTAATAAGCTCTCAGTGCTTCATATATATAATGAACAAATTAATGAAATTATCTCCTGCATCTAATGCTGAACTAAAGCTGTCACTAATTTTTTTTTTTCTGCTTTTCTTCCATGCGTTCCTTTTGATTTGTGTTACTTTTAATTGGGAGGCTTGATAAAAGATAGTTTTCAGGAAAAAAAAAGTTTAAAAGTTTCAGGAAAAAAATCATGATTCTCATCCAGCTAGAAATCTGAAGACATATTAAAGAACTTATTTTTTTCTCCTAGGATATGAAAGAACCAGGCAGATTTTAGAACCGGTTCAAAGCCAAAGCCATAAGAGCACAAATATACATGGAATACACGTGACATGCATACAGACATCTAAAGCAATGCTGAGATGAATTATAAATGGGGACAAAACTGGGTTTTCCACGAGAACAGAGTGGTGTTCAAGGAAATCTTTACGAGCTAGGCCAGAATTTCCAGTACTGTCACTTACCTGCAATTTATGGCGTTGCCAAATAGTTCAAAGACAATGAATAAGGCTAGAATTGGGCAGCCAGGAAGGGTGTGCTCTATTGATGCATATTTTTCCACTGAATATTGTTTTCTTCCCAACCAGGCTCGTGAGGTGGTCTCGAGGAGCTCATTTAAAACATTGCATGTAGTCATAGACAAACAGGCCCTTCCTGTTTATATTTATTCATAAACATAATGGTCCCATATATAATCGCTTTATGAATGAAATGGGGTGTTCTTTTCCGTGCTACTTCCCTCGAGGATTCTGGGTGGTGGTCTTCGTAATCAACGTCCCTGTACGTTTGGTAGAAGGCAAACACAGGGAAACCTACCAAAGCAGAAGAAAACGGGATGGAACCCCCGTCCAGGCTCTCTAAGATGCCCTAGTTCCTGCGCCTGGCTTCTGGCCTGGGGCGGAGATTTGAAGAGGCAGTTTAGAAGCCCTGGCCTGTCCTCCTAAAGGGTCTCAGATTTACCCTTTTGACATTCCCCTGGTCACTAAATGAGGTTGAACAGTCACAGCTATTACACCGAGTGAGTGGGTTAGAGGAAGAAAAATCTCATACGACTTTCAACTTGTTTATCATTTCCAATCACAACTGCTTAGAATTGGAAAAAAAAAATTGATAGTTTTTGAATCTTGTAATTCTCTTGTAAATGGCAACATGGTATTGGTGGGCGCCGCTTGTGCACGTATAGATTAAACGTGTTCATTTGTAGAACATAACATGCTTTCTTTTAGCGCTGCGCTCGCTTGCTCTCTTTCCCTCCCCTCCCTCCTCTCTGCCTCCCTTTCTCTCTCTCTCTCTCTCTCTCTCTCTCTCTCTCTCTCTCTCTCTCTCTCTCTCTCTGTCTCTCTGTCTTTCTTCCACTCTTTATTTCTTATGTGAGTGAGTTAGTAACCAGAAGGCTCAACAAGGCAAGTGGCCTTGACTCTTCCAGAACTGGGAATTGACAGGTCCTACCTGGACCCCAGGCCAAGGGCTTTCTCAACCAGGACAGGGCTCTGAGATGCGATCTGTTGGACAAAAGCTCCTTTCAAAGTCCTGCGGAAAGCCTGGGCCTGTGACATCCAGGGGGTGGCCCCTCCGCCCTTTGGCTGGGAAGGCCAGACCGGACCGTGGGGGTGGGGAAGGTCATCACAATGGCCAGCATCGGTGTCCCGCAGAGCAGTTAGGCTTTCAGGTGTGGGCGGGGCCGCGCATCCTGTGGCCCGGGAACTTTCACTGGGAGGCCAGGCGCGCGGACAATGGGCGCGCAGTGGCGCTTATCTCTGTGCGCAGGCCTTCCCCGAGCTGCTCCGGCCCCGGGGGCCCCCGCCCGGCGCCCGCACCCCCGCCCCCCACTTCCTCCCGGCGACCCCCCGGCCTCCGGGCAGGCGCGGCCGGCGGAAAAGCTTGGTGGGGTGGCCACGGCAGCGACACGCGCGGCCCGGCCCGGGCAAACAAAGGGGGGATGTGTGCGGCCCAAAGTCCGGAAACGGGGCGCCGGTGGGGGCCGGGACGGGCGCGGGGCTCCTTCGCGAGCCCATTGTTCGCCGAGCGCACAGCCACACGCGCTCCACAAGAAATTAACACATCCTGCCGCCGGTCATCAACCCCTGACAGCGGAAGGCAGGGCGCGTTGGCAGGGGGAGGGAGGCCTTTTCAGGGGTGACCAGGCCCGGTTCTGTCTCGGGCCCATCCTAGAAGTGCTTCTCTTTGTGTGGACGCCGCCCTGGATATCATGTGTGACTCTCACGCTACTGTGACTGAGCTTTTAAGAAATGTGTTATTACTCTTTTCATTTCGGCGGAGTCGGGGGTGGGGGGGGGGCGAGTGTCTTTACATTTCTTAAGGGACAAACATCTGAAGAGCACAAAGTTAACACGATGCTGCTGCTGCTGCTGATGATGATAATTTAGGTATTAATACTAATATTCACCTAGTCTCACAACGTGCCGGACACTACCCGAAGCTCTTCCGATATTTTAATTCTTCTCCCAAACAACCCTATGCATTAGAATTTTATTTTCATTTTTTTTTAGATGAGGAAAGAGACACAGAGGACACCCACGTGGGCATGGAGGTAGTAGATGGGGCGTCAGGAGGCATCCTAGCCTGCTAGTTCTGTACTCTTAGTTTCTGGAATGATATCTTCACACTTATTTTTCCATCTCTTTGTTGCCATGGTTTTGATTGTAATTTTGCTTTGATCACTGAAGTAAAGGACATTTCTCCAACCTATGCTCTTGCCGGAGTGGTTTTCAAGGAAATCTTGTAACAAAGCAAAATTCACAGACATCAGAGAACCAAGGAACCTCACTGAGCATATGTCTGTTTCTTTTTTTAATGGCTTTCCCCACTTTTGATGACTTAGGCTCTCTCTGGGTTTTTGAAGAAGGGTCGTCGAATTAAAGTGGAATTTGTCCTTTCTATGAAAAGTACATGTTGTCATTTGTGTGGTAAGTGTTCAAGTGGAAACAGAGCAAAATGAGCGCCAACAGACTTGAAACCAATGAACCGATTTGGATAATTAGTGCAGAGTTTCGGTTTCTGAGTTATCCAAGTTGGGTGGATATGGTCGAAATTCCCCATCAATGAGTGACTGAGAATGTTTCCTATACATCTGGACCCTGCAACCCCATCTTCTGCCTTGTTCAGGCACGCTTCTGTAACAGGCGCTGTCACCCCAATTAACTTGTGCCGAGTTCTCACTAAGGTCCAAACGCTCTTTGGGGACAGAGGACTCATAAATGAATAAGACACTCTTCATCTCTAAAGCAATAACTCACCGGCTGGCCAGGAAAGATAATAGCCAATAACTAAAATTTGATGTGATAAGTGCTAAATAATACGGGGAAAAGAACACAGATGAGAGAGCAATACTTTCACCGGGGCAGAATGTTACAGAGAAGTTCAAATGCTTCAGAACACTCTTCTCTTCTACCAACATCCTAAAAAAACAAAAACAAACAAACAACAGCTCTTTATTGAAGCTCATTATTGCAGCAGGTGCTGTGTTAAAACACCTATAGATCCTAATTTCACGGAATTTGTAAGGCCAGGGAAGACAGGAGTGAGTTAAATAGTTACATGCATACATAGATATGCTAATTACTGGCTTGTCTGATAAGGAGAGATGCATGATGTCTTAAGATATAAAATAGGACTTGAACTCAGCGGGGCAGACGAGTAGGAGAAAGGAGAGTCTTCTAGGCAGAGAGAAGACCTGTGCAGAGCTTCGGCTGTGGCAGTAGGAACATGGCGTGTCTGAAGGGAGCATGCACGGAGGCCCGTGCGGCTGCAGCTCCTGGAGTAAGGGGGAGTGAGCAGTGGGAGATGAGGCCTCAGAGGGGGCAGAGTGACGCTGTCCCCACTGCAGGCCATGTTAGACATTTAGGTTTTTAGCTCATGGAACATGAAGGGTTCAGGTCAGGATGACAGCTGATTCAATTCGCTTGATGCAAGCCATAAAGGAAAGAAAGGACAAGTTGGAGAGGCTTGTTTGGACGTTAAGTAGACAGAACGTGCGAGGGATGGGAAGGAAAGCAGTGTGACAGAGGACCTTAAACTTCCGGTGTAGCAGCTAGGTGGGAGGTGCGGCTATTCCTGAGAGTGGGAAATATGGAGAGGAGTCAGGTTTGAGTTCAGGGGTGGTGGGTGGTTACGAGTTCGTTTTCGGCTTGTTGAGTTGGAAGTCAGCCTTAGAGCGTCAAGAGCTCATCAAGGAGAGCCTCACGGGGTTTACTGTGGCTCCCAGGGGGAGCTTCTCCCTCACAATTGTGGGTGCTCCAGCAATCCATCACTAGCACCATTTCGGTGTTCCCTAGTTTGGGTTCCATTCCATGTAAGCAGATCTTGGCTCCTGTATCTCTCTGAATGTGCCCGGCACTCCGATTTCATCGCAGTATTTTTCCTACAATTTCAGTTCATGATGGAGCTAAGAAAAGGCCTTGGTTTCAGAGCTTGCATTCCCCCACGCCTTCAGCTTTTACTCGTTACAAGGACAGGACTCATGGATTCCCAGGTCTTTGTAAGTCAAAGCTGAAACCGGAAGTCTTCCCGTTGACTGATTTTTTTAATGTTAAACTAATCTTGCATCTTTAGGATACCTGTCACTTGGTCAGAATGTATAATTCTTTTTATCTATTCATGGATTTTATTTACTAAAATTTAGCTAATCAATTTTGGGTATACATTAATTATTATTTAATGTTCTTGTATACTTTTTCTCTGCTTTTGGTGTATCAAGCTTATAGTTGCCTCAAAAAATAAGCTCCGATTTCTGAAAAAAAATTTTTTTTTGTAGAGTTGGGATTGTTTATTCCTTAAATATTGGATAGAATTCACAAGTGCCTATTTTACCTTTCTTTTGCATGACATATTTACAAAAGTCGATTAGGCCCAGTTTGTTTATAATAGTATTTAACTTTTCTCTAGTTTTACTAATTTTCTTTCTATTTGTTCTATCGATTAATAAGAAAGTGAAAAGTTCCAACTATAAGACTTTTTTAATTTATCCTTTCGTTATGTTAATTTTTGCTTCACACATTATGAAGTTCTCCTATTTGGTACATATTTAGAATTGATATTACCTTTTGATTAATTGACCTTTCATTGTCATCAATCCCTGATAACATTACATTTTTGGTCTGATAGTCAGATTTCTTATGCTTCATGTAACTTATGTATTGTATATTTTAACTATATTTATTATAACTGGAATATAATTGACTCTTTTTTATTCAGTCTGACTGAAACTCAAATTTCTCTGTTTTAATTGGAGTGCTTGGAATATTTACGTTAAATGTCTTTGATACAAATGGCTTTAAATCTACTATTTTGTTATTTATTTTCTAATTTTCTCACTGTTCTTTGTTCCCTCAACATTCTGTTTCCTGCCTTTGATTTCTTTATACCCTAGTTCATCTCTACTAATACCTTCTTGTATTATCTTCTGGCTATAACTTCTTATAATATTTTCCTGTTTTTCTAAACTTAACAATATGCATCTTTAACTTATCAAAGTTTATCTTCGAATAATATCATACCATTTCATAGATAATGTTACTTAAGCAGTATACTTCTATTTCCCTTGACCTTTTCTTTTTTGTTATTGTTATGTATTTTACTCGTTTTGTTTTGATCCCTACAATGTTATTTTAATAACTTTGCCACATCTAATGCAGTTGATTGCTTTCCCTTTTTAAAATTTTCCTGTATCTTCTTATTTGATCGAGTCAGCTCAAATACACTTGAGATATTGGATACTATCTGTATCAGCCCTATTGGGTTTAGGAGAGAGGTACTGGAGGAGATAAACGCTAGTGTAGAGAGTTCTCTGTACAGAAAACTGTGGTTAATCACTCCCCATCCCACTAAACAAATCAAGTAAAGGCTTACTCTCAGCCCCTTCCCAGCAGTTGAAACTACCTAGATTGTAGTCCACCTAGCCTACAAATTGGAAGGTATAAGGGTGAGGAAAAGAGACTCCCCAAGGCTATTTAACCCAGACCTCTTTTACCCTGAGCTTCTAAAAGTTCCGAAGAATAATTGCTTTCGAGGAATTCCATTCCGTATTCATCTGAAACCATCATCATCCGCTCAGAATCCTCAAAGGGGATTCCATCTCATTTAAAGGGGCATCCAGAGTGATAACTGTGGCCATGGAAGCCTCCCACAATTTGGTTGACACCCCCTCCTTCTTCTCCTCTCTACCACTGTCCACAGCTTATTCTGCCGTGGTTACACTCTCCTTGCTACTCTTTGTCCAGCCCTCATGTTAACCTGGTCCATTCTTTGTATTCTTTTCTTTATGGACTGTTCTACCTGTAAACATCAGCATAACTAGTTCCAGAATTCCTTCAAGTCAACTCTCAGTTGGTACCTTAACAAGATTTTCTCTGAACACCTTTTATAAAATAACTCCCCCAACCCTACCACTACTTCCTGGTTCTTTCCTCCTATTTTATTGTTTGTCTTGGCATAGCACTGGTCATTTTCTGCAATGTTATATATTCATTTATTTATTTTCTCAATGTGTGGCTTTCTCCCCTAGAATATATGCTTTTGAGGTCAAGACCCTTGTGTGTGTGTGTGTGTGTGTGTGTGTGTGTGTGTGTGTGTTGTTTACTGCTCTTCATCCAGCACCTATAATGGTGCTTGATACATAGTAGGTGTCTCGATAAAGATGTGTGCAAAAAGAGCCGTTAATACAAATAAGTGTATGGCAGAACATTAAATTACTTTCATGGAAACATTACACGCATTATGCAAAAATAAATTGCTCATTGATACAAAATTAAAACTTTTGTCAAATTCTGCCCTTATCTCTCAATGAAATATGAAAGGTTTAAATGTAGAATGTGTTTATGTAGGTTATAAACTCCCACGAGGCTGAGATTCTGTTCTTTTACATTTGTTATAAGAAATAGCCTATTATGAGGGCTGAATTAATATGGATCGTGATTGATTTAAAATGCACGGTGTTTTGTACTAGTATTCAACAAACATCTATATTCAATTAAATAATCATTACAGTCACCTGGATTTCTGCGTTACACTACTGGCAAAAAACTATACTGGCAAAGTCTAGATTTTATTCTGGGGTGATATAGGTGCTATCTGAAGTCTGGGTAAGATACACGAATTTTAAATTGTCTTCAAACATTAGTTTGCCAAAGGGAAGTTCAACCTATATGAACACCTGATTTTACAATCTCCTTGTGCATGTGAAAAAAAAAAAAAAAAAACCAAAGGAATCCCTCATTTCTACTGAGCTTGGATGATCATTTCGAGAACAGGTTTGCATTAACTTTAACTGTAAAATGTGTCACTTTTCCCCATAGCTGAATCTGTAAGCAGCATATCGTTCTGTATCTGATTCACCTGCTCTGCCAGGTGTCCTCACCCACCATATGTATAAATATTTGTCTAAACCCTTCCTTTTTTATCATTCTGTTTTCATGTATATTAGAAGAACCAGAGCCAATTCGCTAGAGAAGAGCAAGTTTTCCAGCTTCCTTTTGGCTGTTGATGACTTTGATCTCTCTGAATAGTCCCCTCTTGTGTGTGGCTGGTAGGACACAGATTTCTCTGAGCTTAAAGCAGACTCAGCCCATTAAGAAAAAAAAAAGAGACAAACATAGCCTATTATCTTTCTGAGTGTCTCAAGTTGCAGAGACGTGCATCTTTCCAACATGTCTTTCTCTAAGAATCATTTCACACTCACCTTTTTAACGTGGTGACAGGGTTATTGGCTTGGGAGTCCAATAGCCTTGGATTTGAATTTCACCTTTTTCACTCCATAGCTCTGAGCTCTTGAGCAAGTGGCTTGATCTCTCTGAACCTCAGCCTGCTCATCTGTGACATGTGTGAAACGGCAGTGCCGACTTCACCACAGCTTTTCCTTCGGCTCCCTGCTCCCAGACCCCCTCAGAGACATTCCCTGAGCACCCCAAGCAAAGCACAGTGCCTGGTGCCCCAGTGCATGGGAAGCGTTGGCTCTGTAATGGAGACTGAATTCATAAATGTACCTTATCTTGGCAAAGCTAACAAAATAGCGTGCCAGGACTCTAGAACCTGATAGGTTAGTCCTCTACTTTGCTGGATTGATGAAATCAGAGGACAATAGGCTTAACATGGACAGATCTATTTTTGAAAGTAAGAGAGTTCTCCATTTGTCCACGGTTCAGGAGTAAAGTAGACCCCAAAAAACCTAACAAACAAGCAAACCAACACATATAGTGAACTCAACAGAAGTCATAAAGTTGAATCGCATCAACCAATATTAGATCAAATCACTAAATATTTCCTGATCCCCCCACCCCATTTACTTTTTACAAAGAAGGAAAGAATCATACCTACTACATTATTGACTTTTTTTTTTTGTCATTAATTTTGATTTTCATCTGAATTTTGTCTGGAAGCAGTTTGGCATAGTGGAAGATGGTACTAAGCTAGCAGTTAAAAATGGGAAGTTTAGTTCCTTCTCCCATCAATTAGCTGAACAAAATTAGGAGGGTTTGTAAATCAAGTCCTGAAAAATAATCTTGCCTCATTTAGTTTTTAAATCATTATTATTATTGAGAGAGACAGATTGATGTTTAGTTCTTCTCTTAGGTCCCCAGAAATTCTTGACTTCATTACTGACTTGAATCCAGAAAGTTGGGAAAAAATTCCAAGGAGAAATATGATTGGTCCTTAGACAGCTTGACCTATCTTGTGTAAACTTCAGAGAAGAATTTTTTAGAAACTTTTTTGAGGTCATTTTGGCAGGTCTTCTAAAAATAGAACTTATTAACATTGAATTATAACTGTAAGTGAAATGAATTTATAAAGGAAGATAGGATTTTCTAGAACTCATGGATTCATTAAGTATCATGTATATGGACTTGGAAGTCACTCAAAATCTCTGAGTTTTATCTTTCTCATCTATAAAACAGGCATAAAAATGTCTAACCTCCAGGGTTATGGGTAGGATTAAATTAACTACTATCCATAATATATCTATTCCAAGGTTACTGGGCTAGTTCATACCTTATTATTTTTAAGATGAATGAAAGAAGCTGATAGAATTTATATTACATCATATTGGAACTATAACCTAGTACTTAGGTTTCTGGTAGACTTTTGGCTCTTGATTCCTTGTAAGATGAAACTTTATTATTTTATTTAACTTTTACAACAGAGCGCAAATCTATTTACATGTGTTTGAGTCACAGAAGTTTAATAATAAAATATAAATAACATAAACTCACAGGCAGGACAGACCACATGAAAACTTCCTATATTGCCGTTACCTAATTGCTAAGAGGAGATCTTCTAGTTATTTTGTAAGGACAGTGATTTGAACATCTTAATATCTGTAGTTAGACTTTACTTTTATCTCTTTTTATAGTCCAGCCAGTAATCTAAAGCTTAATGTGCATGGGAATTCCTCTGTCTGTTGCATATGGCTCTATGGTAGACTCTCAGTATAGTTTTTGTAATAGACAGCCTTCACCCTCTATGCAGATTTCAGGACTTAATGCTCTTCTAAGATGCAACATTACATTCAAATAAATACAGCAGATAATTCCAAGTAGACTAGCGCTAATGCCACGTGGATCGGTATTTAGCATGTTTTAAGAGCCTCATGGCACAGGCTTCAGTGACCATCAGTCCTCCTTGAGGTCAGACCCACTTGACTTCGCATTTGCTCAAGTTGAGATTTCCGATATTATTAACTCATTCTTCAATCTTGTCTAGACTTTCTTCTCAATTCTAGTAAAGGCTTCCCCTTCTTTTTCCCTGTGGCTAATTCCTTAACAACCATCATGGTTTCTCAGAGCCTTGCTTCCTTCCAGTTATTGCCCAGGCATGCCAACTCTCCTCCTAGCTGAACTTAATTCCATCAACTATCAACCTTTCTGGAATTCAGCATATTTCTATCACTAGCTTCCCCATTGATCCTATTAAGTCTCTTGGGATGTTTCTGAGGTCATGCCAAACTTCTGCTTGGCCTATGCATACATTCACCCCTATACCAGACACTTGAGGGGAAAAAAAATCATAGAGAATATTTTCATTTTCTTGGTGGGCTCATCTTTTCATTAATTCTACTTACAAGTGGAGTAAGAGAATCCTACTAGAGAGCTTTGCAAGAGTAAACATCTGACAGCTTCAGTAATTCAGCTCTCTCTGTAACGGTAACATGAGTGACTTAAGCAGCCAAATTCTAAGAAGAAATATATTTGATTCTTATGCTCATAAATCCATCTGTTCAAACTGGCTGTAATACACTAGCTGCATGTAGTTTTAAATTGGTACACATTAGGATATGCAGCTTTACGGCTAGAAATAGGGCTGGTACTAATGAAAAAATATATTCACAGTTTCCCATAGCCTCTTAGATACAGTAAGCTGGGCTTCTGGAAGAGTCTCGGTCTAAAGGATCCATGAGACAACAAACTCCAGGTTAGAAACCAAACAACACCCAACCACTTTCATTTTTCAAAATCCTCAAAAAGGATATATATGTATATAGGCTGGTACCTCTGTGATGACTAAGATGCATTGGTTACAATTCTTTAGTTTCTCTCTGTTTTCACATTTAGATGTCTTCCTTTGCCAAGTTTAAAAAGGAGGAAAAAATAAATTAATCCTCTAGAGCTGAAACAGAAACATTTGGTCTTCTATAATCCTCAGTTCTTAACCTAATGTGGCAGCTCATAGGGAAACTGTCAGATCTGCAATCCTAATTACTCTAAGTTGCCTCCCGTGTGTACACATGTAACAGTCAGGAGTGGATGTGCGTTGACAACTCATCTTCTCTGTCCTACGGTTCTAAACACCCTTATCGTGTGTAGGGCTTTTACGTCTGCAACTCTTCAGTAGGCTACATAAGGGTGTCTAAGGAGTGGTTATCAGAGTGGAAGCGAGTCTATTCTGAGACTACTTCTACTGGGTACTGAGACGAACATGAAACTGTGGCATTAAATGTTATGTGAAACATGGTGACATGAATCCAATTGAGCATTGCTTCTTCAAGGCCACATTTACTGAGACTGTGAAACGCAAAGAGAAGGACCCACTATGTACGTTGCATCGCAAAACTCTAATAACTTTATAAGAGAGAGAAATACAATCAGGAAGTGTTCCTATTAACAATTATCAAATGCCAGTGGAGTATGGACTTTTATTCTCATTTTGAAAAATTTATATGGTGTTTGTATGTGTGTATACACATATATCTGTGTGCACAGACACATGACGCAAGGTACTGTTGTTATATCAGTGGGGGCAGATGGCAAGTTGTCAGTTAATGCTCCTTGAACTGCAGATAATACCACATGTAACTGACCTACTGTAAGAACTGTTTTCTCATGTGTAATTTGTTACCGGGGGTAGAAAACCTCTCCAACCCAGAATATTGGAAGTAAGTGAATCATTGCACATTTCTTGCAGAACGACTGGGATTTTGAGTAGGGTCCTTTCATTTTCTAACCAAAAGCCGAGTCTTTATTGACAGTAACAAAGTTAATTTTAAAAACTCAGAACTTTGTTTATTATAGGTTCCCATTTACTAGTGGCTCCCGATAAACTTTGCAATAATCGCTGGTCTAGGGGTCCATCTGCATATGTCCTTTGGTAACCAACCTGATCTGGGTCTCTGTTTCCATTTTGTCTTACGGCTGAGCTCTAAGTTAGAACGAAGGAGAAACAGGCCCCCCGCATCTCTTGTTCAGAGTCAGAGGAAGTGCTATACCCATTTTCTATCCCCACCCAGGGTTGGGCAAGAGACCATTTGCTGAGAATGCCTTCTGATGAATTATCATGGGACCTGGTGTGGCTGGAGTCCTTCCTGGTCCCATCAGAGGCAGTACCTGCTGCCTGAGTCAGGTAACATGGTGCTGACCAAGGCAGAATCAGTCTTCTTAGTCATGATATTGTGCATCTCAAATGTACTAATTAGTTTGTTCGATGGAAATGTATTACTGATTCATTCTCTTTTAAAAAAGAACACTGATTGCTTCACAATAGGGGTTCTGTAGTTTTCCATTTGTTCAAAATTCTGGAGGACAGAAGGATAGACCCACTTTTGAAGGTGGCCTATCTTACCTACATGCATGACTGCATATATTTGGTAAAGTGGAAATAAAGGTATTTAGAATGGGAAGTTCAAATCATCTCTTTCTCTCATTTTGTGTCTCTGAGGAGTAATCATCTATTATTCTGGAGCCCACTAGAAAATGAAGACTTTGCCTTTCGTCTCTATAGTCCCAGTCTCCAACACAGCGCCTGCTTTTAGTGGGTGCCTTTAGTGGGTGCTTAATAACCGTTTTGCGGTTGGGCAGATGAATGGGTTCGTGCTATATCAATACATATTTGCCAATGCTCTGGCCCAAGAGGTAGGGGAAGAGAGTCTGGTAGGGTGTAGCTAAGTCATTCAGCAGTTATAACTCAACGGACTGCCATCATCTTACTGAGATGAGGAGCTGCTGCTGAAGAAATTGGTATAATCTGATGACATGTGACATGGTGGTAGTTTGCATGGGTCACATAGCTTCTTTGTTCTCCTCGCTGGGAGAAAAATTAGTATTCATATTTATTATTATCATCATTGTCAAACTGTTTGATATTAATTTATAGTTGAATTAACTAGACATCATAAACATCAGAAATAGACAACTCTGGCTCAGAACAAGATTGATATCCAAAAAGATTTCAAGGATCTGCTGTCACATATAGAGTTTAGGTTTAGCTAAGATGTGTGCAGAGTGTGGAACATCATATATCTCCTCTGAAAATATCTTAAATGCTATGACATTAGCCACTCGCTTATAATTAAAGTATGTTGCCATTTCACCAAGCTTTCATTTACAGGAGAAAGTTCAAATTCCATTCCCCTTGAACTTTAGCTATTTCCAACTTTTTTCTTTGTTCTTTTCTTTAAAGCTTTGCAACAAATGCATTCCCATATGCTTATATTAGTTAATCTAGTATTAAACATATTGGCTGTGCAAAATGTTGGCATCCATTAATAAATGTTTTCATTTTTTCATTTCTCTCTTTTTTTTTAACTTTAGATTCTTCCTTTGACTACATAAGCAACAGCTGTCTAGCTGCCTGCACAAGACTAGATCTAATGCCTCTACAGAAATCTAGGTCAAAACACTTGGAATGCATGAATATCAAACAGAGTTTTCAAAACAGCAAATGAATACATCTTTAACTGGTGACATTTTCCTGTAGCATATGGCTGCAAGCTCAGGGGACTGGATGCTTTTTTGATGAATATGTTCCATCAAAAACTAAGGGATGGCAGGAGGCTTTTGCCACCTTCTGTTTTGCCTTATGAAATGATAATGCACATGCATAGATAGATATAATGATCACAAGGCTTTTACCTTCGGACCTATTCTAAAGATGCATTTCCCCTTTTGGATGCATCGCTTTGTCTTTGGTTGGGTTTGGGTTTACAAAGCTGTCAAAGGTGAAAACCAGTGGGAGCCGTTGTCTTCCTTAGGCAGAATTTGATTGGTGGTGGAAATTTTCACAAAATTGAACTGTACAGCAAATATTCACCAACGAGAGAAGTTGGGAGTTGAGTCACATGAGTAGCTTATACGGTTGATCCAAATCCTTTGTTAAATGTCAGTATTGAGAGGCTGGATAATCATTTGTGAATGAGGAACACTGGGAAAAGTCCTGGGAGGTTGGAGGCTGGCTCCTTAATCCTGGATCTGCCACCCATATGCCAAGTGTGACCTTGGACATGCCCCTTCATCTCTGTGACAATACTGTCTTTCTATTGTGTCAAATAAGAGGGCAGGACTATATTATCTTTAGGGTCTTTTTTAGTCCTAAACTTCCAGGTTTATATAAGGTGATGAGGCTATTTTATTGTTCATTGTATCATGTCTATTGAAATGGCATAGCAGAGAAGAATAGGGTTTGATTTCTGTTTTAATTGGCTGAAGATTTATTTCCTAAAAAGAAACAATATCCAGAATCCTCCCTAATCCCATCTGTAAGATAAGACAGCAATGGCCTCATGCTGGTGCAGCAGAGGAAGGGAGGAGGATGTTCTCTTGGCTTCTCTTGTCACCTACCTCTCAGGCAGCGTCTGAACCCTATATGGAGAAAGCCTACACTTCCACCAGACCCAGATGAAGAGCACGGGCTAAAAAAATGAGTGCATACCTGTGTGTGGGATGTCATATTTTGTAGTAATAAGGTTGATGATGAAGTGTTGGAAACTGCACTTTTTTTTTTTTTTTTTTTTTTTTGCATTCTGCAAACTTTTCGTAACCAAACAGTACATTTCAGTAGCTGGTTAAACTTGAAGCTTCGTGTACTATTCCCTGTTTGCCCTTTGCTTAAAAAATAACCAGCGGGACTTGTGATTGTCACAGGAATCTGTATATGGGCCCTTTTACTCACGAGGTGGACTTGTCATCTTACAACCACATTTGGAAATAGATAATTAGTTTAGCATCACTAGGGGTGAATTCTTCCTCCTATCACAGTCACTCCGTTGCCAAGTTCCATTCATAAAAGCCACTACTGTCACCAGCAGCTTGGGGAACTCTCAGCGTCGTCTGCGCATATATTTATTTGCATACCTGTGTTTGCGCGTGTATGAATGTGTGTATTTTTCTTTTTTTGTAAAGTGGCAGTATATGGTACGTACATAAAACACTTTGCTTTTTAAACTCATTATGTCTTAGATAGCATATCCTAATAGGAATGTATAATCTGCATTTTTTCCCCCAAACTCTTTCTAGCCCCTCATTGTTGATGCACAATTTTTTAAACACAATTTATTTTAAAGGGCATTTACTTGGTTTTATTTTTTTCCTATTTATGTATAAGGTAGCAATATGTATCCATGTATATGTTTATTAATTATATATATATATATATATATATATATATATATATATATATATATATATATATATATATAAACACCTACAGGCTAATTTCCTAGGGATAATATTGTTGGATCAAAGGATTTGATCCAACCCAATTTAGGTAAACAGTTCCAAGGAATATTTAACTATAGTTATTACTTGCAGTTTAAAAAATAATATGACTGTAGTTTACATCTTTTCATATGTTTAAAAATTACTTATATGTAAAAACTCTTGTTGATATCCTTTCTCCATAAATGGAGTTAGGACAACTTAGTAGCCATCTGGGGAAAAAATTGTAATCCTTTTTATTTCCAACACCAAAATAAACTCCAGATGGACCAAAGATTTTATGCTAAAAATAAATGCATTAAAGTACCATTAGAAAACATGAGATGTTTTTATAAGTAATCCAAAGCTAAGAAAGGTCTTTCTAAGCATAACACAAAAACTATAAGGAATGATTCTCAAGATGTATCTATTGATAAGTCAATACATTCTGAAAAAAAATTAAAAGATGAATGATAAACTTAGAAGAATGGCAATGACACATTTGATAAGAGTTGATTGCCTTGAATGTATTCTACCTTTAAATGTATTCTACATTTAAAGGTAGAAAGTTGAAAGAGATTATTGCTCTCATTCCAACAAGCAAAGCAAGTTGGATAAGCTGCAAAATCAGAGTTTGTTTAAAAACCATCAGAGGGCCAAGAATACCAGAAACATAAACAAAATTAATTCTAGAAAATGGAGATACCATTATAGATGACAATAGACCCACAGCTGCTGTCTATAATTTCACTTTTCTTTTTGAAAGTTCACATACTTTGTAGCCTGGCACCTTTTTTCTGAAGTTACTTTTTAGTAAATTAAAAAAAAAATCTTATATATTTAGCTTCCTTTTAATCAACTTTGCATTCTATTTTCTTAGTAAATAATCTTGTTTCACTGATAATTTTAAGTATTTTGACATAAATTCATACTATTTTCATCTACTTTTGATATTTTTTCAATATCATATTCTTTATGCATTTATTGGGCTTTTAGCTTTTTTTTTGAAGTCATATTTGTCAATTAGTATTTTTTCCCCCTCAAAGAATCAGCTATAGATTTTGGGGGGGGGGGCGGAGAATCAATATTTGCTCTACTTTTATAATCAATTAGTTATCCCTATTTCTTTATTATTTTTTCTTTTTTATCTTAGGCTTGTTTTGGTCTTATTTTCTAATGTATTTACCTTAACATAAATATTTTATTGTTAGTCTCCCTTGTTAGTAAGGAAAACATCTTCATAAACATTTACAAACTTTAAACTGCATCTGAAACAGTGGTTCTCAACGGGGCAGGGGGTGGGGTGGGGTGGGGTGGTGATTTCACTCCCTAAGGGACATTTGGCAATGTCTGAAGACGTTTTGAAATATTCTGACTCATGGCGGAGGGGAATGGGTACTTCCTATTGGCATCTAGTTGCTAGAGTCTAGGAATGTAGCTGAACAGCCCACAATGCACACAGCTGGTCCCAACAGCAAAGAATTAGCCAACCCAAAATGTCAACCGTGCTGAGGCTGAGAAACCCTCCTACAGACCCTCAAAATATTTTCAGTTATTTTTATCAGTATTATCTGCTGACCTAAGTAACATGGATTCCCTCTCAATTCCTCCCCCACCCCACATCACCCTCCACTTTGTTCATTAGCTACAGATCAAAACTCAGCAATGTTCATGTGTGTTTTATTTGGCTAGCTCAATATTAAAAACAAATTGAATGCTATTGGATAGGATATGCATTTTACAGATTTCCATAGTTTCTGCCTGTCTCTTGGTATTATACTTTTCCTGGAAGAGTCACACTTTTATATTACCCAGCTGACCATGGTAGAAATTTAAGTTTGCTCTCTTGAATTGTATACCAAATGGTCATCACTCTCTCTCTTTTTTCCCCCCTAAATTGTTATTGCCCCAAAGGAGGCAACACATTTTCATTGATATATTGTAGCTCAGTTTCCCAAAGATATTCCATTCTTGGGGAAGGCTAGTAATATCAATATCTTTTCTGGTGGGGTGGGTGAGTCTTATAAATTCTCACCTCTGTCGGGTGGCATGGTGTCTGTTCTCCCGCCTCCTCCAATCTATAAGTAAATCAAATTAAGTCAGCCGTACCTACTCATTTCACATTCTAGTATGTAGACTAAAGCCCGTATTTTTATTTTTACTTCGAAGAAGCTGATGACAGATGTGCATTTATTTCAGAGAAAGATATCATATGCTCTTGTGTAGTATCGGCTTTAATAATATTACTTTACTATGGTGAATAGGGGGCCTTTACAGTATGGATCTTTTTTATTCTACTTAATAATCAATAGATTTAAGTGTTTGATAATTGTGTATTCAAATTTATAGCTACATATCAAAAGTAATTATAGCCTCTTTTTGTGGAAACAGCATCGATACCAAGATTCACCATTCATAAGTTAGGAGATATCGACTTTTCCTTTGTTCATTAACAAAAATCTTCCATGTACGTAGGTTAATGAGCTTAGTACACAGATCACTCTAATTAACTGTAAGTCAGGGAATAGAACTGTTGATTACAAATGACACAGATCCAGGAATATTCTCAGATATTGAGAATCAATGTTGGGAATTTGGTTTTATTTTGCTTGAACTGGCAAACCATGCTATCTAAACTGTCAAATATGCAACAGAACACAATTCAGAGCATTTCATGTGGAGGAAAAGAAGCATCATCAGTTCTCAGAGGGTCTGAGAACTTCCTCAGCTTTAACTTCAGGAAGTACCTCACTGTCGACACTGTTTTTCCTTTCTGTAAAATGGATATAATTATTTCCACCCACATACTCCAGGAAGAATATTTGAATTCATGAGATAATCTGGAAATATCCATCTCAAAAACGTTGCACTATTTCAACCTTTAAATGAATAATGTCTTTGTTTTTGAGAAATCAACACATTTACAAACATCTCTTTTCCCCTCAATGAACCAAAAGGTATAAATAAGGATGCTTGCTGCAATGAGAAGGAAAGGAAGAGGTAAATGAATATTTCTTTATAATGTGAATATTAAACTCTAAAGCAAATGGATGTGTTCTTCATTTTCTTTTTCCCTCCTTCCTTCCTTCTCTCTCCCTGTCTCTCTGTCTCTCCGTCTCTCCATCTCTCCATCTCTCCATCTCTCCATCTCTCCATCTCCTCCCCCACCCCATTTTTGGCCATTTGTTTAATGACTAAAACAGTAAGTGTGGAACAGAAGGCTAAATATGATAACCTAATAGATCAGAATATGGAATAAGGAACTTGTGTTTTCTTCTGAGGGAAGATGGCATCAGTGTGAACCTACAAATCAGTAAGTCATTAAACCGTGGCCACCTCTGAAAGCAACCTCAGAAATCGTCTGCTCTCATTTTATAGATGAAACTGTGGCTTCTTCAAGGTCACACCAGGAGCTAGCAAAGTTGCAGCCGGCATCACATTCCCTGGCTCACAGTTCAGTAGTCAAACAATTCCCTCCAGTATCTGAAGCCGGGTTAGTAGCTTGTCGATGTTCATTCTTAAGTTATGAATGATGATACTTGTGATTTTATCAGATTTCCTCATGTATTTGGGGATATTGATACCAAGAGGGGCAGAAATGGGTTAAAAGATCTGAAAGGATTATTAAAAATTGGAGACAGAGAGGTGAAAAAGACGGAGACAGAGAAGTGGTTAATTTTGATTCCTGCCTCTTGATTTGGGTCCCACTAAGGGTGGCCAACTTTACCCATTACAATTTGAAAGCCACCTCCAAGGTTTGACCGATGCTACCGATTTGGCAGGAAACCCTTCAAGAGTCCTTTGGACAGTTTTCTAGTGTGGCCTTTCGAGGAATGCTGGAGAGAGACAGTGTTGCAAGCAGAGACTGATGCTTATTGGATTGATCCATGCTGTATAATACAGAATTTTTGTGGTCTTTGTTCCTGGTTCCTGGGAGTGAGACTCTAAGTCTTTGGAATTTCCCAAGTGATAGGAGTGTTTTTGGTGTTCATGGCAGACCCCTTAGATCATACCTGAGTTTATTTTAATAGGTTGAGCGCATGATGGGCCCAGAGGAGATATTTCAGGATGGGGGCTAGTCATGCCAGAAAGATCAATCATATGATTAGAGGGTTGGGGCTTTGAACCACATGAAATTGACCTGCCCTCCTAAAATCCAGAGAGAAGAAGGGTGTGGAGATTGAGTTCAGTGATGTAGCCAGTGCTTTAATCAGTTATGTCTATGTAATGAAACCCCAATCAAGACTCTGGATATCAGTGCTTAGGTGCATTTTCCTGGCTGATTATCACCCATGGATGTGCTGGGATGGTGATGTGTCCTGAGGACGTGTAAACTTAGCATCTGGAAACGTCCAGACCTCACACTCTGCATCTTTACATCAGCTGGTCCTAATTTTATCCATTCTAATAAAACTGTAATCATATTTGACTGCTTTCCTGAGCTCTGCGCATCATCCTAGGAACTTCGTAAACCTGAGGGAGTAGTGAGACCTCCCCCAAAAGTCTTAACCGGTTAGTCAAAAGTAGAGGTGACCTGGAAACCTTTGCGTTTGTAGCTGGTGTCTGAAGTAAGGGAAGTCTTATGGAGAGCCATGTTCTTTACCTGCGAAATTTGACTTAACTGTCAGTAGCGTGGCAATTAAATTACACCAAGAAGTAAACACGTGCTCTGATGTATAGCTGTACCAGTGAGCGCGCACCGTGGGAGCCAGTCCAGCATGGTGGCGAAGATCTGAGGCTCCAGAGAGAGGCCACACATGTTCCAGCCCAGTCCTGCCACTTCTCAGTTGGGATGGCTAGCTGGCTCACTTTTTACACTTTCAGCGTCTATGAAATAGAAATAGTAGAAGTAACATCCTTCTAGGGGCATCGTGAAATTCAAATGAATTGGTATGTGGAAAGCATTTACAGCACTGCCCGGCACCCATAAAATTCTCTTCAGGTTATTGTAAATAACACTTCATACTTCTGTTCACCAGAATAATGGAATGTTTAGAAGGTATAACCTGAAGCGTAAACTTTTAGCTCCTCAGTAAATTGCCTTCTTCCAACGGTGAAAAGCGACAGTGGAAATCATATATTAAACATAAGGTGCCATATTTATATGAAACTTATTCATGCACGTGGAGTAGGAAAAAATCGCCTAATTATTTAATAGGCTTCATTGTCTTGCTAAAGTTTCACTTACCACCTACACAATGAGTGAACTTTCGCTGTGCGGTGACACGCTCCCTTTAGTTCAGGCAGCACTCCAACACGGAAAGTAGGATAAACAGGAGATGGGCAGTCACATCTAATCTGGGGTAGCGCTGCTGATTTATGTTCTGTGCTTATTTAAGTTTATTTTCTAAATCAACATTGAGAAGGAAAAGTTGAAATATTAATTACCCGTTTACTGTCAATGTAGCGGAAAATGTAATTTATAGCTTACTTGCAAAAAAAAATCTGCGTGCTTAATTTAAGAACTCGAATTATTCAAATACCATTTGGAATTTGATTATTCATTTAATTGAAATGTTGCTCTTTCAGTCAGAATTGCTTTTGAGATTCCAGTTTCAGCAGTAGTTTTAACTAAGAGCTCTCTCTGCAAAGGCCGGAGGGGGATCCTACAGATAAGAATGCAGGCGGCACGAACTGTATTTGGGGAATTACATTTACCTGAAAGAGATGGTCAAATTTATTAGCCCTGCCTTTCTCCTTCAGAGAAGGAAGTCACTTTCAGACACAAATTAGGAGAATAAAGGTTCAGCGCCCCAGGGACCGGTGGCTGTGCCTCAGAAAGAATGTCCCTCCCCTCTTCCTGCCATAGTGACGTCTCATGGCCAGGGTCTCAACCCCAGAAACTGTCACACTGGAGATCAGACAGCAGGGACACTCTGCCAGACACAAAGGGCTATAATAATCCTTTAGAAATTTCCAGAATTTACCACTTTATTAAGGTATAATTTACCATCGTTATTAAGGTACAAATTGCATATGACAAGATTTGCAGTCTTTAAGTGTACATTTAATGAATTTTCGTAATTGTATGCTATCATGTGACCACCATCATGGTCAAAATACAGAGCGTTTCCATGACCCCAGAGCTCCCTCGTGCCCTTTGCAGTCAATGGCCTCCCTTGACCAACAGGCATAAGGCAACCACCGATCTATTTCCTGTCATCATAGTTCCTCCTTTTCTAGAATTTCAAATGATAGAATCAGACAATAGTTTGTCATTTTGGCTTGATTCCTTGGACTTAGCATAAAACTTTTGAGATGCATCCATGTGTAATATTGATTTGATCACACACATAAAGTCGTTCTATGAAGTTATGCTGTCCTTTTCTTTGGGTCCATACTTGGGAGTTAGATTGCTGGGTCATATGATAAATACAAGTTTTTCTTTATAAGAGATTTCAACATTGTTTTCTGAAGTGTCTATATCATTTTGCAATCCCACTGGTGACATATGAGAATTCTAATTTCTCCATATTGAAAGCTTCGAACTTTAGTTGTTCTAGTGGGTGTATAATGGTGTTTCTTTGTGATTTTACTTTTTTTTTCAGTGTCATTGATATAATTGACACACATCCTTGTACAAGTTTTAGGCATACAACATAGCGGTTTGACTTACATTATATTGTGAAATGATTAGTGCAACAAGTTCAGTTCACATTCATCATTTCACATACATACAATAAGAAGAAAAAGCAAAAAAGATTCCTATGATGATAACTCTTGGGTCTACTCTCTGAATAACTTTCACGTAAGTCACACAGTAGGGCTAGCCGTAGTCATGATGCGCACCTCGTCCCCGTGCTTATTGATCTTATCCCTGAATGCCTGTACTTTTTGGCCCCCCTCTGTCAGATTCCTCCTTCCCCTGCCTGTCTCCTACCTCTGCTAACACGGATTTCATCTCTTTTTCTACATGTCTGTGTTGTTCGTTTTGTTTTAGATTCCACACATAAGTGACATCACATACTATTTGTCTTTGACTTATTTACTTTGCATAAGGTCTTTAAGTTCCATTCATGTTGTCACAAAGGAAAGAATTTCCTCATTTTTTTTCTGTGGTTGAATAATATTCCATTATGCGTGCGTGTGTGTGTGTGTGTGAGTGTGTGTGTGCATATCATCCTGATGGCTAGTAATGTTGAGCATCTTTTTATGCTTATTATCACTCATATATCTTCTGTTGTGAATTATTTCTTTAAATCATTTGCCTGCTTTTTAATTGGGTTCTACTATTCAATTTTAAGACTTCTTTATAAATTCTTGATATCATAAGCCCTTTAGCAGATATACATTTTGCAAATAATTTGCCCTATCTGTGGGTTCCTTTTTTCTTTTCTAAATGATATATTTTTAAGTCATTATAATCATTATTATTTTTTTTCACTTGTTCGAGTTGTGCTTTCTATACCCTGTTTAAGAAATATGGCCCTAGCCTAATATCGCGAATTTTTTTCCTTATATTTTCTACCAGATATTTAATAGCTTTACCATGAATAAACTCTTTTGTTTATGATGTGATGAGAAGAGTTGAAATTGATTTTTTTTCCATGCAGATATTAATTTGTTCCAGCACCATTTCTTGAAAGGACTTTTTTCCCCATTGAATTTCTTTGTCATCTTTGTCAAAAATCAATTATTTCAATTCAGGACTTATCATCTATGAATCTGTTATATTTTCACATTTTAAGGTCTTCTAAAATTTTCTTTTATAGTATTATGCCATTTTCAGTACATATCTTTTGTTGAGTTATTTCTAAATATTTCTTAATGCCATTGTAAGTAGAGATATTTTTAAAATTTTATTTTCTATTTTTTCCTGGGTAGTATACAAACATACAATTTATTTTAAAAATGTTTTATATAAACCTTGTATACTTCAAATCAACTAAGTTTACTTTTAAACCTAGTAGTTTTTTTTCTAGATTCCTTAGGGTTTTCCTACAAGCTATTATAGCATCTGCAAATAAAGACAGTTCTATTTCTCTTCTCCCAAACTGTATGCCTTTTTTCCCCTTACCTTATTGCTTTGGTTAAGACTGCTGGACAGTGCTGAAAATAAGTAGTGAGAATAAACTCCCTTGCCTTCTCTTGCTTCTAATAGAAAGCATGGATCCATTCACTGAGGATGATTAAGCTGTAGGTTCTCATAGAACTTAGTACTCAGAGGAAGTTTCTTTCTCTTTTCAGTTCGCTAAAAACTAAGGTGGTTCTCTCTGTTTTTCGTTTGTTGAGTTTTTATTCCATAAATGAGTGTCAAATTATGTCAAATGACTTTTCTTTATCTATTTCAATAATCATATGGCTTTCTCCTTTATTCATTCGAGTAGTTACACTGATTGATTTTTAAATGTCGAAACAATATCGTATTTCTAGGATCAACTTCACTTAGTTATGATGTATTATTCTTTTTATATTTTGATGGAACTCATTTAGTAATATTTTATTAAGAACTTTTGTGTCTGTATTCACAACTGACTTTGTCTCGTTTTAATGTCACAGCTTTACTATTTTCTGAAAGAGTTTTTGTAGCATCAATGTTATTTCTTCCTTAAGTATTTGATAGAATTTACTAAGGAAGCTGTCTGGGTCTGGAGTTTTCTTCATGGGTGTGTAGTAAAGAATTTGCCTTATCTAAAGGTCTGGCTTTTGATCTCAGCTCCTGGGAATGATCTCTAAACCTTGGAATGTCCTGCTTAATAAGAGTTCTATTGTTTACCTGGGAGCCTTGGGCCACACACCAGATAGTCTAACAATGTGCTAGATGGTGGCACTTTGGGCCACATTGTAACCTCTCCACCTCCATAAGTGCTAGAGGTCAGGCACTGGACCGCTTGTATGGTCAACTATACAGATGTGAGTGACTGTGCTCAGCAAAATTGGATTAATAAGGCTCAGGTGAGCATATTGATTGGTAGTGCTCCATGTATATCAATACACATTTTTTTTTTTTTTTGCTGGGAAAAATTAGTGTTGTCCATGACTCTACTGGTAGGAGAGAATTTGAAGTTTTGCTTTTGGAAATTTTCTGTACTCTGCACCTTGGGTCTCTCCCTTTGGCTGAGTTTTAATCTGTATCATTTTACTGCGATAAACAATAACTTTAAAGATATCATCTTCAGTGAGTTCTGTGAGTCCTTCTAGCAAACTATCAGACATGAGGGTGAGACTGAGGGCACTCAGATTTATAGCTGGTTTCAGAGTGAGGCTGATCTTGGGAGCCCCTCCTTAAACTTTCCAGTGATAAAGGTCTTCATTTAGAACTTAATTTTTTTTTTTAATTATAAGAGCTATTCAAGATTTATACTTCTTTCTGGCTTAGATGGTAGTCTGTGTTTTTAAAGGAATTCATTATTCATTTCATCTAGATTGTCTTCTTTATTGACATAACATTCACAGTATCTCCTTATCCTTCTAACATCTGTGTGATCTGTAGTGATGTGCCTTATTTGATTCTTAATTTTGATAATTTCTATTTCTATGTAACCCTCTTGGATTGTTTAAAAAATATATTTTATAAATCTTCAAAAAACTAGGTTTTGGCTTCATAATTTTCTGTTATTTCCTCGCTTTCTATTTCTTTGATCTATGCTCTTATAACTTTCTTTACATTTTCGGGGTTTTATTTGTTCTTGTTTTACTAATTGCTTAAGATGGAAACTCTGATGACTGGATCTAGATCTTCCTTTCTAAAACAAACATTTAAAGCTATGAAATTTCCCTAAGTACTGCTTAACAGCATCCCTGAGTTTTGATGCAGTATATAGTCATTCTAAATCTTTTCTAACTTTTCATGTAATTTCTTCTCTGTCTCACACAACACACACACACACAATAAATAACAAAAAAAGTTTATCTAATTCAACTTTTAAATTAAACCACTACCATTTAATATTATTTTTTGATATCTATTTTTATTTTTCTATTTTTAATTTGTATGTTTCCTTGTCACTGTAACATTCAAATGGATTTCTAGAAATCTTATCTTTTTATATTTTTATAAATTGCATTTCTTGAACCTATGCATATTTTGTACATGGATCCATTAGGAGACACCACTCACTTAAAATAAACAAATTAAATTAACACTTCTTATTTAAAAAAAAAAAAGTGAATTCCATGAAAATGAACCTAAGGGTGGTTCTTTCTAGCTAACAAGCTACAAGAGCCTCGAGGATAAAGGGAAAATCTTTTGTTTGGTTGCCGGAGACATCAAATGTTTGACATAATATTTTTATATCATCTCCTCTTTTAAGAGCATTAATTGAGATTTTCTGAGAGGGCGACTCCTCTTACTAATTCTAGGTTTCCTTCTAGGAAGCAAACTCTTATCCTGATGCCCATTTTGGCAGGGAAGGGTTAAAAAGGCCTGGTGAAGCTGTCAGTGGCTGACATTTAGCTATCAAGTATGAATCTGCAGCGAAAACTTTTGTGCCAATGAGTTTCAGTGTCTCCTTTTTTAAGATGACCCACTCCATGCTTCCTCTCTTTCCTGTCTCAGCCCATCATTATGGAAGGGGACAAATTGAGGTCCTTTTCCTTTTCCTCCCTGTCTAACCTCACTGAGAATTAGTCGTCCAGAAGAGGTTCTCATTTTGATGCTAAAAGCCCCTGATAGTTCACCTGACAAATTACAGGTGGAATTACAGAGAAGCGGGTGGCTTATCTGTGAAGTGTCTCTGCCTCTCTCTCTCTGCAGCCGGTGGCAGGCAGCTGCAGAAACAGAGCCACCCAGGAACCCCAGGAACAATTCCGGGGTCCCCGTGGCAGCTGGAGACAAGGCGCTGACTGTTTGCTGCTGCCTATTCCGGCATTATTAGGTAAAATGAAAGTCCTATTCTCTGAGAAACTTTTTTTTTTTTTAACAATAAAACAATTCTCAGTCATTCACAAGTCAAAGGCAAAGAAGAAAGAGCCTCAGTGTAAATGCTGTAAACTAGCACATTGTCTTCTGTCATTTTCTCACTATTCACAGCTGAAAGGGGAAGAAGATGAGACGGGAAGGGAAGGGACACGTGAAGGCATCTTTCCACGGCAACGTCTGATCTCAGCCATTGAGGGCCCGGATCACGTTGCTCACTTGAGCTGCACAATCTGTTCGCGAACTCGCCAGCCCTCCCTCCAGGCCTAATTCCACCCTCGGCCACCTCAGCCATTTTTCCGTCCCTCAGCTCCTTTCATTTTATCTTGATAAGACGGTGCAAATGTCTATCCCGTTCCCCTGTTTGAGGCTTTCTAACTAATTCACAGTTTGGTTTTACAGATCTCAGGCCATAATACATCTTGTGATTCAAGATGCTATTTTTAAAAGTCTGGCTCATGCGCCATCCTCATCATTTCCCCATAGCGTTATTTGGGTTTTTTTAGATGGTGACGTTGCATCTAGAAAAGTAAAAAAAAAAAAAAAAAAAAAAGTATCTAAAACCAGTGGCAAACAGACCACCCATGTTTCCCTTCGGCTTAGTGTTTTATCTCCGTCTCTGTCTTGGCCATGGCGAGGTGTTTGCCCACACTGATGTCATGACAGCTATAGCCCCCTGTTCCAGGAGGGAGCCGGGCCACAGAAGATGAAGGACCACGATGAAGAGGAGGCAAAGGATGTCCTCCAGGCCCCAGATCTGGGCTCCAGGTCTGACACGAGCTCGGATCGTGAACGGCCGGGGCCCCCGTCTCCAACGCTCAGTGTCAGGTCTTATCGTTTTAAATGGGCTGAAGCTAGTGTGTGACTCTGAGCTGGCTGTGAAACCAATGGGAGCTTGAAATCAGCCAGGGCAGGATGTTCACAACACAGAAATTGGCAAATGCTATAAATCAGGACATTTCTCTGTTTTATTTTCCGTTTTTTTTTTTCCCCCCCAGAGAGTCGGCGTACTAGTACGCCGCTGCTTAAAGTGTACCATACTTGGAACAGGGCCACCAGGAAGACACCTGAAATTCTAGGGGTAAAAAACTAGTTGTTTATTGCTGATATGGCAAACATTCTAGAAATTCTTTCAAAGTTGTCCTCTGCCGAAGCCTTGAGGCAATGTCACGTACTGTGAGTAGCTCGTGTGAACCTGAACGAGGCTGCTAGCTGGTTGCCATCTGAAAGTATTTGACAAGTGTTCCCATCTACCAGGTTAACTGCTCCTCTCATCAAGATTAGAAACCCACTAAGCGCCTCCACCGAGCAGAGGATGTCATGCGTTACATTCTCCTATCATTGTTTCTAGGCTAAGCCCGAGAGACTTAAAATTGAACTATTCTCCATGGAATGGAGTACAAAGAAGATACAATTCAATGAGTGGTTATTGAGTACCTATCATGTATGGCATAATAAATACATATAAAATGAGGTTAAAATATCCAACAGCTCTATTGAAGAGTAATGCAGATGTTTAGGGAATGTTTATTAGTGATATGGATGGAGTTTATAGTGCAATCTCACAGCAAAACATCTTTAAGATCCTTTTTAGATGTGTTTTTTTTTCCAATCCCTTATCTTATGCCAAATGGCCAAATCATTCTCACTTTCCTACTTTTGATCTTTCTTCATCTTTTTGCATGCCCTCTCACTCCCTGTCCCTCTCAAGTAACCAGCCTTCCCTCTGCTTCCCTATTTTAGAATCTATAATCTTTTTCTCCTTCCTATTTTTCTCATTCCATAACTTGACCTCCCTGATTTTCTCGAGTTGAGCACATATTTCCATTGTACCGGTCAGCCCAAGCCAATAGTCCATTGATTCAGACATGAGTCTTCCTTTTCAATAGCAGGAAGTTGGGTTATTATAAACACTTATTTTGTTTCCTGAAAACATTTTTGCCTATGATTTTCTTACACATTCTGCCTTTTATTATAATGATGTATATGACTCCTTCATGACAGGATTACTAATATATAGGAGCCAATGCAATTAATATCTCATCTTTGTGGCCTAGTGAACTACCTTTAATGTACTATATGCTTAATGTATATTTCCTGAGGATAAGATGCAGAAGTGTCCCAAAAGCCAGCCACCTCTGTTGGGACTTAAATAAACTTTGTAATATTCATACCATACTTAACTGAGGCCAGTTTCCCAACCAAACACAAATGAGGTTAGTTTTGTTTCGTTTGTTTTGTTTTGTTTTGTTTTTACCTTGAAAATAACGCAACACTCTTATTGTCAAAGTTAGGGCAATTATATATATTGTATGTCTACTATAATTGATGCAAGAAAGATAGAAAACGTGGATATAAGATGGCTTGCTGCAGGAGAAGCTCATAACAGAATGCAGTGTGACTGTGGGACTGACCAGTTAGGTGCAAAATATTTTTGCCCTAGTTACGTGGCCATTGCTCAAGCCTGTTCATCGGTTGAGTTGCTGTGAGATTTTAATTCAGTAGAGGGAGCTTGTGGGTAGGAGCCATGCAGTTCCTACACAAGGAAGATTGATTGTATTCATTCAATCCCCACAGTCTGAAAAATGCTTCCTATTTATTTTATTCAGGAGCTTGTTGTAACACATCCCAGAGTTGCCTAGTCATTTTTTTCCACTAGTGAAAAGTCTAATTTCCTTTTCCATTTTTTATTCCTCTATGCAATTCACTCAATCCCCATAATGGTCTAACATTCCACTGTATTTGACTCTCTTCGTTCTTATCTGGTTTCATCACCAATGTTCTTTCTATCCCAGAGAATGACCAGTGTAAGAGTTAATCCCGTTGATGTGCTTACTGATTCTGTTTGAGAAATGAAAGTTTTTCCTGATTGTTCAACCATTGTTTGAATAGTAAGAAAGGTCCATTTATCTTTGGGTTGTAATAAATTTGACATACCTTGTGTTTACCATTTTAACAGTATACATCAAGTATAGGGGACACGTTAGTCAGTATTGAGTTTTCACTTATTTTTAGGTCAGATTCAGAATGAGAGAAATTAGTATAATTTAACAATAATTATTTGTCATCTTACCAGTCAGCTCAAACCAAGTAGTAAACAGTCATTCCGATATCAATCATTATAGGCTTCATTTTGGTATATGTGTTTGTTTCAACATGTGTTGAAAGAATGCTTGTACATGTATCCACGTGTGAAAGTGTATCTATGTTACATGCACATGCATGCCCATCAAAATTGGATGTCCTGTCTTTTAATCTGATGAATGGAGAAGCACAAGCTAGACTGAAAGTTACCAAAGACTGCTTAACACTGGTCAGAGTTTGCCTACTGCCTAAAGAGCTTAGAATTTAAGCTCTGGCCCACTTCAAGTTGCACAGACATACAAAAACGAAGCCTATCTTCATGTGCCCTTAATTCTTTATATGCCTTTTTACTTGCAAAAGACGAGTTTTATAATCACCCCAACTCTAGCACGAGACAGAGAAACTTGGCGACATGTTGAGTGAAAAGCTACACTGTGTTAATAACGGTTTTGAAAGAAATCAGGGAAGTTAATCATGTGTGGACACAGGGTTAAGAAGCAATGTAACAGACTATTAAGCTTAATATAGATATGTGATATAAGCATATGCAGACAGCCATTAGCATAAATTCATGTTACAGAAGAGCAGCCCAGCATGTTACTTGGTGGGTTCTTAATGTATGCAAGGGACAGGATGGAGATCGATAGGGAAGGAAATGGGTCAGAGAATCCATATACAAGTCCCGAATCAGGTTTATGAAACCATGGCAAATTATAACCACATTATTTTCAAATGGTGGTATTGCCTGACTTTATTACCCAGACATGTCAAGTGAAGGGGTGTGTAGCAGGGGAACATCTCAGCATGAGAAATATCCACCTTTCTTAGCTAGAACTAGCTTCCCTTACTGGTCACAAACATTATGCTGCTGTTAAACAACTTTTATAGACAAGAGAGTAGATAATTTAGCTAACTAACTTTGGGGGTAAAATCTGTAGATGTCAGTAATTCTAGACATAGCTATATCTCAACATTCTTTCCTTTTTCACGACACCTCATGCCATAGAAATTGCATTTGAATAAGCTAACTTATTCAAATACTTAGTATTTAGAAAAAAAAGAATCTTTCAGGGCTTTGTCTTTCAGCTAAAACAAGCAAATAAATTCTCTCAGTTTCAATCAAAAAGATATTCTGGTTTATTTCTAGGGATTTCCATTTTGTAGATGTTTGCTTTTCATTTTTCATTCAAAAATAGCAATCATCTGTGGACTGAATTAAATTTTTGAGGCTTTTACTGTGGTGTCGGACAGCAATATATGTGACTTGCATTGCTTTTCCCTACCAGGTCAACATCCAAGAAACTGTGGGGTCAGTCTCATGTTGCCGAGTAGCATACAATATGCTCTAGACAGTCAGATCACAACCTGGGGGTGCCTCTTTGCCAGTAATGTGTTGAAATTCTTGAGGAGGTCAGGGGTACGGTATTGCTCAAACAAAAACAATGCATTCAGTGACCCTCCAATTATAGAATGCAACAGCTCTTAATAAAAGAGTCACTGTGGCCATAGTTGAATGAGAACTAAACAGGTCGTTTGATAGGACGTGTGAACTTAAAGCAAGTCCCAAAGACTACTGACCCTAACCTAGAACTGTCTTATTGTCATCCCTTTCCACTACTTACAGGAATGGTGACTCAAACAAACAAACAGACAACCCCGCCGTTTCCTGTGGTGCTGTTGGAAAGCATCTGCATGCTACAATTTAATCAAGTCCTGCCCTGGTCCTCTGTGGCTAGGAAATCAATGGGTTAAGTTAGATCACTGTCATGTGTTCCCTGACCCTGGAATGCTTCATCAAATGTACTCATTACCGATTGAGCAAGAGGATGAATAGTTTTGAGTTTCAGCTTAAGCGCTGATGGGATTGTGTGGAAGCCCTAACGTGGTCGAGGTATTTAAATTTTGATTTTTGTAATGGGCTCTGACATGTTTCATTTCCTCCGAGGGAACACTCGAGACCTCTGAAAGTAAATGTTGCTAAAAAGTCATCAAGGCAGAATATTAAAATGCCATCAAATGAAAATTTCGCTAATGCAATCCGGCTAGAGCTCCAGGTACCGGAGCGAAAAAGGGGAGTGTCAAAGGTCTGGGTTCTTTTAGCGAAACATGATTTGTTCCTCTTCACTGACTGTTTCTCCAAATAAATTATTTAAAGTCTTATTTCTTCTTTCTCCTGGGCCTCTTAAAGTTCAGTGGTACTGAGAGGTGGCAGGAGGAGCGATAGAAGGGAAAAGAGGTGGCACAGCTAGAAATCCAGGCCGTGGTCGCACGGTGAGCATCTTCGCCTTTGCAAGCAGCTCCTTCCTTTCACAAAGACGCGCCCCACTGCATGGTCAGATGAGAGGGGAGGCCTCCTTAGTTGCCGCCTTCGGGCTCAAAGTGCCCTCATGAAACATACTCCAACTTGAATAACAGGGCGGGGGGTTGGGAGTGTGTGAGATCATCAAAACGTGTTCATTCAGTGGTAATGCGGACAACCTCAGAGTTTAGGAGAAGACACTGTGATTTTCCTCAATGGTTTTATCCAAACAATTTTGTTATTTTCCCTAACACTGAGTTTTAGGTCATTTTTATATTGATAGATTTGTAGTGGAGGGAAATCAAAATTATATTTCTGGACCTCTTCTACACAAATGGCATTTAGTGAGATGGGACTGGCCTTATGAGATCAGAAAGTCTTCTGGGTTTAATTAGCAATATTTTCTTAATGAACGTTGTGTTAAACAATATATATTTTTCTTTATTTATATATATATTTGAATTCTAAGATATTGGCTATTTCCCGGAAATGGAGAAACATGGATTTCTCTAAACTTCATTGATGACCGAGGTTTCCCCAAGTGTAAGGGATTTTATTCTCTTATCTTTGGGCTAATGTTTCTATTGAACCTGTAATTTCCTCATTTCTCCTGCTGGCTGGCAGGATTTGTGCCAGCCGACACCTGGTCTTCTATTAACTCAGCTTGACACCTTCAGTACTGTCCGTGTAACCCATAAGACAAATAAATTACTTTATTGAACCTGTTGTGTGAAATAGCAGAGTAACTGCCTTTGGGAATCAAATTTCTCCTGAGCATTGGTGAAACAGCATAATCTTAAGTGTCTAGAATCACAACTATCGCCTGCCCGCGCCTCCCACCCCCAAGGCTGGAATCTTGAGTTGGTTTTCTAGGCCTGTTGGAAATCATGGCTTTAACAATGCGTTTTCTTTTACACCAAAAGATGATGTCTTTTCATGGTTTGGGTGTGATCTCTAGCCTCAGATGGTCTGGGTTTATTTCCCAGCGCATCTGTTTTTAACAGTGGGACCTGAGTAAGCTGGCGAATCTCTAAGTGTCACCAACACAAAGCAGTACTAATAGCATGTACTGCATTGCTTTGTTGTGAGAATTCAATAGATATAAAGTGCTTAGCACAGTAGTAGATACATAGTAAGCACTTAATAAATATTAACCTGTTATTGGAGTTCATTTCTTAATATTTGAAGACAAAATGCCATAAGTGAAACTTAGCATTTCTGGAAAGTTCTATTTAAAATTCCAAGTAAAGACCTCTACTAAATATTTGTAACCCCCATGCAATGTCTTTCAGGAGATGGTTTCTGGGAAATCTCCAGGCATAAGTGGTCCTTTCACTGTGACTTCAGATGCACCATGGGAAAGCAGAAGGGTTCACAGGTGTGATGGTTAAGATGCTTGAGAAGGCACATCGCTGAAGAGGTTATGAACCTAAGACAGGGAAAATAGATCTGCTGATATGTACCTCTCCCTGTGTTTTCAGATAAGAGGACTTTATCTTTGAGATAATTGCTCAGGCAACTAAGGCAAACAAATAGCCGGGCTATAGTATCTTTTCACCTACTTTTGAGATAACTCTTTAAAACTTCAGTTCAAAGTAATTTACCAAATAGGATATGGTTTTTAAGAATCTTTGAGGAGTCCTAAGAATATTATTGTGGTACAGAATCCACACATTTGTTACTTTAAAATAGGGCTTTAACATAAAGCCACCTAATTACCTATTCCTTTTAAAGAAAACAAACATTTATGTCATCTATGGGAACAAATAATTGCGTTAATTAGCAATTATTCCAATGAGTACTTATTGAGCACCCCCCATATTCAAACATTGCATTATCAAAGCTCAGGAAGATTTCTACTTTTTGTTTTATCATATGTGGCTGAGAGTACTTAGTGGAACTTCCTGTAAAATGACCTCTCATATCCACTATTCAATAATTCTGACTGGTCACTGCCCCATAATGAGGATTTGTTACATATAGAGAACCAGTTGGCACATATTAAGTAAATTTATCACTAACTTAACATCTTAATTATCAGAAGGCATGAAGATTTTAAAATATTTACTTGAATTTCGTGATAATCCATCTAGCTATTTTTTCCTATATGGCTACAAGAGAGCATGTTCATTTCTCTAGTTAAACACAAAATGGAAGAGAATCAAGAAAGAATTGAAACAGTGGATATGAATTTTCTAGGGCCTTCTGTATCCACTCGTAAAACATATAAAATACTAAATGCTATTTCATTAGTCAGCTAGTGAAAATCCTTGAGGACTCATTAAATGAGGTGCCCTGTAAGAATCGTTACTGGGGACTTGTACCTCTAATTCCTTCTTAAAGTGTCAGAATATTCCCCAGGTCAGGACTTAAAGGGAACCTGACTGTTGGTATGAGCATATCTAAAGAAAATCTGCCATTGAGGGGGTTGGTGGCCCTGAAAGACAAGGGAAAAGCAAGTTAGAGAAACAATTTTTCGCTGTATTTTCTAGCAGTACAGAAGAGAGGGTACCCAGGCTTTGAAAATAAGTGTCAGTACATTGGCACCAGAATATCACATTGTGTGACAGCAGCCATTACGATCAAATAGCTAACGTCTCTTGTTCTAATCCCATGACCTCCAAGCAATAACCCTCTGATTAAAGTTTCCTGCATATATCTGTCCACTGAGAGAGAATATTCTAATTCTATTTGATAGTTATGAGTCTTTCTGGGAGTTAACAAATTGGCTTTCTGGTTTTATTCGTCAATTTTTTTATGCATTTGTTTACCATAATTAATACCCTGAAATCCAGTCACCCCTGACCATACTAAGAAAATTGAATTATCATGACTGGAAAGCTGATAACTAGACTTTGAACTTGGTAGCCATATTAAAATACTATAACTGATTGAAACCAACCCACGTCTCCCTGAACAGATGAAGTGAATTCTCTGATATACTTTATTTGTAATATACCAGATCGCCATTGCCAAATAGATGGCCTATAACAGCAGTGTCCACTAGTTATTAATTTCAATTAACATATAAAGATATAAAGGATAAACTTTGGCCTTCATAGTTATTTCATTGTTATTATTATTTGTATTGAGAATGGAGAGTTGGGGGCAGAGGGATGTGTGTCAATGAATCAAGTAAGGTGAGAATTCAGTGTGGTGTCCTTATTTTCCATCCCTCGCCAGGAATTGATAGAAACTGCAGACAGTGTTTTCCAAAGAAGTTTCAGGCAGATATAGGACAAGTTAAATTTCTTCTCTGGGAGGGTAATTCTTCTTATTAGGTGTAGCAGATTATTTTTTCATTCCAATTTTTGGATACCTGACTCTCCACCTTCAAGATAAAACGTCCAGAAAAAGCTGGAATAAGTAGGACCAACCTTTAGCTTGTGAGAAATCGTATATTCTGTGACATGGAAATTTTACTGAGCCGATTGGCTATGGCTAGATAGGATCTCATCAGAATTCTTGGAGCAAGAGGAAGTGTACTGAGTAGATGCACTTGTTGATTAAATATCAAAATGTATAAGCATCTAACATAATTTTGTGGTAGAAAGTATAGACCTGAGTCAGCGATGGTTGGGTAAATGAAATTGACAAAGAAAAAAATCTTAGGAATGTAAGAAATAGAAATAGTACACTAGCAGGTGAACCTCATAGTTCACAAATTTGCTTTGATAATCTCTCCCAAGTTCACATTTTTATCTGACCTGCTTCAATTAGGGATCCGGTATGGAGAATTGACCTGCTTCAATTAGGGATCCGGTATCTTCTGATTCAGAGAGAGAAAAAAATACTACCATTATATTCAAATATGTACAATCTATGTGAATCCAGACATGTACAATTCAGTGTATCAACTACTATTTAAGGAATATTTATGATTCTTAATCACATTAAACTTAATTAAGAACTTAGATTACGTCAGACTAAATCTTTTCTCAGCCTGTCATGTTAATGGTTTTTAAAATTATTATTTTCTTTTGTCTCTACTATTGTCCTATTAGTTGTACCCACTCAATAATTTTTTTTTTTAGTGGTTGCCCTGTAGTTTCCAATAGACTAAACAATGAACTGTTACTATTTTTGCCTTAAGTAGCGAATTATTTTTTGAGTGATTTAAAATATGAAAAGTCTTTTATTTACCTTTCTTACTACCTTTCCAGAGCTCTTTATTTCTTTATGTAAATCCAAACTTTTCTCTAAAATTATTTTAGAGAAAAATAATTTTATTTTTAAAAAATAAGATTATTTTTTCTGCTTTAGGAACTCCTTTTAACATTTTTTGAGGGTAACAAATTGACAATAAATTCTTAAAGCTTTTATTTTTCCTGAAAGAAAAATATTTTGCCTTCACATTAAGAGATATCACTGAGTATAGAACTCCGAGTTGACAGAATTTTTTCTTTTGGTAAAAATTTTACTCTATTGTCCTCTAGTTAGCATCTGTTAAAAATTACTTCCAATTTCCAACTTTCATATATTATTTTTTTCATTTTCCAATAAAAATATAGGTTGTCCTTTTCCTCTTCTTCCTCCTCCTTCTCTTGAATTTTGTGCTATTTTATATACTTTTGGGGTACTAAGCTTATGTCATTTGTATATACTGCAAATATTGTCTCTTAGTTTGTGACTTGTTCATCACCCTGAATTTTTTAGTTTGTTTTCATGTTATTGTTCTACATTTTAGAATTTCTTAGCCATTATATCCTCCAAATTTTCTTTCCCCAGGCCTTAGCTTTAGAAATTACAATTAAACATGAAATATGTTCTCTTTCTATTCTTCATGCTTTATCTTACCTACCTTTTATATTTTCTGTACTTCTATTTTCTTAGCTATATTTTGAGTTTACTTTTTTATCTCTATCTTCCAATTCAATAGTTTTTTCTTAATTTGTACTAAATGTTCTGTTATTTTATCCGTATTTTTTATTTTAAGCATTATCTATTTTATTTTCAGAAGTTCTCTCTGGCTTGTATTCAATTCTTACTGATTTTTTTTTTTATAATTTTAAAGGTGTTTATTCACTTTTTAAACAAAAATTCTGTTATTTAAAAATTTTGTTACACATTTTAGAACTATGTATTTGATAACTTAAATCTGTTGTTTTTCTAAACCGTAATTAAAAAAAAAAAAAAACAGTTGGCTAGTTGTCAGAGACAGTGGTATGTTTCTGCTTGTGTATTTGACAGTTTTATTATTTTTATTATTTTCTCATATTTTACTGGATATTTGCAGGGGAGCAGTTTGGAGATGCTTTTCTCTTTTCTCTCTAGACAATTGGCATTTTTTCCTCTCTTAGGTGTGATGTTGATATTAAACAGGAAGTACCTTAATTTCTCAACTTGAGTTTTTCTGAAGTTTATTAATAAAAACTTAACAATTATATTTTTCAGGCTTGTAAAATCAGGCTTGCAGTTATACATTCTCAGAAGAGACAATTTTGCTGTCTGAAGCAATATCACAGACACAATTTTTCTCTGCCTCACTTTTTCCATATGGTTTTACCCTATTAAGTATCCTTTATGCGTAAATCTATGATTCAAATACTTCAGTTCATGCGGGCCCAAGACATAGTATTTTAGTTTTTGAGGGGCCATTAAATAGAAAACTTTGTTTTCCAGGTCTTGCTCTTTCAATAGAATATCATCTTTTTGTGTGTGTTACATTTGCCGACGTCTGTGTTTTCAGCTTGTTCTTTAGTTCTTCGACTTCTCTCATCAATTCAGAAATGTATTTAAAATTATATTTAGTAAAACTCATTTGCCATCTTGGTGTTTTGCAGGGGTGGGGGACTAATTATCATGCCCACTTTACCATGTTGCCGGAGAAATAGGTCCTATGACTCATTCACTCAAAACATTTTTAGGAATTTCACAGCTAGCACTGTTTAATTCCTCCATTGTTTTGTTAAGCTTATACTAGCAGTAGAGCTCCCAACTCCTTGTACAGTCTTATTCATGCATTTATTCAACAAAGAATTTTTGAGCGCCTAATAGTGCCAACACGCTCGTTGAGGCTGAAGATTTAAATGATGCTGAGAGTTACATGGCCCCGTTTCTCAGCCTCCATGAAATTTACAGTCCAGCCTAAAGAGTCCAAAGTGAGGTTCATTTTGGCATAGCTGAATGATCAGTAGGAAAGGGAAGAAAAACTATATGTACCATTGGTCCCAAAAACTTCAGGGAAGTTTTAGAGAAATCAAATATAGTCTCAAATTATATTTGGGATAAGATTTAGCAGAGAATGTTAATTTAAGGCATTAATTCAGCGCCATGACATGACTTTGTTAAAGTACTTTGAATAATAGACAAAATAAAGAATGGGCCTTAAAAATTAAGTCGAGAGAGCACAAAGTGGTATGATGTTTCTAGGTATAGAATTTCTGAGAGTTTTTGTTTTATAAGGAGACATTAAATAAAGAGTTCACTAAGAGTAAGAGTAAGACTTTAATACAAAACTGATAAGCTATTCCAGATGTTGGGGAAAATCCTGAAGTCTACTAAATATGAAATAAAATGTCAAAAGCAAATTTATTCTGTCTGTCCTTTACTTACTCTTCTGAACATGGTTGTATTCAAGTACATTATAAAAGATTTGTTTTTTTACCTAATTTTTCATATCAAATACACCATGGCTCCTGAAAATAGAGATGATGAAGTGCTATTTTTGAGTTATCGAAAAGTATTTTATATGATCAGGGTCTTATTGACCTGCATTTCATTGTATTAGGCTGGATTAGAATGATTCTAAATCTTAATTTTCCCCTAAGGCTTACCCCATCCTTCATTTTCTTTGTATGATAGAGAGAGAGAGAGAGAGAGAGAGAGAGAGAGAGAGAGAGAGAGAGAGAAATGAAGAAAAGAAAGATAAAAAAGCTTCCTTGAAAATAAATTTGAATGGTTAGGCTTGTTAACAGTAAGCCGTTAGGCAACTGGATTGGTGCAGTAGAGTTTTCTGGATGAGTAAATGACAGTATACAAATAATCAGTCTGGGACGAGGACAGGGAGAGGGGTTGGGCCTCAGGGGCCGCGCGGTTCATATTTATTGTGGAAGGTGTCCAGGAAGCTTACAGATGTGAGCTTTATTAATCCCAACATTTTATGCTACACCTGAATTTATAATTGGGTCTTCAAGTCAAATGCGATGTCATTGCCTCACCATCTGGTGTTTCAAAAAGAAGAGGGCACACTGGATGCTATCGGTGGTCACTTAAAAAAGACGAGCCCTTGTAGTGTTCAGAAGCTGTTTCTGCAGCATTTTCAGATGAGTTTCCACTTTACTAGAGAGAAAAAATAGGAATGTGGGTGGGACCATTCCCCACAGCCTTGTCTTTACTGCTCAGAGTAAATGAGAAGATGCGATTTATTTCCTCGTGCTCTTTCGATTGTAGAAGGAGGAAGGACTACGGTCTTCCACAGTTGTGCCTGGCCTGGTAGGGCGACCGTTTTGTTCCAAGAGGTGACCCTTGAGGTGTTAGATCTGGCAGGGTGTTGGGGCCAGAGTCTCACATCAGAGATGCAGTGTACGACTGGCGGTTTGTCTAGTGAAATTCATTCAGCCTCCTTTTCCACACCTGCGGGTTTGACATCTTGCTAAAACATGAGATGACACACACGTGTTTTCAGCCTTGGTGCAATTTTCTTTAACATTCAGCAGATAATTTTACAGCAATTATTTTACTGTCCTTTGAATAGTATTCCAATTATTTCTGAGTTGTATATCAAGTTGTACATACATGTGTGCTTCTAAATACTTTTGTGGCTTATAAAAAACATGTATATATTTGTATTACACATGTACAGATACATAAAATCATGCATAGATATGATCTATTCAATACCATGAGAGCAAGAATCCTCAATAAAAACACAGTCCTGGAGTATGCTGGGTCACTTGTATTTACGTGTGATGTTAACTCGAACTCAAACCGAGGCTTCTAAAGTCAAAAGGCTCAGGACAGAAACTCCGTGTTTCTTTCATGTGCAGGGCAGATATGAGGCTGGGTGCGGCGTTCTCGTTGTTGATCCGGAGCAGTCTGCACCTGTCAGAGACCTTGATATTCATGGAGCGGAATCCATCACAAGCGTGTAGCTTTCTAATCCAAAAGCTGCATGTCCCTAAATCACACCAGGGGATTCCATAGAAAAGATCCCTCGGACATCTGCTTTTGGGAAGAAATTTCTGCCTGTCACCAGGGGTTTAAGGGATAGCAGTTTTCTCCTTGTCTCTCACCTTCTCTGCCTTCTCTCACCCACCCATGATCCCAGGTGAGAGTGCCGAAGCCTGAGCAAAACACACAGGAGGAACCTTGGAAGAAATAAAAATAAGGGTAACCGAATCCTGCACTTTGCCGTGGAATTGTAATATATATCTGTGAAAAAAGTCATAAGTGGGCCACAGTCCATTAGGCAAGAACAAATTTCTCCCCTATCATTTTATCTTTGTTTAATTGCATATTTAATCAGCATAAATAGAAATCTGATTTTTGAAGGTGGTCAGTGCTTGGAGCAGGAAGGGCTGGCACCGGGCTCCGCCTTGAGAAGCCCCGCCAGCCACCGTGTCCTCCTCGTCCTCCCCGCCGTGCGACAGAAGGGAGTGGGCCATTCGGCATCAGCAGAGGAGGAAGTTAGCATTTGCACAGCGCTGGATCTCGCCAGACTGTGCATATTGGAAGCTGCAGACAGAGGCTCCTTTCACGTTGATGAATGGGTTTTTTCAAGCGTTCTGCTCCCTAGTTATGAGAAGGGTGACCCGGTCAGGAGACGACTTTATGAAGCTATAAAAAATGTATGTCACTTCGGACTCTCTAATGTCACGGGGAAGGGGGGGTGGAAACCTGTGCAAAAATGGCAGAGTAATACGGCTATTTTCAATGCTCGAAATAGCTTTCTGTCGACAGTCGTCTGTAGTCCTTGAGCTGGGGCCGTGGAGGGTGCCCACGAAGCTTTGTTCTTGGGTGGATTAGGAAAAAAAAAGGATTGGGGGAGGCTTTGTTTGGCTTTGCTTGCCTTCGCAGAAATGCTTACGGCGATGACAGTAAGACCTTTCTGAATGCAGGTCCGGGGGCTCAGTGTCAGCGGTGTGCTCAGGGCGGTGATGACTTTTAAGTATGCAGAAGCGCCAGAAAGTCACATGTTATAGGCCTTTGGCCTCTGTATCATAAAGAGTTTTTTTTTAAAAAAAAAAAAACAATATTAAAAAGAAGGTGTGCCAGGTCCACTGGCCCCTATGCTTTCTGTCGAACCCTCTGGAGTTTGCAGATGTTGACGTGTGGATGCTAACAAAGGCTGTCCTCTCTGGACCCATAATTTAGCATTCAGTGAGTTCTCTTGCCTCCCATCAATACGAACATTTCGTGGAATCAGGTGCTTTCCTTTTTGATATGTCACACATTATATGACTTGTGTTCACACGTTAATTTACACAAGGTAAGAGACTCAGCGGGCCAAGGTCTGACTCTCTGCTTTTATTAGGGCTTCAATTAGTCGCAGGTGAACTTTAGAGACTCTCAACTGGATTCAAACACCGGCTTTGTCATGGTACAGCAGTGGCGTGTCCCCTTCCAAACCTGGATATCCTTTGTCTTTTTTTTTTTTTTTCTGGAACTCATAAATCTCCTCTATTGACATGCCTGGCATGGGGAAAAATGATGGGAAAAGCTATGAGCTCAGTGCTCAGTTACAGCAAATGTCAGACTCAGAGATGGTCTTGAAGAGGGAGGGAGAGAACCGAGCTTTCCCCCCATGGAACACGAGTTGGCATGTCTCACCCTTTTCCTCTTGAAGCTGTCAGACACAGCAGACTAGCTTTCTAGTCCTCCCGTGAGGAGCGCTGGCCATAGTCGGTTCTCTGTGTGCTGGTCACCATACTTTCTACCATGTCATTAGTCCGCCCTGGCCTCAGCTAACCAAGAGCCCAGGGAATATTTGGACCTAAGAATGCTCCCCAGTGTGGAGATGGCTGTGTAGAGCCTCAGAACCCCTCAGTCAAGTCTATGCTCTTGAAGGAGTTTGAATGAAAACATAGAGAAAGAATCAGCAGTGAAAAGAAGCATGCAGGAAGGAGGCCATCAGGGCACTGAATCGCGGGGCGGACAGGTACACTGAGGTCACTGCAGCACACCAGAAAAGCTGTAGCATCAGAGCATGGTCAGGACCCCCCGAGACCTGACCACCGGACCGCTGAGGAGCCTGGCACTTGCTGTAACTAAATCACTGAGCCCATGCTTTTCACATAGCCCTTTCCCCATCCCTAAGCCCCATCACCTGCGAAGCCTGAGCTCTTTTCTCTTTGTGGCCTGAGACAGTCTAACGCAATAACATACAATCATATTTAAAAAGAGGCCTCGTCTTACCATTGAGTATGTATAAACTTTACGTAAGAAGCAACTCAAAAAATAATAATAATAATAGTCAAGAGCTTGATTTTAAAGCATTTTAAAGAGTGAATATATGCTTAGCAAAGGCTTCAGATGGGGTATTTACCTTTATACACTGGAAACCAAAGATGAACAGAGTTGGCTTTTCTAGCTAAGTTGTTTATTTGTTTGCTTGCTTGTTAGTTTTCCTTCAGTAAAAACAAAATTACTTTGTCTATTTGGTGAGCAGCTTTGGTTTAAGGCAGCAACTCTTAGAGCTCTAGTGCTAGCTCGTATTCCTAAGACTGTGCGTCTTCACAATATAAAACTAAGAAAAAATTCTGCTCTTCAGCCTCAAGTAGTCAGAAGGTCTAATTTTGCCATAATGAGGAATGGGCACAGAGGAGAATTCTTAAGACAGATATTTAGAGATAAGTTTTCATTGTTCCTGAGTCCCTACATTCTGTAAGTATTTGAGCCCAATAGCATAAAACAGATATTTTTTCAAGAAAAATTCCACATCACTTAAGAATTTATTAACAATTACATAATTGCTTAGGTAATCTGCATAATTGACAGAAAGTTTAATTTGACCCTAGTTCAACTGTAACACTTATGGTTTTAAATTGAAATTGGTATAATTCATTTATGAGAGTAATTAAGCCATGAGGTCTAACAAATACAACGTATGCTGCCCGAGGCCTCTAAGACCAGAACACGCTATTAGAATGTTTTATTTAAATATGTCAAATCTGTTCATCTCCACAGTCACCCATGTTAAACTAGAGCAAATGGCTTATTTGACCTTGAGCACAGTGCTTCTGAGAGAGGGTATTCGAAGCACACAATTCAATGTTCTTTCTAGAGGAATACACAGGCTAAAAAGGGTTTTAAAAAAGGGTAAACTTTACCTAGTTTTTACTTCCAGGAACTGTTCACGCGTAGCTGATGCTATGGTAATCACAAAAATTATTAATCCTCAGTTTTTCAGACTAGGACTGAAAATGCTCCAGATTAATGGATTGTTAGCTTATGATAAGGTGACTAATATTTACAAGAGTGAAGGGGGTGGAGAATATGTCCACCTTCCTTGAAATGCATGCTTTTCATACTTAAATGCATAATTAATTCAGCTAATTGAAGGGTAGTCATCCCAAACAGAAAAATAATAGCACTGACAAGAGCCACTGCGTCTGTCTCAGGAAGGGCAGAGATTAATTTGGCCAAGTGCTTGTGGCATGCAACATCTCTTCACTTGGAAAATATCAGATCTCATGGCATTTTTTTTTTTTTCCGTCACGGCCACCTGTGCAGCCTTGGAGGCTGGAGGAATATGAACGAGGGTCAGCTGCAAGTGACATGGTTATGTAGATGAAGTCTCTCGAGCACATTCAAGATCCAGCCTTTTGCGACACTCCCATGAGTATTCCAAAGAAAATTCTATAATGCAGCATTCTGGGCAGCCGCGCCCTCTCCCTCATTCCGCTCTTAGGATTTATTTCCTGTTTATTTTTATCATTGATCCTTCACTCTCTCGCTCCCTTTTTTCTGTGTCCCTTTATTCTCTTTTTCTTTCTTGTCATTTGCTTCCTTTTGAATCGGAGCCTCTACCGTGCCTTTGAGTTTTGCACCATTGAATCAACGTAATAGTTATTGTTCAACAACTACTCCAGTGACAAATACGTGCCAGGTATTTGATCATCATTGATCTCATTTAATCATCATCACAGCCCTGCAAGTTATCTTCATTGTGTAGATAAGGAAATCGAGGGTTTAGAGGAATTAAATGACATGCCCACGATCCCAAACAACCTGGGTTGCAACCCTGCCCATGTGATCACATGCAAACATACTTGAAGAGTTCCGCTCTACCGTATAACCTCTAGGATTATGATATTCTTCTTTATTTTATAACATCAATAACAAAACATACAGCAGAGAGAGAACTACATAAACAAGCTTACAGATTAATGAGCTGTTAGGAGATCAACAGCTTTGTAATCAACACCCGGGTTAAAACATTGCATTTCGTTAGCCATTCCCAATCACAGCTGTCCTCCCACGTGTTATAACATCATCCCTCCTAGCCAAGAATCCTCATTTTCTTGTGTTTCCTTACTTTTATCATCCCTAGATACTATAGTTCAATCCTTTTTGAACTTGACGTCTCTGGAATTTTTTTTTAGTCTATAGGTTCTCGCTCTACCCCTTTCCTAGTCTTGCGAAGGCTTACAGATTTTCCCATCGTCTGGATTTTGCCTGTTGCATACTGAGCACAGTTTTTCATGCTCCCACATCCTCTATATTTCCTGAAAAATTGTCAGAGGATATAGAGTCTTGATGAGATTCAGGTCTGATCCCTTTGACAAGAATAAAAGTATAACTCTGTTCTTGTGACAAAGGCATGTAGTGTTTGCTTGTCTTTTTGTGAAGTTACCCATCGTTGATGCTCAGCGTCTAGATCCGTTGACTCACTGGGGGAGCACAATATGGTAGCTACTCTCATTCTTTCATTTTTTAATGTATTGTCTGAAATACTTTTAGAAAGAGGTGCTTTTTCATTTTGGTCATGCAATGGAACCGTTTACACAGAAAGGCAAGATCAATGCTTACTTCTTTCTCCTTAATTAACAGTTTTTATAATAATGAATATGCTCCTCATATTCTCTGGAGGTGAGCAATTATCTTGTTTTTAATATCGATATGAACTAATTTAAAAATATTTGTTGAGTTTCAGTGCTTTACGATTATTTTCCTTACTGATGCTCAAATTGTTATATCTTTGACAATGGCTACTGAGTCTTTTTGACACAACCCTAGTGATATTTAGGAATCTTTGATGGCTTCCTTGCTATTTAATATAGCAAAATGTTTAAGGCTCATCTTCTCTGTTTCCTGCCCCAAATCTGAAATCAGCCACCTCTCCTTTAGTACATGTTATAGACTCAATTGTGTCTCTTTAAAATTCGTGAGTGGAAGCCCTAACCCTGCAGGGTGTCTGTATTTTGAGATAGGGCCTTTATGAAATAATTAAGTAAAATGAGGCCATAAGATTAAGCGTCTCATCCGATAGGACTAGATTCCTTATCAGAAGAGGAAGAAACACCAGGGGTCATCCCTTCTCCCCATGTGCACAGAGGAAAGTCCACATAAGGACACAGCTGGAAAGCAGTCATCAGCAAGCCAAGAAGGGAGGTGCCACCAGAAACTGAATCTGTTGGCACATTGATCTCGTATTTCTAGACTCTTTAACTGTGAGGTAGTAAAATTCTGTTGTCTGTAGCATTTATTATTTAATTTCAGGCCTAGCAAACTAATACAGTGTAGAAAAGTATTTCAATACATGATTATTGAAGCTGAGATGATGTCTGCTTCTAGGTCTTTTTAGTGGACAGAACTAAGCGGGATAAATAGATGGATGGATGGATGGATGGATAGATCTATAGAAAGAAAACATCTCATTTATTTATATTGAAAATTCCAATGAAAATTTAGGACCATAGGTGGGCTTTTGTGTCGTTTTGTTTTGTTTTTGCAGAACTAGTCTCCTCTCTCATATCTGTGTCATCTTTCTTCCACACCAATAATTCTGGCTCTCAAGGGCACAGGGGATGATAGAATTGAAATTTCCCATACTTTCTCATTTTAGTCCACATTATGGACATATTTCTCTCAGAATAATACAGCTATTGCCAACATTCATATGGTTACTGAAAACAGTTAATATCGTTGCATATGCTCTCCCCATTTTCCTCCAGTGTTTATTTTTATAGTAGTACTAAGTCTCTGATACTAGAGCATATAGTCACTAAGTACTACACTTTCTGCCTTTTGACTCTCCTTCAGTCTTGGTTGACAAATAACTGTATATTTAATCCTCACCACCAGTCCTATATCAGTGTCTCTCTAGACATTTGGGATGTTTTAAACTCATTCTAGTACAGTCATCAGGAAAGTCTCATGGGAACAGTTTTTTAAGTCCTTACATGTTAACAGTTGGTCACTTTCTCGACGTATAAGTTGATTTTGCTGGATATAAAATTATGTGGCTCATTTTCTCTTCCCATGCCCTCAATATTTTATGACATTTTCTTCTAGAATAAGCATTACTATGGATAAAACTGATAGTAAAAAACATTAATCTAATCTAATTCCCATATAAGACTTGCATTTCTATCTAGATGCTCTAATATTTTTATTCTTTTTGTTGTTATTGTTAAGTCTGGTAATTTTGCCACAATGTAGCTTGGTGATTCCAGATAAATACCCTCAACTATATAAAATACACTTTGACGGTATAGTTTCCAATATTTTTTCTTATATTCCATGGACTTTTTGCTTGAAATATAAGTTATAGTATTTGTTTTGTTCTATTGCTTTTGTTTTCTTTTTCAGAGACTCCTATGCCCATATACTTTATTCATTTATTTATTTTGCTTATGTTCGTCATCTGTTACTTCCTCTTGGATCCTTTCAATTTCTTTCCATTCTCTTTTTAAAAATATATTTCTGATTCATATAACGTTCCTATGAAGATACTATTATTATTTGTTCTAATTTAGTCTTTAGATCTAAAATGATTTTTTTACATACTCAATTGTATTCTGTCATTGGAATTTTTCAATATGTTTTTAAGACTGATTTTTGTTTTTCTTATATGTCTAATATCATATAAATGTTTTTGTCTTTTTTTGAAATACTTGCTTGTAAATGAATCTCTTTTGTGAGCCTGTTATTTTGGTATGCTTTCACTGTCTATAGGAATGTTATTCTGTTTCTTGTTAATTTTTCTTTATAACTTTGCATGATATTTGAACTAGATATTTTGTGTTACTCGAATATATGTGAGTTTGTTTTCCCGAACAGTCAGAATGAGTCATGGAAGCATAAATCTGTTAAGAGTCTATTATCCGAAATATATAAAGAACCCTTACCACTCAACAATAACAAACAAAAACTAAATGCCAATTTAAAAAAGGGCAAAGGAATCGAGGCATTTCCCCAAAGAAGATATAGAAATGGCCAACAAACACATGAAAAGATGTTCAACATCATTAGGCATTAGGAAAATGCAAATCAAAACTACAATGAGATACCATTTAGCACCCACTATGAAAGTAATAATAATAATAAATAACAATCAAGGATGCGGAGAAATCGGAGCCATCATCCATTGCTGGTAGGGATGCAACATGGTGCATCTGCTATGGAAAACTGACAGTTGCTCGAAAATTTTCAGGTTAAGGTTCTTCATAAGTTTTGCTTTTGCTGTCTCGTCACTCTGTTTTTATGAAGAATTTGGAGCGTTCAAAGAGTATGAAAAGAATTTAAATTCTCTTTATTCTTAGAATTTGGGGGCATTGTCTCTCCAAGTTTTTTCTTCAGCCATTCACTACTCAAGCATTTGCACCGAATTCTCTTTTTCTCTCATCTTAAATATTGATGGTCACCAGCATACCTTAACTATTGACATATGCTCAATATATACCCTTTTCTTTTTTTCTATATATTTCCATCTGCCTTCTCAGTCTGTTGTTCTTAGTTTCCACACACACATCACATTCCTGTTTTACTTTGTAGATTTCTGATTGTAACATACTTATTAATTATACCTGAATGCATTGAGCTATAAACTTAGGTTTATTACTTTATTCCTCAAAACTTTTAAAAAGAAAAGTGAAAATTGACAGCTGATAGGACAATTGAATTTCACCTCAAATTCTAAGTTCCAATATTTCTTTCTGGTGACCTTGGGCTAGTTGTTTAAACTTTATTAGTCCTCGTTTAATCTATCAAACGAGAATAATAATTCCCCATAAACAAAATCTCTATAAATATTTAATGTGATAAAACAAAATTTCCTATCATTTTCATCTGGCTATTAATAAGCCCATTGCTTTGAAACCAGCTGGGCCAGATCAACTATTGGCACGTTTACACCATTCTCTGTTTTCTGTGGTCTCCCTTGCATTACTGGGGCTGAAAACAGAAGAACCGTATTTCTGAGAATCTGCGAAAGCAAATCTGGTTTTTATTCTGCCTAAATAAATAAATAAGTGAGTAAGTAACTATGTAAGTAAATAAACCCTCAAAGATTATGAAGAAGGAAGTGAGGCAAAAATCTATGGAGCGCTTCAGTATCAGTTGGAAAGAAGCTGCAAATGTTAGGCGTTGCTGGTGACTCACAGGAATTTTCTACTAGTCGCCAACTTTGACACAGCAGGGTGCTGGAATTATTGGTGACTGTCTCCTATCTTTCCCACTACCTGTGAGGCCTAGAATCTAGCAGAGCCTTCCCCTGCGATTTGTTTCCCCAGACCTAATGCTTTCCCAAGTAAGGTCCTCCCTTCCATTTAATCCCTTCCTTCTGGAACACCTAGGGTACTTTCTGTCTCTGACGGAACTCTGACTGACTCACTGGACATGCTGTTCTTCTGCTGATACATTTCTGTGAGCCTACGGCTTACAAAATAGACCAATTTCATAAACACTGGAAACAAATTGAAGCCTGCGTCCGTCTCCTTGTGCGACAGCCACAAACGTCTCGGGAGTGCTCTGAGAGCTACAACTTCCCCAGCTGGTGCGTTTATCAAAGTGCTTTCGCACTTAAAAGAGCTTTGAACTTGTAAAACTTGCAGTATGTTAATCTTTACGTTCTTAAATAAAGTCTCAGCTTTCTCCCACATTATCATCAGACCAGCAGACATTCAGTGTTGTAGCCACTGCGTGCTAATTGATCCAGCTTCTTTGCCATTGATCTATATAAGTCTTTCCCTCCGCCAGTTTCTGTAGCTGTATAAGTGTCTTGAAATTGGGTGGACTGAGTCCTCCCGCTTTCTTCTTTTCTGAGATTGTTTTTGCCATTGTGGTTCTCTTGATTTTTATATATATTTTAGCATAAACTTGTCCTGGACTATAAAAAAGAAATCTTGCTGCGATTTTGATTTTAAATGCGTTAAGCCTGTGTATCAGTTTGGAAGGGGTGGGTTGGAATTTTTACCATGTTGAATTTTCTAATTCATTAACACGATACGCCTCTCCATTTGTTTAGATCTTCATGAATTTCTTTCATCAGCATTGGCAGTGTTCAGCATAGACATCCTGCTCATATTTTGTTAATTTTGTACGTTTTTCATTTTTGATATGTCGTAAAAGATGTTGTACTTTTAATTTTGGTGTCTACATGTCCATTGCTAGTATATACAATTATAATGGGGTTTTCCTACGTTTATCTTGCGCCCTGCAACCCTGCTGAACAAATAATTCACAGGATAGTTTTTATATTTTTGGTAGATTCCTTAGGATTTTCTACACATACAATCATGCCATCTGAAACAAGGATCGTTTTGTACTTCCTTTACAATCTGTATGTCTTTTATATCCTTTTGCTGCCTTACAGAACAAGCTTAACTTCTGGGACAGTGTGTGTAGGTGTGATGAAAGTGGGCATGCTTGCTAATCCTGCTTTAGGGGAAAAAGCATTCATTCGCTCTTTCACGCTAAGTAGACTATTAACTGTAGATTTTTGTCACAGATGATTTTTACTACAGCATTTCGCCATTTGCCTCTGTATGCTCATCGCCCAGCACTACTTCCCCCGGCAGTTCGGGAAAGAATGAAAATGTCTCCAGGCAGCTCCATCTCCCACCTGGTGCCAGATAGTCTGTGAGAAACCTTGACTCATCCCTGCCCTTTCGTGAATTTAAGTCATGAACCATTCTCCCTTTTCCACCTTTTGCCAGCGATCACAGACTTTTCTCTTTAGATTTTCTACTTGATTAATACTCTACACAGCCTCATATTTTTAGATCTAGTCCACTATGCCCTGGACCTTCTCCACAACTTTAAGAATCACATATCACAGTTTCCAGGTGATCTCTTTGAAGACTGTCTCACCAGGGCTGAGAGAAGGGAGAAGTGCACTCAATCCTACTGCCCTTTGGGAGAAGGGGTGAGAAAAAAGGCTATCGAGTTGTAAGCATTTCTTCAAAAATATTCTCCAGTTTCCAACTCCTTTAGCTACTTTCCTACACTTGGGTTTTATAATCCGGAGGTGGGTGATGGGCGAAGGTGACAAACCTGTTTTTATATACATCCTTTGCAAATCTTGAAAAGGTAGTCATATGTATATATGGAAATGTAGATTCTGTGGATGCTGTTGTGGTGGGGAAAGGGATGGGATAGAAATGGAGACAAAAAGAAACCCATCTTAATACCTTGTTATCTATAGTACCTGTATGAAGGAGGAGCGTTTGATAAAATTGTGTTTATCATGGAAAACCTATGCTCCGGGAGATGTGAGTATTTAATTAACTATTGATCATTTTGTAAGAAGCGAAGTAAGATTAGAAAAGTCACATTGGAACCGGGACAACAGATCACCCTCTAAGAGAAGGGCAGTAAACGTCTTCACTGTGAGAACGGAGTAGGTCGTGTGGGAACAACAGGAGACAGTTGTCCAACGATTTTACCCCGGTCTTCCCCAATGTGGATTCAGTGGTAAAGGTGCTACAGAAAGTTGTTACTGTAAAAATATAGAGGCTGAAGGCCTCTTAAGCATCCTGAAGGAAGAAATTTTCAGTAAGGCTACCAGTCTGATTTCCCAAAGGAAAAAATATTCTATTTTTGCAAATTGAAAATTTTGACTTGGTTTGATTAATTGAAAACTTTTGTAAAAAAATACTTTTTTTTGTTGCACTGATAAAGCCAGGAAAAACAACAAGAAAAAAAAAAACACTTTGAATGATTTTAAGTGATATATTTAAGCGATACTTCTTAGTGACTCATTATCTGGAATAGCTGAATCTAATTTTAGGGTGCTAATATCGTAATTTTTCACTATAAGACTAAAAATGAAATATTAGAATTCCTTAAGGGAACTTTATAGTCTTCACGTTTGAGCAAAATTAACTGAAGACATATTATCAGGGATATTAAAAAACTAGTTTCAAATTTCACCACATGTGAAGAAATATTTTCCAGAGCTGAGTGCGACTGAGGGTTAAGATCCAGGGCAGCCACTTCCTGTCGCAGCTTTTGAATGATCTGACATGTGCTCCCAAACATTTGCAACGTACTTAGGACACGGTGCTAAGTGAAATAAGCTGGTCACAAGAAGACAAATGCTTGTATGAGGTACCCGAAAGAGTCAAATTCCTAGACACAGAAAGGATGGTGGTTGCCAGGGCCTGGGAGGAGGGTGAAATGGGCTGGTTAACCCATGCAGAGTTTCAGCTTTGCGGGTTGAAAGTGTTCTTGAGATCAATTGTACAGCAGTATAAGCATACTTAACACTATTGAATCATGGACTAAAAAATGGTTAAAATGGAAATTTTATGTTATGTGAATTTTACTAACATTTAAAAAAATCTTTAAAAAATTTTCGATCAGAATTACTGCTGGAATCTTCCCTGAGCTTGGTCTTTTACTGAGTGCTTTTCCAACAGTCAGAAACATCAATTGTTAACCACTGTCAACCATTATTCCAAAGGTCCTATAAGTTTGTACATTTATCTACATCGAAACTCTAAATGGTCTAGAATAATGGCTTTGGCTCTCATTATTTCGCTTGTCTAAGAAAATTGTGTTTATTCTTTACTTTGACGGAACTGGGAGTTTGAGGAAGAAAATAATGGAAAGCCTTTCCACCAGGAAATTAAATGCTGCCTTGTGCATTATTTGTGGGTCTGAGATACGTACGTTTATATCACAGCCATATGTTTTCAATCCGTGTGCGTCAGCAGACACTTTATTCTTCGTATCCTGTTGTGCTGAAGATTTCAAAGCACTTTGTGAATAACAATTTCCTGAGATGTTAGCTTCTGGAAGCCACAGCCAGTTTTTTTTTCTGATAAGAGAGCATAAGCTTCATCCCAGAAGGTGTAGGGGAATGTGGAGAAGAAAGCTGATCCGCATGCAGGGGCGGGTTTAGAGAGTGAGGTGCGACAGAACAGGAAGAGAAGAACGCTTCCCTTGAGCCTTTCCAGGTAAATCGTATAAGAACAATATAAAAATAACGCCGCTTTCGTAATGGCATTTAAAAATGATAAATCGGTGTTACCTTCCTTAGATAAGTTAATGAGTAAAGCTGGGCAAACAAGGAAGCATTTAACTCTTATTAGGTATTGTGAACCGTGAAGGAAACTAGGAGACAAAAATGACAATATAAAAAAAAAAAACAAAAAACAAAAAACAAAACCTAGTTTCTGACATGAAGAGCCATGTCATGGTCATGCTCCTTCTGGAGATTCTAGGGGAAAATCTTTCCTTGTCTCTTCTTAGCTTTTGTTAGTTGCCTGTCGGCCTTGGCCTTTTCTGGCTAGTGGGTTCATGCCTCCATTCTCTGCCTCTTCTTTGGACGGTCTTCTTCAGTGTGTGTCTGTGTCCAAATTTCTCTCTTCCAATTAGGACAACAGTCACTGTGTCAGGGGTCAGGGCCCACCCTACTCTAGGATGACCTCATCTCTACTTGACCCTATTTCTAAACAAAGTCACATTCACAGATTCTGGGATAACTTTAACTTACTTTTGAAGTGGACACAATTCAACCGATGACGATAACAGTGGTGAAAAGGAATCGAGAGTGTAGGATAGATAAAAATTGAAAGCGACCCCTTATCTTACCAGGGAAACTCAGGGGTGACCTCGGCCTGAAGAATAGGACCAGAAACCAGGTTGTAGTGGCTGGTGGGGCGGGGGGGGGGGAGGGGATGGACAGTGCAGAAATACAGGCATGGGAGGGAAGGAGAGTGAGGGGGACACCCAGAGGTGTCTATGTGTAGGACAAAGGGGGGCATTGGCAATTTTTAGTTAAAAGAGAAGCAGAAAAAGATGGGTATAGAAATGACCACACCTTGGGGAACGTCTGGTAATTACAAGAACTCACTGTTCACGACCCCAATATTCTTAGGAATTAGGATTAGGATTTGAGCTGCAAAGAGACTATTGGCAATGAATTGGGCTCTTAAAAATGGTGGCATCGTTTTTTCAATCCCGCTCAGGGCAACCTGAAAGAGAACTAACAAATGATGCTGAGGCCTAGCCGAGGTGGAGACTGCAGTGCATGGTACGTTTTCTGCAACCCCCAGAAGCTGCGAAGGCTCAGTGCAAAGACTGTAAGGTTAAACCAAACACAGGCCTTCTGCTGGAAGGCTGCGGCCAGGGCTGGCTACTTAATTTGCAAGACCTAATACAAATATGAAAATATGAAGCCCCTTGTTCAAAAGGCAGGAAAAAGTCCTTTTCATTTCTTTCAGTCTTTCTTTTGATCTGTTAGGTATATATTTTTTTTATTGTGCTCCTCTGCCTCCAGGATAACTGTGGGGTGAGCTTAGGCACTCACAGGCCTCCAGAGCCCCACTCCTACTTGGGCTGCACGTAGCACGTGCCCAACAATGACCTTTACCATGCCTCATCCAGGACCCCCAGGGGTGAAAGGTGACAGTGGTCATTGGGCAGGCACTGAGAAATAGGCAGGTAGGGGGCTATCCCAGGGAGGCGAGAATGTGCCAGCAGGTGGTCCATGCAGGAGCAGGGGCTCCAAGCCCCTGGCATGTACTGTCCTGTCAATTCAGACTTCATCTGGCGAACACAGATGCAAAGGTGGAATCACCAATCATTCCAAGCCGTTGACTGGAGAACAACCAACCCCAAGTCAGTGGCCACTTCCTAATCCATACCCAGGAAGCCGGTTAAGCCGCCACACGAGGTGGAGGGTGCGAGGCCGTGGATAATGTTAGTTCGATGCCGTTTGGGGAACATTATCCATAGGGTTCTAGGTGAAGCACAGAAGGAAGAGACGTGAGGAAGGTTCTGAGGGACAAAGTCAAGAAACCGGGCACTAGGAGTCGCGGTGAAGATGAGAAGCGGGTGGAGAAGGAAGTCTGGAGTGAGAAAGAGCAGGAAGGATAGGAGGTCGTGATCTAAGATGGAAAGGTCAGAGCCTGACACTTTGGTGGCCACGGTCCAGGAGACTGAATTGGAGTAAACAAGCCATGAATTCCGTTTGTGGCAGAATTCATGAGTAGTAATGGGGGTTAATGGGGTCTGGTCATCTTCATCCTTCCTTGTTCTTCTCCAGTCGCCATCCTTCTCTCCCTTACCTCGATCTCCGTAGGAAGTCAGGGGAAAAATTGAGTCACAACATTTTAACTTAATAGCGTTACTACTCTAACGATCTCATATAGCTCTGAAAATGTACATACACAAATCATCAATTTGTGTGAGTTGAACAGGTGAAAATTTCCCCTGGAGCTAAAATATCATGCGACTGCTTTATTTTATTCTAAAAAGAAATCACAAATGTGATATTGGAGACACATAAATGCAATAATTTGTTATTTGGGTGACCTTTTTTTTTGTATCTCTAAAGGCAAAATGGAAATTTAAGCATGCATAGTCAATGTAACCTGCGTTTTTAAGAAAACAGACAAGTGCTTTGAAATATTTCACTGTATAACGGAATAGCATACATTCATATAAACACCTTTTGTGTGTAAAGAGATGAGAGCATAGGGCAATATTATCTTCTGTTATGCTTTGTCTGAAATTTGTTTTAGGCATAATTGATTAATATCACATATAACAAATGTCTTCCACAGAAGAAGAAGCCACTGAGGGAAAAAAAGTTCTTTCTAATGATTCTTTCAGGACGTTTTCTTATTGCCAAGGCTCATAAAATAGTGAAATGCTGAGAAAAACATATCAGAGGAAGAGTATTAAAAACAAGACAGACTGCTACATAGTCGTAAAAAAGTGACTATTAAGGAACTATCATTTCCTTACACTTTTACAGGTTTATAAACAGCACCCACCATCAAGCCTGAGTTTACATTTTATAGTGCATCTTCACCTGCAGACAAACACATTTCACTTAAAGAGAGGCCAGAAGCCTCACTTGAAATTCAAATGTATGGAAGCCTAACGTGGAAACAAATCTATTAAAAAGAAGTCTGGGGACTCTGCTGCGGCACTTTTTTCTCGGGAGTAGCAGTAGGTTAAGAGTGTCCCTTAGAAGACCAAGTAACCCGTAGGACACGCCCAGAAAGGGTCAGGGAGAACGTCTCTTTTTTATTGCCATCAATACGGGAGTTCCACCTGACTGGACTCACCTATCCTGTGGCACACAGTTAGATATTTCAAGTGGACATTTTGATGATTAAAAAAAAAAAAAAAAGAAAGAGGAGAGTAGCAAATGATGATAGGTCCCCGAGGCCAATTGAACGCCACCTGGATTCCTAAGTGTGATGTTGTGGTTATACTTTTCTGATGATGTAAGAAACTGGTTAGGACCCATTAGGGATCTCTGGTTCACCAAAGGATCAGTTTCACAGCTTCTCCTAATTCCCGGATGAATTCCTAGTAAATTTTAAGCATCAGATGGTCCCTGGTACTTCAAAATAGATGTACTAATGCACAGCTCATTAAAAAGCAGAGAAAGAAAACCTGTTGCATGGAAGAATCCGATGCTAGTTTTCTGCATTTCCGTTCTGCTAAATGATACGGTTCCCGCAGAGGAAAATGAAATATCACTCAGTATTTAAATCAAAGTGCAATTCACCATATTGGGTGATATAAAAGTTTGATTGAGGGAAAACGTGTATTTATGTACTTATATAATCAAAACATAGAGCAGAAACGGGATTGAAGATGCGTCCTAGAGTGTTGCTTTGTGCCCGAAGGAAACATAGGCTTTTCACAGAGTCTCATTCCAGCCTGAAGCAACATGCCTGCTGCTCACCTAACAGGAGCGGGAAAGATTCGTCAAATCATTGATGTTTGGGGTTCAAGTGCAAGCAAGTGAATTCTTCTCAGTTCCTTCTGGTGGCTCCAGCCGGGCAATGAATTTGCGTCTCGGCACCATTAGACGGCCTGGAGTTCTTAATTACCAAACAAGTGGAAAGTTGCTGCCTAGTGCTGACAGCTCCTTTGTGTATCATTCTTCCCAGAACATGAATGATTAATGGAATTCTCCCAATGCAGTCAAAGTTGTTTACTGATGGAATTAAAGCTGAAGTTGGCAAGGTCCTAGTAGGAAGACTTTTGCTGTAATGTCAGGGACTTGCCAAGCTCTCCGGATGAAAAATAGGAACAATTAGTGATGGCTCTGAGTAGTTTAGGATAGTCTTAGGGTTTAGTCCCCAGTGAAAGTCATCTTTATTTGGATATTGTGTTGGGGGAAGGTACTGACATTCTGTTTCTCTTTGTGGATTATAAACATCAGTGACAGGGTCCGTAACCTGATGGAAGAACTGTGCCCAAGTAAGGTGGCATCCTTCTAAAGTCTGAGCTGGAGAGAATGACCAAGGTCCAGATTCATTCATGTCAGCTCCATCACTCTAGGTCCCCACTCATTTCTGCTTAAGCTCAGAGCAGGTGAACAGGGTGTCAGGAAAGGATGTTCTCCCAGAAGAGCATGATGGCTAATGCCCAACTTTATCAAGAGTTGTGGCTCCAGAGGCAGAATTTCTTTAGTGATTTAGAGAAGGGGAAAAAGTGGTTAAGTCTAAAAACATAACTAGCCAGGGCTCATTTTTACGTGGTAACACCACCCAAGTGCCAGGTACGACGCGTGCTTGGTAAATGTTACCGATGCTGGTGTTGGTGTGAATAACAGGATATCAAAGTGTTTTATTAGTTTCAATGGGCAGTAAACCGTGCCAAGTATACTGGATAGCATTCTGCGTTGTTTTCCTGTTCTCTCTTGAAACCGGCTCCAAGTGAATAAAACAAAGAACACATTTTGTTCTTTCGAAGCGCTCTCGTTGGAAGTACCATATAGCCTGTGCTTTGGAGACCTTTCCATCTCTGAGTGAACTGGTATATTTTCACAGCTTCACCTATTCCAGCAAAAGTGCTGGGCACCGTGCAAACAGGCAGATGCCAGGGTGATTAGCTAGAAAGTCACATAAATTGACCTCCTCCTTCAGCATTGGGTTCCAGTTGGAAGGGGATGTGTGAGTTTCTCTTCATATGTTTCCAACACCATCGGAGACGGACGATCGTCCCCCTAAGGGGGTAGAAGGAGCAAGAAATCAGCAAATATCTCTAATCACCAGGGGAGTAGTCATTTTATAATAACTACACCCTTTTTTGTATTCTTTTACGAGTGGTTCGCAACAACAAGTGACGGGGAAACGAGGGTAGAAGCCCAGCATATTCCAGAGAGAAAAGTCATTCCTAACTCGAAATTCAACTAGTTTGACCACAGCCTTTACAATCTAGATCCCAAGGAGCCAACAATACACATTGAATCAGGCTGAAATTGGGCTCAGGAATGTGGTTTCTTTTCTCTGCAGATTGGTAATAGTTTGTAGAGATGAAGGTAAGAATCAGAGAAAATCCAGCAGATGACCCAGTGATTCTTAAAGTGAAGTCCTCAAATAACACGCTTATACTCCCTTTAAGGTACACAGTGTATCAAGCTTAACTAATGTCTGATGACCTTGACATGGCACATAAAAGCCTGGTGACTAAGAGAATCGAACACAGCTTGTTAGTTGTGTGACCTGGGAAAGTTCATTTAACTCTTTGGGCTTTGAATTCCTCCTGAGTTAAATGTGATCTTCATACTTGATCCACAATTGTGGTGGTGATTAAATGAAGTGATTTTTATAACTGCAAAGCACAGTGTCTGGAACATAGTCAGCAGTCGGTAAATTGGCCCTTTTATTGCCATCGTGGTCACTGTCATTATTATGGAAAGAAAACTCTGGCTCTTCAGAAACTCTTCCATCCTGAATGGCGTAGAATTTTTTGTGTGGAGGAATAACCAAATTGACGTAATGTTCTATTTAATGGCATGTGGGTGTGTGAGTGTGCGTGTACCCCATCTGAGACCAGAGTGTAGCCTCTTCGTGTTTCGGTTGACTTGATGATAGAGGGGTGAGGCCTCCAGAATAAAAACCCGATGGGTTATTGTACCCAGTGATTCCATAAAACTTATGAGTCAGAAAAAGAAAGGAGTGAGCCATCCTTTAAACTTGGACTCCCTGAGATCATTGGTTACAATGAACTCCTCTGTTTTACTTTCCTCTTTGTACCGCAACCAAGATTTTTTAGATATTCTGTAACTCTGAGTCTCCCCTCTTGTCTGTTTATTAGAAAACCTGAAAAACTCATGAGAATACTTACAGTGAGGAATTACAGCTACATGTTCGACATAAGCATTTAGAATACATCTCTCTAGCGGGATGATGGTAGCTGAGGGAAACCCTGCCTTCTTCTCCAGGCCTAGAATGGGGAGTTAATAGAAGAAATTATGTTGATAGATATGATTAGGGTGAAGAGAAGGAAATGAGGAATTTTCCTCTATCAAATTCTGACAATACTCTTTGGGGGGGGGGATTATTACAAGCTCTGTGAACTTGAGTAGGTTGTATAATCTCCCTGAGACTCAGCCTTTCTTATGTCTAAATAGGGTTAACAATAGTTTCTAACTCATCAAGTGTTTGTGAGGATTATGTGAGTCCATTTTTGTAAAACACTTAGGACATTGCTTTGCACAAGGTAAAAGCTATATGAATATTTATTAACCAGATAATATATTAATAAATAAAGTAGGAGAATAGTATTACATATGTTGTTTTTCTTCTTACAAAAATACATATACATATATATACACACACATATATAAATTAGAGCTACCCGATGCATTAATTTCAAGTCATAAATCTAAACTATAATTGAACTAAGTTTGCTTTTATCCAGATCTAAATATTTCAATGTTTTAAATTTGGTAAGAAGTTCCAAAATTCTCTTAGAGCCCTAAGAATGTTGTATCACTTCTCTGAACTTCGCTAATTCCCTCTGCAGCTCTCTGGGCCCCTCAGAATTCTAAAGGTCTGTGGTGATGACCACCTTCTCTATGGTGAGCTGGTATTAGGTTCTATGAAGCGATTGATTATGAGTCCTGCTCAGTGAGCATGGATGAGATTCATCTCCTTTCTGATTCTTAGCTTCTTCAGGACTTGGGCTAGTGGAGTTTTCCAAACCTAACATGACATGGGAAATTTTTATCTTATTCTTTATCAGCCAAAAAAAAAAAAATCAATTGATCAGTGAAGCAACACTAGTCTCATTATTCCTTGGCTCCTATATCTTAGAAAATCGCACCACAGATGTAAAGAAATGCTACTCAGGCTTGCTTATCCTAGTCATACTCCGACAACAGTACCTAAGACTGATATCTGCAAGGATATCAGAAAAGAGCCCAGTAGAACCGTGAAGGACTCTGATTAGAACCGCCAGGCACTGGGGACCCACCTGGGTTGTTAAAAGTCAGGGGAAGGGCCAGGAGCGAGGGAAAGGAGGAGCAGAGGCAGAGAGCACACTCAACATTACAATCTTTGGGATCATTCTGCACCTCATTAGAATACCTTCTCAATCCAAAACCTTTTTAACATGTGGTCCTACAGCTGGGGCCTGGTCATACAATTTTAAACACTTAAAAAAGTGCATCAATGGATACTAGCATACAAATAAACCAACAGCACATCTAAACAGAAACCACTGTGAACCTGCCCACATCAGTGTTTTGTTTGTTTGTTTGTTTTGTTTTGTTTTAAGATGAAAAATTGAGGGAAAAGGGAGATAGTTGGTTATAGGAAAAACACAAAGAAAGCCCCATCAGAACCCAGGCTTTCCACCAGGGCGCGAAAGCCCTCCGAAAGGAGAATCACCTGCTGGGTAGAATAATCCAGAACTGAGTTAGTGGTTTTTCACCTCACAGTAACGCTTGACCCGGTACTCATTTTCAGCTCACAGCGGTAAGAGTGAAGTGCAATTGCACAATGGCTGTCAGCATCTTGATGCTGCTCCCACTAACAGCCTGGGTGCTGTTCGGGAGATGGAAGCCACCCTATCAGCGAGCCACACGCTGTGACTGCGCTGTTAGCCCTGGCTCTGGGGACTCGGTGAGTGAGGCTGAGTGGGTGGAAACGTCCCCTTCGGTGCTTAGGTAGAGACCTACTAATGCGCCTACAGACAACATAGTGCACACGATCCACATAGTGCAGAAATGTGTTCCTTTCCAAATCGTTGCAGGCTAGCACTTCGCGGCCTTGCTCTTGGGACTGCTCTCCTCGCTTGACTCTGTTTTTGAAATGTAGCTGCTAAGCCTTCCTTCGGGTGGGAGCTGTGCTTTCTAACAACGCGATGTACTTAAGTTCTTCGCATGTGATGAGTAGCTATTCCATCAGGAGATTTCGCGGCACTCTATAGAAAGCTGTCAAATGCTGACTGACTGCTGAAGTAAGAACGGGAGGGAGCTTGTGACAACATTTTGGGTTATTGGATTCGTTACGTAAGGCTTTAAACAAAAAGCGAGAGTGCCTATTTTTCTTGAGCTTTCTGCTCTTGTGGATGTTAGCTGTCTGTGCCTGCCCAATCAAAACGTGTATTATAGTGAACAATAGCTTTAAATGAGTACTTAGGAGGCCAGAATTCTAGATGTCACCCTGCCACTAACTATTTGATATTGGGTCAGTCTTTTCCACCAGCATGTTCGCCAGTCTTAACCTGAGAGATAGAAGTGTCGGGATCGATCATTTCAGAATTTCCTTCTAATTCTGATGATCAGTGATTATCACTTTAATGCATGTGCTAATAAAATAACATAATTGAACTGCAATCATGAACTTCTAATTGTAATTAGGTATTATAGACTCCGTTCTTCTTAAAATCCCATTCAAGGGGTGGGGGAAAGATAGAGGGAAGGAAGAAGGGAAGAAAGGAAAAGAAGGAAGAAAGAAAATAAAAAAGAGGGAAGAAAAGGAAAGAAATAAAACAAAAGAACAAAAGAAAAATAACCTTTGGCAGCATCGTTGGCATTGCTTCAGGGGAGGATACAAGGTTTGTACATGTGCTTCAGTTCACATTCTCCCTCGACTGCCTACATAAACTGACTGATTTTCACCAATTGTTCATTTTCCCATATACTTCAGTTTCCTCATCTACAAAATTCTGATAGTACTAGTAATTACCTCATGTGAATTACACCATCTGTGTCTGATCAGGAACAAAGGATCCACTCTATGATTTCAGAAAATATTTTTAGGTGAAAAAAAAAAACAGACTTTTAATTAGAAAATGACAACAGATATATGCATGCACTTGTTTTTCCAAAGAGAAACATCTAAAGGTTAATCAGACAAATTATGAAGGTTCTCAATAGAGAGTGGGTGGAGACCTTAGAAATGAGAAAGAAACTTAACTGAGAACATAGTTTCTGTGGGTTTGACTTCTAAATGATGTAAATATTTTGCATTTTAAAGAATAACATTAAGTCGAACCCCCACCAAATGAAATGAAAGAGGAAGAAATAAATGTACCTTTTTATGAAATCAATGATGACATAGAGAAACTCATTATAGCAAGTAACTTTTGGACACAATTAAAACAGTTTTGGTGGAATGCATTCTTAGAACAGAAAGAATGGCAAATAAATCTTAAATTACACAGAAGGATTATCGTTGGTAATAATACTTACTGTGATCATGAGTTTCCTCTTTTTCTGCGCATTGTAGAATTAGGACCCACGGATTCCATTGTAAGGAAAACATTAAATTTTTTTTAAATTAAGTTAAATTTTGTTATATTAAATTTATATTGGAAATAGTAATCTGAACTCAGTTTATATTTGATTATATTTTTCTCTATCTATCTATCCATCCATCATCCATCCATCCATTCATCCATTCATCCATCCTTAACCTGGAGACAGTGATACTCCAGCAGCAGTAAGCATATCTAACACTCAGATTTTGGTTTCTAAGTATCACTGCTGTCTTTGAATAAAGAAGTAAGAAAGAATCTTCTCAAAGAAATAGATGACATCAGATGTCATTCAGAAAAAGTGTAAGGTGAGCCTCTGGCATGCAGTTGGAACAGAAAATAAGGTATGTCAAAAGGTCACAGGACCAGATGTAACGGACCTACACCAACCAAATTTGGTACATCAAAAAGAAAAATAATAATAATTTATTATGATAAACTAAAAGCACAGTGACATTGAAAAAGAATAAAAAATATGTAAAGGAGATAAAATGTACGGCTCTTTTTTAGAGAATAACTCTAGCTAAAAACTGTAAAGGGAATGATATAATTAGATCACCAATTTGCATTTCTCAGTGTTTTCATTCTCCAGTTACTGATATAACTGAGGATTATTTTAAGAGATTAAACTATGAAGTAGAAGGCTGTTAAGGAACAGGGTATTTGCACGGTGACAAAGTATCACTGTGGAAGGCAGAGTAATGGCCTCCCAAAGATATCCATGTCCTATTTTCTGGAACCTGACAACATATTACATTATATGGCAAAAGGCAGTAAAGGTTGCAGGTAGAATTAAAGTTGCTAATCATCTGACCTTAAAATATGGGGATTATTCTGGATTATCTTAATAGGCCCAATTTAATCACAGGAGTGCTTAAAGGTAGAACTGGGAGGCAGAGAGAAAGTGAGAGAGGCATGATTTGAGAAGGACTTCGCCAGCGATTGCTGGCTATGAAGATGGAAAGAAAGGACCAAGGGGTGGATGTGGCCTCCAGAGGCTGGAAAATTCAAGGAAATAGATTCTTTCCTTGGACTACGAGAAAGGAAGTCCTAGCAACTCACTGATTTTAGCCTATGGAGCCCGCTTAGATTGGACTCCTAACCTATAGAACTTGAGACAGTGGTTTGTATTGGTTTATGATACAATGTCTGTGATAGTTTGTTACAGCCACCAATAAAAACAAATATAATAACCGTAGAGAGTACTTATTAATTACAAAAGAAAATATGCACTTTTACAGTGGAAGTATCCAGTAGTTATCACCTTAAAAAATTAACAAATCAAACAGCAGCTTCGCTATTAATAGGACCACTTGGCTTAATACAGTTCTTGATGTGATGCCTAATGAAATATGTATCACCTGAGGGGGTAATCTTGCCAGAAAAAGTTTAACCTAAATCTAATCCATCCCCTATAAATAATTTCTAGTTTGAAAGAAATACAGAGAATAGGAGGAAAAGATAAATCACACCTTGACAATACAAAAAGACACATCTAAAACGAAGCATAATCTATAATCAACTGGCCCAGAGTTTTAAAAAGTCAATACCATTAAAAAAAAAAGGAAGAATAAAGTTCTTCTGATTTAAAAGAGACAACAGAGAAGAAGATCAAATGCAAGAACCTAACAATCAACCCAAGTAAAATATTAATACCAACTCAGTAGCAATTAAAAACCAAGGACAACTCAATAAGATGCTAACGATGCACTGATAACAAAACTCACTTCCTGGAGACTGGGAGTTCCAGTCATCTGATCACAGCCCTAAGCACCATCGCCAAGCTTTCTGGAGCAGCCAGACTTCCTGGCACCATACTAGATTAAGGTCCAGAGTAAACTCCCTTAGCCTGCTAATTTTAGTTTATCAATATCATCCGTTAGTACTTCTCCATAACTCATCTAATGGCCACCAACATCCAGTGGAATTTGATGTCATTTGCACATAACAAATTTTAATTTGGTGGGGCGGGGTGGGGGGGTGGTTAAGTTCTAGGACCCCCCAGAGAACCTTTATTGTCCACAACTGGACTAAAGACTTTACTAGCAGAAATACTTCCTTAGAACCCAAACATTGCAGCTCAATATGTCTTACACTATGCATCAATTTAATCCACACCTAAGATCAGCTTTTTAAAATAGTAAAATATAGAGTGACGTGGATTTTAATGATGTGGAGCTATCATTTAAGGGTTCTCACTCTTTTCAGAGAGGTTCTTTCAGTAGGTTGTTCTTCCACACTTCTGCTAATTTTCTTTTACTCTTTCTCATGAATCCCAACTCTAAAAAACAAACAAAGAAACAAACAAAGAAACAAACAAACATCACTGGATCGGAGCTAACGCAGAAATGATCCAAACTGAGACCTTCCTTTGCCTAGAAACAGAGGGCCGTGTTTCTTTTAATTTTATCTCAGGCAGGAGGCCACTGGACCTCACCGATATCAGCTTCTTTGACCCATTTGAATACACACTTTGTGGGATTGTTTTCATGATCTTAATGCACTCCCTGAAGGCATTGCCTCTGCTGATACACAGGGTTTCCAAACGTGGGAGGTTTGTCTTAAGACAAAACAAAACAACAAAAAACGACCACACCAAAAAACACCTCCTACCAGAGACTACCATCTCTTTTCCCTTTAAAACTACAGCACTGCTACACTCGAGTGAGTATAACAGACTCGACGCCTTGAGAGTAATGGGACTACCCTGGCACCACAGTTCACTGGCTAGCCTCGTTTTGGAAAATTCATCTCTCTTACTGTCATTACAGTAGGGGAGGTGGCCCTACCCTATGAGAAGCGAGTTCCGATCCTCGGCAAGGGAGGGGTTTAGCATAGCCCTGGGAAGGATGCGAGAACAAGCTTGGCAAAGCAACTGAGTAAATAAAACCATTTAAAGTTTCCCATCAGGCCCAGAAGAGTCAGATATATATATCTTTTTTTCTCGTATGTGTCATGTTCACTGAACACCAGGAAGAAGCTGTGATGGTGAGAGAGAGAGGGTGTGTTCAGAGCGTGCGGGAGGGAGGATGCAGACATCCATACCTGCCTACCTCGCGGTCTGGTCAACAGGGAGTGTGCGCATGGGCGGTCCTACACAGAACTGTTGGATTCGGCAGACGTTCATTTCACATCCACCCCGTCGCAATCACTGCACTGACTCAAGGAAGGCATCGTAGATGCTAAGCTTGGGTTCATTGACGAGCAGCAAAGGATATTCAAGCATATGTCCCCAATTGAATTGTGTGTAGTGTCCTGTCAGAGTTGGTACAGCGTAAGGGTGGAGGGGGAGACGCATAACCTCCCCGGGTAGGGAGAGGCATCAGGTGAGCTCTTCTGTGAAGGTGGGGCGTCAAGAGGAGTTTCGAAGGATCGGCATCCACAGAGAGAGCAGGCAGAGAAGTTGGGGTGCCGTCTGGAGTCCACAGGGATCTGGGCTGGCACGGGGGTGGGTGTCGGTGGTGGGAGCGGATGCTGAAGCTCACGAAGACGCTGTGAGCCATGCTCAGGAGTTCAGGCCTTGCTGGGATGGACAGAGGACACCTCAGGCACCTCCCTGCTCACCTCCCTGGTGGCACGTGGGAAGGGGAGAGCCTTGGGAGATGGGGGTACTTACTACTCAGTTGGCTGTTGTGGTGACCCGGGAGAGACTCACGAAGGACCGACGTGAAAGCAGGGCTTGTGCTCACGGCGTCGGGGGGGGGCGGGCGGGCGTGAGCACACGAGAGTCTTTCGTCCTGGACGGGATGGGGACGGAGGGACGAGGCTGAGCACACAAGCTGTGCTGGTGCTTAACAGCCTCCGCTAAGGGCTCTACGGGGTCATTGCAAGTGGGAGCGGTGACTCTGCCACGTGGGCGCATTTTTAGTTCCCACTGAAAGTCAAAAAATATTAGTGCTCGTGGCACTAATCCCCGGAAGGGTGGTAAATGCTGTAAGGCCGTGGTCCTATCATCAGTATACCCCAGATATAGTGCACAAGGCAGACAGGACAGGGCCAATTCGGGGTTAAAAAGAGCCCAGCTTGTAGGAATCGTATCCACAGAAAATGTACACGCATGTCCACAGATACCTGAGTAAGGACGCCCATTTCATCATCGATGAAATAGCGCAAGACCGAAAGCCAGCTAAATATTCAGCCCGAGAGGAGTGATTCCATAAAGCAGGACCTCTCTGCACTGTGGAACACCAGGCAGGTGTTTAAAGAATGTCATTAACCTATGGGACCCAGAATGGAAAGGTGTCCGAGGTCTGTTTTTCAGAGAAAAGGGCGAGCTACTGATCAGAATGTATAAAATAAGGTATTTGGGGACATGCGTAAGAAAACACCTAAAGAGTTTATACTAAACCTTAATTGGTATTTTCAACTGAGATGAGTTTTGGGATTTGTGTGCTGGGGGTAAAGCAGCATTTTCACTATAAACCAGCGTATTTAATAAAAGAACCGTCCACAGTGATGAGTGCTCAAAACACTGCAGACACAGCTGAGGAACTGGACCTTTTATTTTATTTAATTTTTATTCGTTTAAAGACCACCGTGTATTTCTTTTGAAATTATGAACAATCAGAACAATGAAAAGTAAAGAGAGTGGGACAGAGACACCCGGTGTGATTTTTAAATCTTTGAGTTCAAATTTCTTTCTTTTTACTCACGTAAAACATAGGTCACATTGTTGGGAACTATATGAATAAATTCCGGTGTCAAAAGACATATAAATGAGTTAGAGGGGCTTATAAAAATACCCCTATGGAGAAAGACAAAGAAAAAAACAAAAGTCCTGAAGTATGATACTTTCCTAACTTCTATTATGAAGCCACATTTTTTTTTTTTTAATATCACAACATCCTGTTCTGGACATCGACCTAATTTGCTAACTAGGTCAGTAAATGGAGCCAGGATCAGGGGGAATCTGATATCAGCATATGAGGGTAGAATTTCTCTGGTGACAGACAGGGCCACCTTCATACCCAGCTCCTAGAATTCTGGACACTTTAGCTGCAAACCTCAGAAGTCACATCTCAGAGAGTAGGGAAGTGGGCCTCCAAAGCTCCATTAGCCTTACAAACATTAGACGTGACTTAATAACATACACCTCCCTGTGCGGCTTTCAGTCTCTTTGAAGGTGGCAAGTGGTTTATTGACTGCCCATAGTGTCTAAAAGGTAGGCATGACCACTGCTTTCTTAGTGATCAGTGGCCTGATCAGAAGAGAAAGCAAGGGTCCCCTCAGCCCCCAGAAAGTATGGCTATAGCCAGTGTCACAGCCCAGCCTGTGCTAAGTGGGCACCTATGAAGCTTTGTGTCAGAAAAATGGACCTTTCGAATGTTAGAGATGCTTTATAGAGCAGTTGGATGTTCTAGCGCTTGCTAGAGAAATTGGAAAAAAAAAAAAATACATATCCCAGTATGGGACGGGATGCCTGAACATCGAAACGTGATTTAATTTAAATGTGATAGCATTTAAAAGTTGAATAGTCGCAATGAGAACATGAAGCATTTTTGTCTAATAGAGGCTGGAGAGTATTGAGCCAGGCCCAGCGTTTGGAGAAGCAGGATGTGCCCACGTTGCTTGTAAACACAGAAGAGATACAGCATGGCTAGAATTGCGTACCTAACTGCTGCATCCAAAGGCGTTGTTATTTTTGTCCGATAATTCAATAGAAACAAGCAGCCTTTGAAAGAACTAGCTCCCTTGTACATTTGAAGAACCAAATAACCTCATCTAGTCAGTCCGCTTGTGCTAACGTAATTTAGATTTGTCTGACATGCTGTATTGCGATATTTTGCAGTTGCTAATGAGTCTCTCAAGCTGTGTTATACGTGAAAACAAATTAAATCTACCGATCGTAAATAAATCACACCAATATATGTGATATTAAAAATGCAGTGTTTCTTTTTTAAGTACTTTCTTAAGGCAGGCCTTTAGGAATATATGAGAAAGGAAGCGAAATGTGTTGCTTTTTTTAGCCTTAGCAAAGCCATTTATATTTGCAAATGCCATTCTGAGTGGCCTCTGGAGTGGAAATAGCATCTTCGTGGTGTGTTTAAAAACCGCCTACATCTAGGGTATGAATGGGGCTTAATGCTGAGAGTTTCTGATCTAACATCGAAGTTACTGGGTAAAATAAACCTTTTTCCATTTTAGGCCTTGGAGAATGTGCACATGAAAAAGTACATTCAAGGGAAGTCCCCATTTGAATAATTGATCAGTTTAGCATATTTGACGTGTTTGTCACATTAAAAAGGAAAAGGTTTATAAACCTGGAGTTGTCCATGTTTTTTAAAGAATCTCACATTTAATCCATCGTCGAAAGGGTGCATCGCATCTGAATCCCCTTTAACTTGCATGACATCATGCCCTGTGGGAGAGAGCTGAAATTAATCAAGGTAATTCTGTTGTATGACCTACGTTGGCATTTTCATCTGATGGAGCCAGGAAATGGGCTGGCTAATAGTCCATTTTGGAGTATTCTAAGATCTTAGCAATTCCATATTTAAGGAGGTTAATAGGATACTAATTGGGGCCTAGGTGAAAAGTTCACAAGAAAAATGAACTCACCTGGCTGTGAGGACTAGGCACAGTCCAGTGGCTTCCCCTTTGCAACTTCACTTCTGAATGCCTTCACCTTGGAACTCTGGGGGCAAGAATCTCGCACCTTGGGAGATTTGCACAGCCAGCCTTCTGTCTCCGGGCCCCTGGTATAACAATGGCTGGCCAAATGCCAGGGTCACAGGCTGCTAGCAAGATCAGCATTCTACTTCTTATGAAACGGAAGTGAGGGAAAAAGACACCAAAGGGGGAAAATTCATATCGAAAATAAAGCCTTTTTCATAGCCGTTATGAACTTTTAGGAAAAAGCGTATGTTTTGTTAAGACTTAGAAGTTCCAATGGGAAGAAAAAAGTTAACTTCTATTCATCACCTTTGCAGAAGTAGAATTAAACCAGGTTTTTTTTTTGGTTGGTTGGTTTTGGTTTTTGTTTTTAAACAAACATGAAAAATCCTAGGTGTGGGTCATTATTTTTGACTGGCTAGTGGCTCTATTCATCAAGGCCAATATGGAAGAGATGATAATACTCTCTCTCAATTTTCTCCCCTGTAAATATTTGCAATAACTCCCGGGCGACTTGGGAAATTTGTCAGTGTGAAAAACAGTGCTCTGAAATATTTCAGGCTCTCTCAACTGCTTGCAGCCCCTCTAGCAGCGTTGGACCCTCCTGACGCTGTCTCCTCATCTTGTTCTCATTATAGAGCATCCATAGGTAACACGTTGTGATTACCTTAATAGTTCCTTCGCTTTTGATGTGCAGAAAGAGTTAAGAATTTTTTCTACCATTAAGGCTCATGGCATGTCTTTCCGTCTCTCTCCCATTGTGCAATAATCCATCTTCCCAGTTTCCAGAAGTGGCTGAGATTTTTAAAAACAGCTGTAATCTGCGGTCGTTGATGGTGGAGTAGATTGTTTGCCAAACTATTACCATAACTGTCAACCGAAATCAGAAAAATAATCTCATTGTGCTGGACAGATGCGTTTCCTGCATTATTGATATAGTCACTCCAGAGTAATAGAGAAATATAAAGCATTGTTCTATTTATAAAAGGAGATTGGCTAAGTCCTTGAAAGTGAGCATGAGGGACAGGCACTTACAGGAAGTGAGATATAGTCAACTCGGTAAAAGTTATGTGTCAGGGCCATGTGACCTCTGTAGTCAGCAGTAGAATCTCACAGCTCTCCCTCCCCACCCCCAGCCTGGCTTGCAGGCCAGTTTTCTAGTTTACTCTGTGACCGGAGTTCTCAGAATTGATAGGTGGAGACTTGCGGAATTTGTCACGCATTCTTTCTCTCTTACCCCAACAGTTCTCTAAATATGTAAAGTGCCCTTATAGGTCCATCACACACCTCTGGGAAGTGCGTGAATGGCCCCAGACCACTGTATTACAGAACAATTGAGTTTGTTTATTTCAAGCAGGTGATCATATGCCTTATGCCTCCTGGCTTTGCAGGAATGGTCAGGGACTGGCTCCATCGTAATTTGAGCTGTGAATAAGGCTGAGTGAACTCTATTTGTCGAGCACACAAATTGTGAAGTACCAGACACTTCACATTTATTATCTCGAATCCACAGAACTCGCCAGCTGAGGTAGAGATATCTTTTTCAGATCGTCGTTGTACTGCTGAAGAAATCAGTGTGCAAAGATGTTCTGTAGATTGCCTGAGGTCACACAGCGCTGAAATAATTGATCTTGAACTTGAACCCAGGCCTAACTCTGGAGCGTAGTTTCACTGGATCATGCTCCCGTTCATTTTATGGAGAAATGGGCAAAAACACATTATGCATTGGGGTATCTGTCTCTCCCCAAATGTACACAAATAGGAGGTGTACAAAAGAGCCATTATGAAGTTATCTTGAAACTCTTAACTATCCGGGAGATTTTGTTGGAATTTAAAAGTTGACAAGCCGATTTCCAGATCGTTGAACAAACCCGCCTACAATTATAGGCACATCTGCAGCTCCACGATTCATATTGCCCTCTTTCTGATTCCACACGCTCAGTCTTTCCGATACTCCAGATGGTCTGATACATTTTCTGTCATCTTGTTGCCTAAAACACTTATTGGGGTTCAGGACAAATAGACTACAATGATACCAGTATGATTCGGAGCACCTTTGGTGTGGTAAAAGTGGCGAGGCGGTTTCTCCTTAAGCAGGGCTGAGCACTGTTTTCTCCTAAGCTGGTTCCCAGGACTTGTCTCCTGTCTTGAATGCGCGGTGCCCCGAGAGCACCCAGGTAATGTAATGTTAGTGGATCAATTGCTGAATAAAGACTAGCGACCCATACTCCAGGTGAGGAAGGACTTAATCGCTCAGCTCATGGGTGCCATTCATTATTGCTTAGTACATTTTTCGATAACCTGTGTCGAAGAAAAGGATATCCATATCTTTGACAAAATTTGGCTTTTTTTTTTTTCACCCAGAAAGATGGCATCCTGCTGATATGCATACATAAGTGGGCACTGGGTTTAGGGTGCTTCCTGTGGACTTGCTGAATGGACTTGGGGAAACACTGTGTACCTCGAAATGTCCTTTTCATTTAAAGTGAAAATGTATCTTCTCGAAAGATAGCTAACGTTGACAAAATAGCTCTAAAACTTGTCTCCTTAAAAGGATTGTGATGGGGAAATCCATTTTGTCTATATATAACTATTTTTGAAACGTATAGAGACTCAAGGAAGTTACCAAAACAATTAAGAATTGATGCAATTAACCTCTGTATTTTGGGTTTGACCCAGCCTTTAAAACCGCCTCTTAAACTGTGGAATACCCCAAGCCCGGAACGTAGGCGTGTTTGTTTGTACACACACATACACGCTCACACATTCACACACACACACAGTCACACATATACTCTTACACACAGATACACCAACTGCAATAGCATTTTTAATTGAAAAGCATAAATTTGGACTGCTAAATCTATTAACGATTTGTTTTAATTAGGAACCCAGCTGCTTCCTGAGATTTCGCAGTCTGGGTTTCAGAACTTTTGCCATGCTGAAAATGAGTCTCCAGTGGGTTGCTTCAGTCTTTCAGATCAGCACTTTTAAAAGACTTGTTGGAAGGGTAGTGGCAAATGCTTCTTTGCTGTGAAATTACAGCCGCCTTTGTCCTTGGGTGAAGACGGGGCCGCTTTGTCACTATAGCCAGCGCCCTGCCCCTGACCTCTTCTCTCGGGCATGTTCAGTCTAGCAGGCTGCCTGATCTTGGATCACCTTGCTGGTAGACTTGCCAAGTTGGCTCACAGAGATGCAGTCTCAGGTTGATCTCGAGGTCCCTACTTATCCACTTATAGCTTACTTAATTGAAGTCTGAAGTATCGGATCTATCAAATTTTTTAAAAAATAACTTCACTAGCTGAGAATATAGCTCCGTGCAAGTCAGTTCAGGGAAGTAGGGTCTGAAGAACAACACTTTTTTTTTTTTTTTTTTTTAGCTCTTTTCTGGTGTTCAGCTATTGGGAACAAAATAACGTATTTGGGTAACGCTCAATGGAGTATGACTCATTCTGTTCACCAGTCAGGATGGAAGATTCATTAGTCTGTTCACTCCCTCACTCATTTGCTCCTTTATTCATTCACTCCTTATTGATTGCCTACCCTGTGAAAATGCAAGGGGCTGGGAGTATAAAATTACTAAGGCTCTGCTTCTGCCTTTCGGGAGTTTATAGTCTAATGGATAAAACACAGAAGCAGAAAAAAATAATTACTATGGAGTATGGTAGGTGCAGGTGTGTACAGAGTGCCTTGGGGACATGGGACAAGCATGAGTGTGACTGGGATGGAGGGAAGGGAGCCAGGAGAGATTGTGTGTCCAGCATAGTAGGCATGTGCTCACTAAATATTTGTTGCATAAATATCGGAAAAAGGATGAATGAATAAATGAGTGAATGAATGAATGAATGAAAAACGTGAGCTGATTGGAAAGTGGGGTGGTGAAGAACAGACTGAAGAAAAGGGCGTGGCGATTGGAAACCGTGGGAAGCTTGATATGGTGAAGAGAAGTATCTCATTGGAAGAGGCTCACGCGGCACCAGGAGGTGAGTGACGCTTGCAAGAGGAAAAGGAAGCTGTGCGTGAAAGGCCGTCTGTGCCGTGCGAAGGGGCTTAGACTTGATCGTTAAGAAACCGCTGGACCAGGGGAGGGATGAAGTCAGAGGTGTATTATAGAAAGGTCACTTGGGCAATGGTTTACATGATGGCGTAGAAATAAAAGACTAGAGGCAGAACTACACCAGAAGACATTGTCAACACAATGAAACTTGTCTCAAAGATTGAACTCCAGATAGTGACAGATTGGAAAAATATTTAGAAAACAAATCAGGAGGATCGAGCAGCGAATTGATAGCAAGGTTTAAGGAAAAAATAATTTGCATGGTACGCCTTAATAAGTAAAGATACTCTTCTCTGTGAAGAAGCTTATTCTAAACATTGACGTATACAGATCAGTTGTCATGGATTGCTTGCTCTCTATTTGAAAAAGCTACCCAAAAAATCACACGGCAACTAAAAAAAAAAACCCATAATCATGGAGTATAAAATTGGGACTAGCTAGTGTCAATATTTGTATAGATTCAATTGTGGATGGAATATTTAGAAATACTATATTTGAATTCGAAGAGCCACATTAATTTATTCAAATGTATTTATCCAGAAATTAATTCAGCATTGAAATAACAGGAAATAAATGTAGAATAGGAATTGGTAAACAGCAGTCATATCCAGTGCTCGCCTTTCCCCCCCCCTCTTTTTGTAAATAAAGTTTATTAAATAAAGTTTTATTGGAACACAGCTAAGCTCATTCACATTGTTTCTGGTCACTTTCATGCTACAATGGCAAAGTCGAGTAGTCTCATCAGAGACTGTATGGCCCCCAAACCTAAAGTCTGTACAATCTGGCCCTTTATCGAAGAGTTTGCGGATTCTTGAAATAGAATATCAGAAAGTTCTTCCTCTGACCAGGGTCAAAGACAGGAAAATCAGAGAGAAAAAAGGCATCACTTATTTGGAAAACAGATGTACTAGTGTCCCTTTTTTTTGGGGGGGGGGTTCTTGGGTGAAATAGGAGAAACACTCAGAACTCCGTGGGAGAACTCTGATTCTCGGAGCCCACTGATTGGTTTGAGACGGGGTTTAGTACATGCGCGTGAAGCCAAGAGCAACAAGTAGACACACGGGGATGACCTAATTAAAAGGTCACCAGAACCTATAGGCGTAAACAAGATCTAGGCACCCCAAGAAGCTGCCACAGGAGGGCAGCAAAGTCACATGACATTAACAATATGTACATTAGAGCAACAGTCTTCAGAAGTGTGTAGAGTAAAAATCGTTTGGCATTTAGTATGATGGGCACCAATCCTTGGTGGGAATGTCTTCAGCATAAACATATATGTGCAATGATCTCTGGTGACTCCAAATTAAGAAATGTTCAGAAATAAAATCTGCTTTTGAAAGAAGCCAACTATACAAACAATAAGAAAGCAGTTTGATTAGGATGCGATGTGTCCATGTAGAACACTGAGAATTTTTATTTCATAGAGCAACATAGATACATGTCCATGAAATAACTAGTGTTTGCATTTTGACTGACTCACAGGAAGAAAAAGATGAACTCAACACAGCACATAGCCCTTCCATGGAAAAATATAGTGTGTGTGTGTGTGTGTGTGTGTGTGTGTGTGTGTGATTTAATAACTAGCATTGGAAAATAGCATTTTTTCCCTCTTTATCTGTCCCCCAACACCAATTATTGATTTGGTGGCTTACTGGTTTCAAACACTGTACTAGAGAAGGGAGAAACAACGTAAGAGTAAAAAGAGAGAGATGGAGTTATTTTATAATTTTAAAATTTACCCACATTAAGAATAATAATAATAATAATAATAATAATAAAAGGATGATTTAAATTTTTAGTGTTGTTTTTTTTCTTCCATTTTTTTTTGCCTTAATGTTGACTATATATGAAGCTAGTTAGTTTTGAAGTGTAGTCAAATGTCTTTAGTTAGCATCTTTGGCCTGGAGAATGAAAGTTCTGAATTTTAATGTGGACAAATTTACTCATTTCTTTTTGTTTAAGACATTTTTTTTAAGTTGGTTTTTAAATAGGTATTAAGTATTTCACTAAAGTTCTAAGTCATTAGAGTACTGATATCCACATTACAGCTTGGCAAGTCATTTCTTGGCTACGGCCTGGCCACTGTTGACCCTTCTCTAATTAGCTCGTGTTACTGGTAGGTGTTTCTTGTTTGCATGTAGTGAATCTCCAATAAATGTTTGCTGAAACAACTGTTTTTTTTTCATATCCTGATATTTTGAGGGAAATGATAATTATGTACAACTTTGTGATCAGGGTCAACTTTAACCAGATTTGTCCAACTGAAGAGAAATGATGATTATAAGCTAATTAAAACAGTTAAAAATGTGAACTTTTTTTTTTGATTTTTTCAATAGTTTAGGCCTTAGACTTTGGGAACTAGAAGGAATTTTAGTAAAAATAATTAACTTAGTGAGATCGTGGGTATATATATCTGCGTGCGTGCGTGTGTGTGTGTGTGTGTGTGTGTGTGTAAGGGGGGGGGGAATCCCAGCTTTGGGTTAGCCATAAAAAGCTGTGTATAGGTAGTTATATCTCTTATTTGTTGACCAGAATCTATGTAATCTCTAGAAAAAAAAATGTGAGAAAAATAGCACATTTGAATGTAATATACAACTCCTCCTTTCCCTGCTTTACTTTAAATAATTTCTCCAAGGTAGCATGACTGTCTCTTCTTGAATCCTCTGAGATTCACTTGCAGGATGTTTTGTCAGCCTCATAGGAGTGAAGAACTCTCAATTTAGACCTGAGCTCCCACTATCCCACAGCGTCTGTAGATTAAAAACACCATTTGACATCTAGAGAAGTTAAAATGGGATATTTGGATTCCCCCAACTGAGCCACAAGGGTCCCTAAGCCTGAGCAAGCAGACAGAAATCTCAGTAAACAAGTAGACAATCTGGATTTTCGCTAGGCATCCCCAGTTTTCAAACAGACATCTTCACAGCAGAGAATCTTACTAAGTGGCCTCTACCAAAGCCAGTTATCAACACGTGGTATCACGCATAATTTCCTTGATTCAGTGACATCTTAATCTTTTCCCATACGCATTCCTCTGTGAAAGACACGTATTAGACTTAGTCATACTTCTCTGATGTAAAACAAAAATGAAACATAAATCCAATGAAGAAGTAAAAAAGGAGGAAAAGAGAGCAAGCAAGAAAGAGTATTTATCAGAAATACATGCAAGCTTTGGACTCAGATCACTATCTCAATGTTTCTTGAGCATCTTTGAATGGAAATGTGATCTAGAATAAAATCTAAGGCTTTGCTCTTTAGAAGCTTACACTTTAAATAAAAAGGATAAAGGTGTATTTCAATGTGTGGTGATATATGAAAGTTTGACTTTTTTAAAAGAAATATCCTGGGGCACTAAGTCAGAAATATATATACAACTCCTCCTGTGTGTATGTGTGTGTGTGTGTTGTGTGTGTGTGTGTATTGTATGTATATATGTATATATATGTATATATGTATATATATACACACACATGCATACACACATACATACATATATAATATATTACATATATGTATATACACATATATATGTATATATATATTATATATGTGTATGTATGTGTGTATGTATTAGGAAAAAGGAGAGGATTCTGTTTTCTTAGCAGATATATTCACATTGCAGATAAAGATATCAACTCTATGTTGCTACATAACTGGAAGAAATAAAAGAGAAAACACCCAAAACTAGGACACAAAAAGGACCTTATTTAAGAAGTTAATTAGGTCCTTAATTCAAAAGCTTTAGTCAGTTATTTCTGTTGCTAATAGAACGATTAATAAGAGGCATACTGTTTTTAAAAATGAATTTTAGTGGCATTTAGTTAAATCGAAAAGAAAGCTCCTGTTGGTATTTTGATTGGGATTAAATTGCAATGATTTAATAGCATAGGGAGATTTGACAAGTTTGCAATGTTGTCTTCCCAGCCGAGGACAAACTATTTCTTCTCATTTATTTGTATCTTCTTTTTTGTCCCTTAAAAGAGGTGTAAAGCTCTTTCAAATATATTTCCAATTAGATTATTTTAATTGTTGTTTTTTTTTTACTTCTTCCATTATATTTTCTATCAGATTATTTTTGTAAAGATTATACAAAACACATCTGAGAATTATTGAGATATTTCTAAATAGAATAGTATAAGACTTGACTAACCTAAGCATATAATAAAACATTTTATACAGGTACTGTTATTATACTGGTATGATACAGGTATACGGGTACAATATAATTATGCAGGTACAATAATTAAAACAATTTGGTAGTGGGGCTAAAAAAATATACAGATCAAAAGAATAGAATAGAGAGTCGAGAAATGGATTTAATTGTATATGGGAATTTAGTAGTTCGTAAAACTACTAGTTCCAATTAGTGGGAGGAAGTGTATTTATCCTGCAAATCAAGTCCTTTCCACAGCATGACACATGAGCCAAAAAGAAAAAGATAAATAAATCTAAGCACATTAAAATTTAGAAATTTTTGATGGCAAAATATCACAAATAAGGTAAAAATACAAATAGCAAACTGAAAAAGTTATGACAGATGGAAGACTAATTTCATCAATTTACAAAGAGCTGCTAGAAGGCAAAAAATCAAATATAAAATTGAGCAAAAGATTCAAGAAGGTAATCCTCAAGAATAAAAACAAATGGCTAAACAAAGACAAAAGTGCCAACCTTATTCATTTTGAACAAATGCAAAATGAAACAAAATTATATAGAATTTTCCTCCCATAAGATTGTCTTTATTTTAAAAGTATTTGTTATACTTACTGTGAATAGATTATGGAGAGAAAATCGCTTTACTTTTATAGGGGTACACATTGTGGCACAATTTGAACAACAACTTGTAAATATCTATTAAAGTTACAAATCTTACATGCCCTTTAACACAGAAATTTCAATTATGTTGCAGATATATCAACTCAAGTATTGGATGAGTTATATAAAAATATATTTATTTTATTACTATTTGAAAAATCTAGCAAACATCATTTCGTACATGATATGAAGCCAGTTAAACAAATGATGATGGAAAACTATACTTTCATTAAAACATTAGGAGCAACAGATGAATGAATAAACAACTTATGATATGTACAGACAATGAAATATTTTCTGGCTTTAAATAGAAAGCAAATTTCAATATATGCGTCAACATAGAGAAATCTCAAAGACACTGTGCTAAGTGACATAAGCCAGTCACAAAAGTACAAATATTGAATGATTTAACATACATAAAGTATATAGAATAGTGGAATTCACAGAGACAGGAAGTAGAGGGGTGGTTACGAGGGGCTGGGTGGATGAGGAAATAGGAAGTTATTGCTGGATAGATAGGGGGTCTCAGTCTTGCAAGATGAAAAACGTTCTAGAGATGGATGGTTGTCCAAAATTGTCTACATAATGTCCGAGAACCTCACACTTAAGTCTGGTTAATATGGTAAATTTTATGTTACATATATTTTACAACACTAAATAAAGGAGAAAAAAAAACCCACCACAGAGTTATACATTGAAAGAAAAAAAAAACAGTTGATTCAACTGTATGCGTATCACAAATAAAAAAAGTTTTACATAGCCTTTAAATAAAAGCAAAAATACGTTGTCATTAGTGATTGTAACTATGGAGTAGGAGAATAGGCCTAGAGTGGTCTTGGGTATTGTTACTGGTCATTATTGATCCTGTTTCTTTATATTTAAAATCACGAGCGCGTCTTATTTCAGGATTTTAAAACAGCTCATTAAAACGCCCCTCCCTCACTCACTAGAAGTGGTGTCCTTCTTAGTAGTGTGTCTTATTCTTATTTTATTTGGGCTCAGAAGGAGCTCAACTTTAACTTCACTCGTAAGAGGCTGCCTTACAAATGATTTCTTTCCTTGTACTTAGGGAAATATTTCTTCTTTTTTTTTTCCTTATGAGTTTTTAGTGGAAGTATCATTTGCCTTGGCAGCTGCATAACATGTATAGGATTGGCGTGTGTGTGTGTGTGTGTAACACACACACATTTCCATGCATCTGCAGAAGCCAGCAGTTACCAACTAGAAGTCAAACCATTAAAGAAGTATGTCTGCCACCCACCTGAGTGAGAACACTGCAGAGAGGACCGGAAATAGATGGCCAATTCCGTCCCATCTGCAGGACTTAAATTCCCTGGCACCCTTAACGCTTCTCTATGCCACTGAGATCTAATCAGTCGGCTGCTGCAGCCTCCAAGGCAGGGTTCTAGAATCTAGACTAAGAAACCTAGGCGGAGGCAGAGGTGCAGGTGGAAAATGGTAACAGACCTTGGGGTGAGGCCAGCTCCCACTGGATGGGTTTCATGAACGTTGAAGGTTTGCATTGCAGAAACCCTAATAGAAAGTCCCAAGGACCATCTGCTTGGGGACGCATTGGTGACAACTTGATGTCAGTGTAGAGTTTGAACTTAGGTGTACAGTGTATGTTGGAAATGTAAGAAGTGTTTGGCTTCCGGCAACATCACTTGAGTTTGGGTGATTTTCTTGTGTATAGGCAGACCGGCCGTTGACAGCTTGGCTAGGTTCAAAACAGACTGTCTCCGGTTAAAAGAAGAGCATCATGGTGGTCTGGGGTAACAGGACATGTGTTCTTTGCTAGGCTTTGGCGATTTTACCTGCTGAACTGCTGAATCACTACTCTCCACTCCTGCCATCAAGTAAGGCTGACCCAGCGCCTTGGGGGGGAAGTACAGACTGACTGGACAGGCCCTCTGCCATGGTCTCCACCATCCGTGGGCCACGCAGTCTGGCTGCAGCGGTGAGAACTGGAATGCCCGTCCTCCTTCTCCTCCCTACTGTGTCTAAAAGAAGCTCGGATTTCTCATGAAAGCGTGTTTGTTTTGTTTCACGCATATCGATAATTAGGAAAGGGTTAATGCTGCTCTCAGTTTTACCTTTGCAACAAGGAAGCTAATTTTAACTGCTATAAAATCGGATGCATTATTACTGAAAGGGAGCATCCTTGAGGCCCAGATAGCAGTGCTCGAAACAGGGGGATACCTGCCCCCTGGTCACCACCAGACTCCACATACGCTGTTATACTGGGGTGGGCTCATGACCCAGCTCAGACAATCATAGTGCCCTATTTCTCTGAATATAGTATCATGATTATATGTGGTTTATTTTATTTCATTTTTTGAAGATCTAACTGGCTTTGTTAAGTCCTCCGTGAATCGGGCAGCATCCCACATAGCAACTAGAAGGACATTCGGATGAATTGGACAAGTTGCATAAACCGAAAGGATTTTATAAGCAGAAAGAGAGGGGGGCTAAGAAGTTAAAAGAGTGGATTATTTCAGGCTGGGACACCCTTCCTTAGGAGGAGGCAAGGAGTCTAATTAGGCAGATCACCTCACTAGCGTTGATCAAAAATTCCAGACTGATTGGTTTAAAATTTCACCCCTGGGAGAGGCTGAAACTTCAATTAAATTTGTGATTAATTTTTGGTTTGGTGACATGGCTTCGCAAAAGTGACTCCATTTCGGCCTGTTGTTGCTTTTTCTTTCTTTCTTTTAAAGAAAACTTAAGGTATAAAATTAGGGGAATTTTCTTGTCATCTTCTACTTGCTATCAGCATAGCAACTAGGAATGAGGAACCTAAATTGTGTTTCTGTGTGGTCATTTTTTATTGATTTGGCAAACATACAGAGCACTTATTATGTGTCAGGACCCATTGTAAGCATTTTACAAGTATTAGCTAATTTAATATTAAAAAGAGGAGAAAGTGGGATCCTACCTGGACCCTAACAGAGACTCTGATAAAGGGGCTACATACTTAGTTGTGAGCAGGGCAGAAAGGACAAACCAGGGACATAAGTACCAGAAACCAGCAAAAGTCAAAAGCCCAAAGGGGATGAAACGCAGTAGTGTTAGCGGAGAGCGGTAAGCCCCAGGACTTCCTCTGGGAACTGTGTCCCTGGAGAAATGCAGCCAATGCCAGGGGTGTGGCCCACAGCAGGAAGGAAGCAAGAAATAAATATGACAGTCTGTGTCTCCTCTTGCCTCCCATTGGCCAAGCCCAACAGTAAGCCAGTTGGCCACGTAGCCAGGGGTATGCTGCCCATAGACAGACATCTGCATCCCTGGACACACAACTGGGCAGAAAATGCGTCTGGAATCATAAATGAAAAATAACCAGCACATACTTCACGTCATTTGGGGAATTAAGCAGAGAATAAATAGCAAAATAATAAAGTAAATACTGATTTTTAAAAAATTCTCTTCCTGCCTTCACAAACCCTCACTTCCTCCTTGACCCTTACAAACTACCGAAGTCGTAAACTGTCTATAAATATAGAGGCTCAGGATTCAGCTGAGCATCCCAATACCCTAGAAATTAGCCCTGCCTGCTCCCTGATTGGGCAAAGATTTTTACATCTACCACTTCCCTTTGCTGAATAATTCTGAGCCTAATCTGTCACCCTCCCTCACACCAACCCAGCCTGTGATATTGACACTCCAGAAACACAGGGCTGTTTATATTTTGGTGGAGAGCTCATACTATCAATTTGCACATTAGTGAGGCCAGCTATTGCTCCCTTCTATCTGGATCTATTGAGTGGCGGCTGGAGAGATATTTGCTGCTTAAAAAAAAAAAAATACTTAGCTGTCTGATGAAATGTTTTAAATGCATAGGGTTCACCTTGGGGTTGGCTGCTGTTCAGATTTTATCCATTAATAACACACAGGGCCGCCTCTGTACTCTCCGGGGCTGATGGGAAAAATAGTACTACTTACAGGTCCTTGCTTTGCCTGAGGGAGGGTATTCCAGATGCTGGTTGTAGGCTCCAGTACACACACATGTGCATGTGTGTTCACACCCGGTTCGCATGCTCGCGGTGTTGCTTCCTGGAATTTTTAAATTATTATTATTATTTAATGACACATAAAAGGATTTTTCCATTACAGCATATTTTCTTCCGCTAGAATTATTTTTCAGAAACAAGAAGACAGTGTGCCTCAGTGGGAATGCCTAAGCATGTGTTTTATGCTGATGCCCATACTGTATTAGCATCTTATTTTAAGTCCGTTAAATCATGTTTGGAAATGGAAGGGGAAGGCAAACCCTGAAACTGTGATCCTTTTTCAGTTTTCACCCTAATAGATCTTAAGCTGACATTTGACTCTAAAGGAGGAAAATTAGAATTGCTACAAGAAGCCAATAGATATGTATTACCTTGAGCTGTTGGCTAGCATTTATGTTCTTAACAATTTATCTTATTTATTCCCTCTCACTCTTTCTTTGGGACACTTAAAAAAAAAAGAAAGATGTTTAAATAAGAGCCACTAACATTAGTTTCCTGCCATAGGTCAGTCTTCAGATGCAGCCTATGAAAAATTTGGCATTATCTTGCTGAGACAGTACTCTGTACTATTCCTTGAACGCCGACGGTGGGATTGTCTGAATCATGTTGCATGGTTTTTTCACCTCCAGTGTAAACCAATTAGCCATTTTCTAAAGAGAGGAGTTATTTCAGTGTTATTTAAGATGATGATGCCATAATGTATGGAAGCATGTTAAGGATGGGGAATACGTAGAGGGAGAGGGGAAATGATCAGTGAATTATTTCCCGAAGAGTTTTCCTAAGCAATTGCATGTAAAGCAAGAAAGGGATGATTCTAGAACTTAGCAAGTGAGAAAGGATTTGCTAACTTTTCTTCGCTTCCAAAAATCAAACTGCTTCGAGTCGACAAAACACTTTTAATCAAGTCATTGTGTACTGATATTTATCTAAACTACTCTATTAGCTCTGATGGTGTCAGAGCTAATGTTAGGTAAACAGGTGCACCCAATCTCATTTCTACAAAGGAAACTGATTATCTCAGGGTAGTTTAGTCATATCAGACACTATAGCAGTTGTCGGCCTTGGATTATGTGTGTTGGATTAAGCATTTTATTTCATATTATCTACTCTAAAAAAATTAATCTCAAGATGAATTGCCCTATTTTTACCCAAAAGAATTGCCTGAATCATAACAGAGATAGCGTCTACAGCCAAAAATGCTGTTAAGTCAAGGCTTAATAATACTTATTTACTAATTAACTAAATCCTGTAAAGATGCTGAGAGACCCTGATGTCTTAGAAATGTTTCTGCACATGTGACATGTTTATTTTTATATGTTTCTTGCATTTTTCTCATAACTTGCCACAGAAGTGACATTGAATTCCTGGCTTTCACACTAACTGTGTGACCTTGGGCAAAACACTTAGCCTTTCTAGGTATCATATTTTTAAATCTGTAGTGTGAAGATAGTAAACATTTCACAGTGGTTATGTGACAATCAAGAGAGCTAAAATTCATTTATTCTTTTCAAAAACATTTCGGTAAAATGTCCTAGAAGAATCTGTTTATGGCATGAAAGAAAATGATCACATGAAGAAGGAAATAGACTCAGGGCAAATTTTTATTTCTCCAGCCCGTCTTCCTTCTATTTAATTATTAATTTCTACCGTCCAAAAGGTCGCAAAAGGCATAACTACGACAAAAATATCATTAGAACCATGCTATAAGGATAGGAGCCAAGTCATAAAATGATGAAAATTTAACTTAAATCAAAGAAAGTCAGAGCCATGGGTAGCTGAAGACAGTGTCCACAGCCCAGCTTAATGACTCCTCATTACGATACAAAACAAGAAAGAAAATAGGATCTACCTGGAAATTACATGCCTGGCATAACTTGATGAAAGACAATGCCTAACTTTCAAAATCAAAGTGACTAAAAAATGGAAAAATCAACAAATCCAAGCTTCAGATCTGTCATGCTCCCATAATGACCCCATGCCAAATATAAGGCCCCCAATGGAATGCCCCATAGTTTTTTAATGTATCAAAAAAAATCTGCGGTGAAATATAGAAGGAATACAGAAGCGAGCGATGAGGAAGGGCTAAGTTTGTTCTTATACTACCCCAGAAAAAACAAGACCTCTCCCAAGTCTAAAAAGTCCTCAGATGGATCAGAGTATGGAGTATAGAGAAGTGTTTTCAGTGTGCGTGTGAATTAAAGTGACAGGTAGAATTTAACAGGGCAGGCATAATTTAAAGGGACAGGTCTGAAAAAAAAAGACGGACAAAGAATGAAAGAGAGAAAATCACTATTTGTCAATGGATAGTGAAGAATAATAGTAGAAAAGGGGAGAAATTTAGAGTCCTGGAAGTCAAAAGAGAAATTTAATGGGAAAGTTTACAACCTCCACCCCCGATTCCTCTAAAACAAATTAGCAAGCCAACAAATTTAAAAGCTGGCCAAAATATCTAGACTGCTATGTTGATAGGTGAGGATTCTACTAAACTAGAAATCATGTAAAATGCCTCTATACCATAAAATTAAATGGAAAGTCAAATTCATACAAAGGAATTACAGAAATCAGGAAAAAAATCTCATACATATTAAAAAGGAACATTCCCTCGGGGGTGGGGACACGCTATAAAACAGAAGACACCTACATGTTAATATTTCCAACAAATTAAATATACTCAAATAATAAATGTATGGAAAGCCAATTTGAGCTAGAAATTTTAAAAGTAAAAACAAAAGTGGACATAACTAGAAAAAATGAAAGAGAGTTGCTTTAATTTAGAAAAGAAATAGAAGAAAAGATAAAATTTCTGTCCAAATGAATAATACATTGTGAGGAGGAATAGATTCAAATGATAATATGATAAAAGTCATTGAAGAAAGACAGGTAAACCAAGAACATAAAATTAAAGGGTCAGAGAGGAAATAGTGGAAATGGAAGAGAAGAAAGGAAGGAATAATATGTATTAAATTACAGTCTCTGAAGAAAAAAAAAATGGGACAAAACTAATATTTAAAACTATAATCCAAGAAAATTTTCCAGAAATAGAAAAAGACTTGAAAATTACTAAAAGGATTCAATTACTATATGGGATCATTATTCCAGATTTTCCAAGTTGATTCAAGAAAAAAATATTGTTATAGCCTTGATATTTGATGGACTGATTTACTGTACATAAAATCTTTAGTTTGCCGGGTTTTTTTAATGAAGGTGTTTTTGTTTTGTTTTGTTTTTAATTTTGCTTCATTATTGTCTTTGTGTGTTGGTTTAGACAAATCTTATGCCTGTCTATTAGATATTTGATCTTTTGGCCTGGAATCTTTGAAGATTTTTATATTTACATTTGAAATTTAATAGTTTTATGGGAATATTCTTAAAATTGATTATTTTGGGATTTGGTAATCTCATTATTTATGTATAATAGATATTAACTGAAATTACACATTTAAAAATAATGAATATTTTTAAAAATAACAAATACACAGCATAGCAGAACCTATGGAGCACATTTAAAGTGATGAGCAAAAGTAATTTCACAATGCTAAACATCTTCATTAAAAAAAAATAAGAGAATAAAAATGAAGTTCTCAGCTCAAAAAATAGAACAAAATAAATTTTAAAATATAGAAGAAAGGAAATCATAAAAGTAAAGCAGAAATGGATGAGACAAAAAATAGAAAAACAATATAGAAAATAAATCTAAATTCTAGTTTTTAGAGAAATTAAAAAAGTAGACAAACTGCTAACTAAATTTATCATGAGAAAAGGGAAATACAAAATAAGAAATAACAAGGGGGAAATAACCACTAGAACAGAATAAAATTTTAAAATCATAAGTGATTACCTCGCGGACGTTTTTGTAAATAAATATGAAAACCTAAATTAAAAAAAAAAATTTCCTAAGGAGATACATTTGACTGAAATTGTCCCCCATTGCCAGTAGAAAGCTTAAAAAGATTGATGTCCATTGAAGGAGCAGAACATGCCATGAAGGAAATATGCCACAGAAAACGCTAGGCCCACGTGGCTTCGCGGGAACTTCCACCTGCCTCTAAAGACCAGCGAGTCGTCCTTGAAATGACTTCGGAGCATTGAAAAGGAAGAAAAACTTCCTCATTTCTAGTATGAAGCAAGCACAGCCTAATATCTAAATCTCATAAGGCAGGACAAAAAATAATAAATTCAATATCCCCTGTGTCTATCAAAGCCAAAAATATTAAATAAAATACCAGCACACAGAATTCAGTACTATAGTCAGAAACATAACATACCGTGACCAACTGAGATTTATTCTCACCGCCGCCGATCTTCACCCTCCTCCTGGCTGGGTCCTGCCTCACACCTCACACTTCCTTACTTATGGTTTTGCATCACGAGTCCCTGTGGATGATCACATGAATTTATTGGCCATCAAAGGAAAAAATTGGGTATTCAGAGCACTTTGAGTGAGAGCCAGGCTGAAGTGGACTCAACTTGATATTTTACTCTCCCAATAAAAATGAAAATAAAATTCCAAATTGCATTTGGAACAGTTTGCCCTGAAAAACAGCGAAATCTTGAGCATTCTGAAACGATTGGTTAATGAGAGAATTTCACATTGTGTATGCGGACTTGGAATCCGATGGTGAGACTAAAAATGCCCCAGCAGACACTGAAAGAATGCCTATAGTAGTCATTTGCCCCAAACTCTCTGGCATAAAACTTGACCCCTCCTAATTGCTGTTTCACAGAAACCATTTTTGCTGTTGTTTTAGAAAGATGTATCCTAGATAATTTAAATGTAAAATGACTTGAGACTGGTTAATAATGAGTCATTCTTTTATGCCATGTTCTTCCTTGAGCTTGTTTAGTTTAGTTGGCTCAATTATTCAGCACGAACTTTGTGGGACCCTGTGAACTAAATGCTAGCTCTGTGTTGCTTTTTGATTAAATGACTTATGAAGCTCTATTTACTTTGCCCTACCGTTTTTGCTGAGATTTCAAAGTGGTATTAAATTGTATAGCCATCATAATAATCATTAAATTTGTGATGTATGATGATTATTATTTTTTATATACAAAAAAAATCTCTGTATTCAAATTCATAATCCTTCTTTAGGTTTTCTTTTTCTCCACTGAGAGTATAACATTTTGATTAAAAGGCCCAGATTTTGTGATGGGATGATTTCCAGTAGAGGAACAAAAATGCTCCTCTTTATTTATAGCAGGTCTGAAGTGAGAAATTTTCTTTAAGAATTTCTTGCCAGGAAATTTTTTTTTGTTCCCCAAAGATTCAAGTGTGCTTTTTTTTCATCCTGATGGTGAGAGCTATGTAAATTTCTGTGCCACACTATTTTTCCTTCACTCCTGAGAAAATCAAACTCTTACTTGATATTTATTTATGACAAAAATATTAATCTATAGGGTGGAAACATTTCTTTCTATTTTTTTTCTCTTTTATTTATATTATTTGATTGAATATATGTTTTAGTGTAAGTGACCTCATATCCTTTGGAGGAAAGACTTATGAGAATTTAGGCTTGCATTGGGAGATTTGAGGAAGATTTTAGAAAGCGGGGATCTCTTTGGGATTGGGCATTGGTCGTCAGCAAATGCGAGCAATTTAGCCACTGGACTTACTGAACTGATTTTTATATAGGAAAAGTAAAGCGAGACATTATTGCTAAAGAAGCAGGAGAGGGAGATATTGGTCATTTTTGTGGTGGCACGGTGGCCTTTTTATGTCCATTACAGAGTGGTCTTATGTTCGTCTTACTTGATCGTGACCGAGGAGTGGGCATACCTGATTGCTGCTGTTGTGCGAGATTGTCCGTGTCCCCGGGCGTACACCCACCGAGCTGGTTGTTGTCAACAGCTCACTGCCAGAGAGGCTCCGTTAGCAACTCAGAGAGAGAGAGGGACCGGCCTCAAAGCATCGTCGCTTTCAAGGCATTCAGCCTTGTGTTTGGGACGGCAGAAGCGGGGAGCCTGCCCTCGATCGCTCTGGTGGAGACACAGGTAATAGTAGCATTGGCGGTAGTGCCTCATTCACGCATTCACATGTTTATTGTCAGCCTGCCAGGTGGAATTTGCGATGTCATGACCATCATCCCCAGAGGTAATGACGAACAGGGGCAGTGGCTGCAGACTGAGGAAGGGAAGTCAGAGACCGGAGATGAGGTGCGAGAGCAAGCAGGGTGTCAGCCACCCTGCACTGTGGGCTTGAACTGTGAGGACTCTAGTGTGTCCAGTGTGGTCTTACCACGTTGACTCTCTCCCTACCTGGTTGAGTGGTAGGTTTAGAGAGCTTTGTTCCCGAGGGGGTCATAACAGACCTCCCCAATATGTGCCTCTGTGGTATGCAGATGATTTTGAGCCGAAGGTAATTGAGACCCTGTGGGCTCAAGGAAGGGACGCTTTTACTTCTCCCGAACAGTTTAAATTGGGGGCCTTGCTCATCGTAAGAGTTCCCATCAGAAATAACTTTTTATGCGTGTGGCAGAGTACGCATCTCGTTACTGAACAGCTGCTCTTCTTATTGTCCTGGGGAGACCCTCCTCCCCTCAGAAGCCGCGGGCCCTCACCTCGTCTCAGCTCAGGGTGTCACGCACACCTCGTATTACTGTTCCGTCTCAGGACCCCTCACGGAGGTGCTGCCTCTGACTCTCTCGTGCGTGTGGGGTCTCCGCACTTGCGTACGCCATTCAGTGATTTTCTCTTGTTGACCTGTCACGTCGATGTAATTATTAGACTAGCCAAATGAACGTAGAAGGGTAGAGGAAAAGGCTTTCTCCCCAGGAGGGGAAACTAGGATGGATGTAGAGAGCATGAATGTCGTGGCACGGTGCCTCTCAGCAAATAGGCCAAATCAAGAGAAAAAACGAAAACCTGAGCAGCATGAAAACAGCCATGAAAAAGACAGATACCCCCCCCTCTCTTTTAATCTTCACTCATTATATTTCATGGCTCTGAATATTCACTAAAAATGATAGCTAGTTTAATAACTGTTTCGGCTAGAAAACATATTAACATTTTATCGGACAAGAGAATCCTGAATCAGCCCATAGCATCATCATGATAATTTGAGCAAAGCAAATACTAACAAATTTAGAATTGCCTATCTTCATTAGCTCTTCTGACTGTTTAGAATGTCTATAAAGTGTTCTTTTTTTCAAAAAAAAAAAATTAAAAGGCTAAATTTCTTTGGCAGGAAAGTAATCGTGAATTTTTAAGTAAATGAAAAGAGCTCCCTTTATATTGAAATGTAAAGCTCCAATTTCCTCTCTTTAAATGTTTAAAGAATTTTTTGTCAGTTTTAACATGAAGAAACATTAAAATTCATCACAACCAAAACCCATGGTGGATAAAAAAAAAAAAAAAAGAAGTTAAATATCAGCAAATGGATCTGATAATCTGCAGAGTATTTCTGCTGTCAAAGAAGGATCGTGGGATAAAAATCACATGTTCCAGATTTGACATCCCTTGGCATCTTGTAAATAGCCTACAAATCCATACCTTAAAACCGCCAACGCCAGCAAAATTGTGCCCAAGTTTCTAGTAAGTTGAACAAGCAAAGCAGAGAGAGGAAATGCAGCTAGATTGCATATAAAAACCCAAGGACCCCGAAAAATGACCTCGAACTCATTTTACCAAAAGGAATTCTCTGCATTTTTACAGAACTGTCCATTTATTTATAAATCAAAGAACATTTTGTGGTACATATGTATGAGTAAATAATAATATAACGAATGAACATTAGGTTGGGCAGAGGAGGATGATGGGGTAAGTGGGAAGCATTTTCTATGTGGAAAAAAAAACTTGCTGAATGATACAAAATAGATTTTTCTCACTATTAAAGTTTCAGCCTCAAGAGAATAACTAAGTGATCCTTCAGCCCGAATGTCTAACATTTTAACACTACCTTCCCCAAGAGGAAAAAAAGACACTTACCAGTGTGTTTGCAGATCAAAACTAAAAAGATGAGTTTGCTCTTGAGTTAGGAAGTGTTTTTTTCCCTTCCTGTGCAAATTGCTAAAGGAGTTGTCCGGAGGAGGCCCAGAATGCAGCCTGTTGAGTGAAGCTTCTGGTGACTGTCACCACGGAGATAATTCTTTCCCCCCAAAACTCTAACTTTTAGAAAGTTTGTTCTGTCAGCCATTGCTATTAAGTAATAATAGTTCATTCTTTTTTATTCAATTATCAACCAAGGGAATTGGCACTTAAAGCTTCTTTTTAGGTAATGCTGGCATTACCTACAATGGATTGTTATTGCCACCAAATGCAAAAAAAAAAAAAAAATCATCTTTTTGCTCTCTGAAATTTTTTTAGGGTAAATGTGTATCCTGATACATGAACATTGACAATGGCATTTATTGAGCACAAATGGTACAACAGATGATTTGTAAACATTTTATATAATTCTTACGACAAATCTGCAAGGAATTAGAGGAATTAGAGAAGATCGAGGTCTGTAAGGTTGTCTAAACCTTACGTAGCAAGGCAGATACAAAACCGAATTTTGAGCGCTGATCTGTAGGATGCTAAAACCCATGTTTTTTTCCCCAATCCAGGATGCCTTTTTGACAGATAGCTTAGTCGCCCATAATTTGTGGGCCACAGAGTTTCTGGGGACTTCGGCGTGGACACATCTGCTTCTCTGACCCTCCCTGACCCTTCCGAAATCTGTCGAAAGCACATGTAGACATTTTCCATTACTACTTGCTATAAACACCAATAAACATGCAATGTTCAAAAAAAAAATTTTGGTAAAGTCGCTTTGCAACTTGCACTTTCTGTTAATACATATAGGTTAACCTTTTTAAAGGCTGCTTATTATGATACTGTACCATAATTTATTTCATATCTATTGATACATATTCCAAATATTTTTCTTTTCTTTTGCAATTGTCAACAATCCTGCCATAAATCTAAATGTTTACCTTTAATGGATTTGCACAGATATTTCCGATCCCTAGCATTCAGAATTCTAGGCACGTGAATCTGCATAGCTAAAATTTGAAATACATTGCTAGATGGCCCTTCCAAAAGTCACAGTGATTTTTATTCCCACCGACCTGTTTGAGGGACAGCCTGTTTTCCTAGGTCCACTGGCCAACCTCGAAATTATCACCCTTTTGACCAATATCTGGAGAAAATTATGATTATCTTTTCATTGCATTTCCGATTTTTTAAAAAGTGTGCCATGCTGTTTCATGGATTTTTTTTTTTGACGACATACATTTTTTGAGAATTGTCTGTATAGTCTTTATTCATTCATTTTCTTATTGATTAGTAGGAACCGATGATACGATATGGATACTAGCGCTTCATTAATGCCTTTATTTGTCTTTAAACTGTAAATGCCTACTGCTACATCATTAGACCAAAAACAAAAAAATGTGTCAAATTATAGGCAATGCTCTTCTAAGCATTGAGGTGTTTTCTCTTATTTTTTAAGTCACTTGATAAGAAAGCAGGAAACACAGATACCCAGTCAGCAAGCCGCCAGGATAGGAACTCAAGTCATCTGAGTCCAGGGCTACTGGCCCTTTTCCGTTGATTTCTTCTTCCTTGACGACTTCTAGCTGAAGACATATTTCAAAGACGGGGTAGCAGAATTATTAAATCCTAAGCTTCTCAGAATAAGAGAGAAGACTTTGAAACGCTTCTCATTTCCCACAAAACTTTGGGGCTACCCACGGTAGAATGTGTTGCCTTTGACACTAATTCTGGTTTGGCCTTCCTATGACAGACAAAACCAGCAAAGCAAAGTGGCCATGGACGAGTGAGTCCAAGTTTGCCTTGAGAACACAACTTGCAGTTAGCATATATTTCAAAGGGTACATACATACCCAGACATGTCCATCCACAGTTACACACTCTCTCGTACAACGGTGGTGAACGTGAACACGGTCAGCTTGAAACAAAGCAAACAGAAAACTCCAGAGAAGAGACTTCGGGCTGCCGGAGAAGGTGGGGTGAGGCTGCTCCAAGCTGCGACGGCTTTGGCTGTCGTACTGCAGTGTGCAGGGTTGACTGGCGTGTTTAGGCAGCTTTGCCTGCCCGGGGAGCTCTTGCCCAGAGTGAAGTCCCTGACTTGAAGCCTGCTTGATCCTTGAGCCTCCTGACCCCATCCACTCTTGACGTCACCCTCTGATCTCTGAGGGCCCGTGAACTTTCTGCTCAGGCAGCAGCCTTTTGCATTCCCTCCATCTTTGCCCCTTGAATTCAAGGTCTGTTCTATTTTCTAGTCACTCTCCCAGTACCTCCCAGCTGGGTTATTCCTCTCTGTTTTGACAGGATTCCCAAGTGGCTCAGGTGGTCCCGCCAGCCTGAGCCCCCCCACACTGCCCTGGGTGGCATTTCACCTCATTTTTCACAGGGCTCTGACTCCTTCTCTCCTTCTGAGTCCCCCTTTGGAGATCTATGCTCAGAATCCCTGGGCCGGGGCTTGTCTTGCTCCTTAATTGCACAGAAGCCAACAGTGACTTTCTTTCTCCAGCGACAACCCCCCAATAATTCCAGATTCTATGTGATTTCATGCAAACATGCTTATCTGCTGTACCTAATCAGCTAATCTGCACAAATATGATAATTACAGACAGTGGCTTAATGCTGTTCAGTCCTCCAAAGGAGAAAAGATTCAGCAGGATCCTTCATCAGATAATACCTTAACCTCCAAAATGACTCGAATGATGACAACCAAAGCTTTCACCTCAGGTAGGCCTTTCGACACTCATTAAGTTACACCGCATAGGTGAGCCATCTCCTCCAACTCTGCATAGGGCTCGGGCTAAACAGAACAGTCAGGTAGGGCAGAGTTTTTTTGTTTTGTTTTTGGTTTTTTTTTTTTTTTTAATTTCTCTCTCATTTCACAAATGAGAACTGCTCTTCTTTTTGTGTTTAGCATGTCTATGCCAGAAAAATGTCCATAATTCTCTGCTCTGCATAGCTTGTTACACAACTCCTCAACAAGAAATTAGATATGCGAAAATTGGTTCTTTTAAAATTTTTATTTGTATTTTTTTTGGCAGGCTCTGGGAAAGGCCTGTTTCCTGGCACTAAACGTAACCAGTCTTGGCGTGAACAGCCCCTGACAATTTCCAGCATATGGTAAAGGAAGACGCTTCTGCCCACCCATCAGGTAAGTGCCATTTTTCTGACTAGAGCAATGATAGATGTCACGCTTGGAGAGCAGTGGCTGCTGGGATAGGTGCCAAGCAGCCAACTGGCCAGTACTAGTGGGCAGGTCGGAATGTGCCAGGCCTGTGGGTGAGGAGGCCTGCTTGTCCCCAGCCACACGGAGGCCACATTGCAGAAGTGTGCTCAGACAAGTCCTGAGTGTGGCTGCAACGCTGAATATTATTATTTGTTTTGCTAAAGTGCTTGCAGAGTGTTCATTGAGAATGGTGTATTTCGGGGTAAATATTCATGCAGAGAACACCGCTTCTGCTTTTAGCTGAGAACCCGAAGAGTCGGCCCTCTCACGCCGGAAATGGGCTTAGCCATGTCAGAGCAGTTGGACCTAACAATCAAAGTTTCCGCTACCCAGTTTATCAAACATTTTTCTTTCAGCACTGACTGCCGGTGTCAGTCAGGTGGTTGTTTTGAGTCTTCTGGGAACTGCTTTGTCGTTTCCTCCAAACAAATATATGTGTGCTCAATGTAGAAAAACGAAATGATGCAAAAGCATGAAGAACCATAAAGATTATTCAAATACCACTACCTAGAGATAATTGTAGGTAAGGCTTTGAAAAATGACCTTACAGAAATCTCTCTATCCACATTTGCGGTGCTTTATGAAGGAGCTTGCACGACACGGGCTCACTCATAACCCGCATTTTTCATTTAATGCTACATCACGAATATTATTTTTTAAAGGTGACACCAGAAACCATTCCACATGTGCACGAAGATTTACTTAAGCGGTCCTCGAGAGGGGCATTCAGGTTGCGTCCGACTTTCTAGTATGATAGTAGTGCTGCTGGGAATGTCTTTGGTGCTTATGCAATTATTTGGGAAAATTCCTAGAAACTGGATCGTTGCGTCAACAGTAGGCACCTTTGGCCCTTTGGTATGTATTAGGAACCTTTGCCCGTTGGTATGTACGCTAACGTTTCTAAAACATAACAGATGTTTTAATATGTATGAATGAAGTTTTATTTGCGATCGGGGGAAGGCAGGGGCCGGTAGTGTGCAGGTAGCCGGAATAAAAGTACATGCTAAGGAGGCGGATTAGGGAAATTGGTGGGGCCAACGATAATACGCTGGCAGAAATCTCTGCTGAGAGTCTCCAAATTCACAAATATGAATAGTGTGCGTGTGTGTGTGTGTGTGTGTGTGTGTGTGTGTGTTTTTTGGTTGCACTGTCTAGGACATATACAGTGATGGTGATCGCATAAGTCAGAAGGCACAGAAGCGGTTTTAATAAGGCGGGTTTAATATTTCACCTAAGTAGAAGGCTGGCTTTAGGTGTCTGGTGGCACTCGCGCCCAGCAGTTCTCACCGGGCAATGTTGCCCCCCGACCCTGGAGACATTTGAAAAAGATCTGGGAAGGCTGCCACCCAAAACCAGTAGGCAGCGAGCAGGAATACAGCTACGTGTCCTTTGATGTACCGCACAGGCCCTTCGCGACAATGATCTGGCCCAAAGTGTCAATGGCGACAAACCTGCTTCGCTCAAAATACACCTCATCTTCAGGGAAATGGACGAGGGAGACGCTGCCTGGGTTTGAATCCCGGCTCTCCCGCTTGCAAACGATGGGGCCTGACCCCATGAGTTCAGGTTTCAGTAAAGCCCGATTCGCATCACGTACACGACCGGCCATCGCGTTCGCAGACCCCGCCGCCTGCTAATGACAGCCCAATTAGAAAGGAGCACACTGAGTCGTCACGAAGGGGCCGCTATTGGCGGTCTGTCTTGCCGTTCCTTGTGAACACTCTTGGAAGGCGTGTGAAATGGCTTTGCTCCACAGGCAAAAAAAAAAAAAAAATAATAATAACGTCGCGAGGAGAGACTCTGAGTCAGGCGTGAAATATAGCCCCACGGAACCCGCATGGCGTGCTTCTCGGTGCCTGCACCCTGTGCTGATCTCTCCTCGTGCTGCAGGCACAGCTAAGGGAGAGGCGTCGTCCTGGGGCTCCACACCCTTGGGTCCTGCTTTGGTCGCTTAGCAACTCTGCCTGGCGACTCTGCCCTGGCAAAATGGGAGACCCCTCTGTTCACTGGCCGAGGTCCGCAGTGGGAACGCGAGCAGCTCCACCGGCTCCCTTCTCTCGGCAGAAACCCGCGGGGCGAGACCGGCCCCCAGGGTGCCATCGGCTCTCCCGTACTGCTTCCTGTTCTGTCGTTCTCCTCACGCCCTTTGAGCTGCGTGCCCGAGGAGTTCCTCTGGTGTTCTGCCCTCTGAACTGTGCTCTTCAGCTGTGCCCAGTTTGTCTCTGTCACCTCTTCGACCTCTCATCGATGCGGCTTAATGTCTGTATTTGAACCGTTGTAGTGTTCCTTCTTAAGCTCTTTCCTTATACCTAACTGTCTGTGATACAATATATGCGCACGTAATATGTAGTATGTCACATACAATTCTGCGTAATGCCTAGTTACATACGCCGTGCACTGTGAACTCCAATCGTGCCCTGCTTCGATGATTTCAACGGCTTCCTCTTCTGATCCCCTACTGGCTTTTGTCCATCTTCAATCTCCAAAGAGTGGCCGGGGTGATGTTTTTAAATGTAAATCACGTCACTTCATCGAAATACTTCCACTATGTCAGTGGATTCTTGATGCCTGTGGGCCAAAACCCTTGTTCTTTGACGAAGTCCAATTTTCCCAGCCTCTACTTCGCTCCACAATGACTTCTCCTCAGCTTTTCAGCTCCACTGAGGGCTCTTCCACTTCAAGGACTTCAAATCATCTTTTTCTTCCTCCCTCTGTTTCCTCTTCACGTCTGAGATTTAACCGCCGCCTCTTCCTCTGAGGAGACGTCCTTGAATCTTCACCTTAAATCATTCTCCCGTGGTTGGATGAGTAAGACCCTGCTTCCCCTGCATACGCTTCACAGTAAATGGACCAAGTTGTACGTAGCGAGTGGTCACGCTCCACGTCAATCTTGTCCTTGCAGGTGGCTCCATCAGGGCGGGACGATGCCACCCAGTGGAACCACTTTTTACTGAGAACATAGCTCAGGCCTGGCCCCTTGAATGCTAGGAGGAGGCTTGTGACCAATGTTTGAATAAGCAAATGGTCACATGGACAGTCCCACCGCAGACTAAGTTTGTGGGGCTCGGTCAGCCTCCCCGGAAATGCATTCCTGGTTCCTTTTCTCTCCGGATTTCGCAGAACGGCCTATTTATACCGCGTAGCGTGTGTCTGCTTGCATTTTGTGACCGCATTAACAAGGAAGAGTTTACTGCTGCTCCTTAGGTGAGGGGTCGTTTTAGGAAACCCCCGGACGGCAGCACAGGACACTGCAGCTTTTGTCTGCAGGGGGCAGCATGCTGGGAGCTGGGACACGAAGCTGCCCCCAGGTACCAGCACTTACTGCCCCCTTGGGGACTGCAGTTCGTGGGAAAAAGGGGTCTGTTCTCCAGGGCCCCTTCCCAGCTTGGCCTTTCTGCAGATCTCATCAGCAGAGGCACCAATTAGTGCTCATTAGAAAGGTGTTGGGGCTTTTTAATTTATTTTGTTTCCCTGATGTGGATACCAGGCCTGGAAAGGGTGGACGTAGAAAAACAGCATGCTCAGGAAGGGACACGTTGCCGAGGAGACAGCTGTTTTCCAGACGCCACAGAGCGAGGCCACGGGGGCCTTAACGACGGCCCTCTGCCTAGCAGACCCTCTCCCCAAGAGCAGACCCTCTCCCCAAAGACAGCTGCGAGAGGGCGGGGCCACAAGCCGCCTTCGCACCTGGCCGCTCAGCTCCACGGCTCATCCTGCCACAGGTTATTGTCACCTCGTAGGGACACGAGTCCCACCATAGCCCGTGTTAAGACACAACTGATGATTCGTCGTAAAGCTGGGATGGTTGCACGTGGTTAAACTACTTATCCTTTTTGGACACGGTGGGGCGGGGTGGTCTGAGTGAGTTCCCTGAACGAGATTCCATCTGCCTTCAGGGTCTTGTGAGAAAGTAGGTGAGAAATACTGTTCTGGAACAATGCGCAGTTGTGTTTTCTTTCATGCTTATCCGCTCCCCTGCTTCTTCCGCCGACAGGCTTTTGCAGAAGAAGTCCCACCTTTTCTTGTATAATTTCTCCTTTGCCTGAAATAGCACAAAGAGGATATAGATTAAAAACTGAGAATACTCAAGGGTACAGAGTCAGAGGGTGTGGGTTCAGTCCCAGCTATTTAATTCCTAGCATGGTGACCTTGGGCTCCTCATGGACTACTGTGAGCCTCAGTTTCCCTAACAGCGGAGCAGAGGTAATAATACCTGCTCTGCTTATACCACATGGCTGCTGTGCATACCTACTACCGGGGTGCTACATAGGCTTGATGTTTATATCTCTCACCTCAAATTTGTATGTTGAAGTACTAACCCCCAATGTGATGATATTAAGAAGTAGGACCTTTGACAGGAGACTAGGTCTTGAGAGCAGAACCCTCATGAAGGAGATTAGTGCTGTTATAAAAGAGACTACAGAGCTTCCAGAGCCTTCTGCCCCATGATAACACAGTGAAAGGTGACTGTTACTGAGCCAGGAAGCTCTCGCCCAATACCTGGGCTACTGGCGTCTTGATCTTGGACTTCCAGACTCCAGAACTGTGAAAAATAAATTTCTGGTGTTTATAAAGCCCCGGACTATGGTATTTTTGTTGTAGCAGCCCAAACAGACTAAGATATAGAATATTATATGTGAAATTTATCGATATCCAAAGAAACTGTGGATATAAGGTTTCATACAGGGATGGTTAGCTCCATTACTACCGAAGGCTTTATTTGCAAAAACAAGCAGTGAATGAAGGCAGCATGACCCTGATAACAAAGCAAAAACAGTACAAAGAAAAGAAAAATTCAAATTCAGGTCCTTCGAAAATGAGATGAAAAAAGTTCTTAACAAGATGTTAGCAAATATACAAACCCTTGAGAGATATACTGCTGAGTTATACTAATGTGTAAATGACTGATGGCTAGTTAAGACTTTGAGTGGCAGTCAAAAGAGCCCCATGAGCCCAGAAGAGAGTCCCAGAGGTGCGGCTGAGGAAAGGAAGAGATAGAGGTATGAGGAATGGGAAAATAGCTCCCAAAAGAAAATCTAACAACAGAACATGTTTGCCTCTGAAAAGACCTAGTGTTAATTATTTAATCACTCAATCTGGAATTACTACGTTCATTTGAATTAGAGCATTCTTCATTCCTTTATTCACTCATTCACCTGCGAGTTTCATTAAATATGTTTTCTCTTTGCATATTGTGTTAGGTGATCTAGGAGATAAAGAAATATATAAACCAACCCTCTGATTCCAAGGAGTTTGTTATCTCATGGGGGAAGAGAAATTAGAAGAATAAGTGTACTCCAGGGGAGTGAGGTAGGAACAACGTTTATGTCGTGGATTTTGGAGGAAGTAGTTCCAAACAGGACCATGAGGAAGGTCTGGTTTAGGTGAGCGGGACCGACAGGCCCGGGTTTTCCACGTGGAGGGAACAGCGCGAGTGAGACCTTAGACTTCCACATAGGACTTTCAGTTAGACGTTTACTCCTCTCCGCTCAGCGAGCCTTTTCAGCTCGCCTTCCTGCTGCTTTCTCGTCTTCTCCAGGAGCAGCCGGGCCTGCGTCCCTCCGAGCAAGATTGTCCCCCTCCCCCGCTGCTTTTCACTAGCGAGGGTAAGTTCAGTCCAGGTGTTTTCACTTCGGAGAGGCCAGTAGCCACCATACGCTCAGCACTTGGGAGGTAACAAATTTGCGATGTCACAATTGATAATCAACTCCCGTAAAAGAATGTCCAAATCAATTGAGCTTTCGCAAGGGCAAACCGGCTGGATGCAGGCGGGCCCCCAGCTAGAGCTGGCTGGGCTTGATAAATTTGCCCTTATTATGGCTATTGATGTTTAAATTTCTTCAGGGATGTTGTTACATGGGTGCCTGGTGGTGACAGAGGTACGGTGACCTCCTTCGATTCTTAATCTACACCTGTTAGTTGGCTCCCTGGTTGCCTCTGAGTATACTCGGGCTTAAAGGTTAACAAAAGAAAAACAGGCCAAGTTTACGTGACTGCAGCAACGGATCAATGCAAGTAAATAACCTTCTCTGTCTTATTTCCCCAAGCATTATTGATCCAAGTTCTTTGTTCTTTGTCATGTTTCTGTCTTCTTTTCCTGGGGGACACTCAGCGATCAGCTCGTATTGGACATGTTCACTGGCACATTATGACAGCTACCATTCTGTCACTCAATGTGAAGATATATATATAGAGAGAGAGATAGATATAGATATAGATATGAATTTTCTTCGGTGTTTTCTAACCTGTAAACTGGTAAATGAATATCAGCCATAAACTTCTTTTGCTACAATTTTTTTTTTTTTTTTTTCCTGTAGCAGGCGGGTGAGTTCGATGAAGTGCTATCACATTAATAGGTTTACTTATTTGTTTTAAATACCTTTCAAAATGGGTAATGATCCAAAGTTAAAAAAAAAAATCACTAATCTGGTGACGCTTAGGGCATATTCCAGGCAAGTTGTACCTGCTGATGTCTGGTCTGAACCCGAGCACTTATGTTTCTTTAGAAATTGGGTCCTTTTCTTTCAGTTCCCCAGTAGTTTTTAAAGGCTGTTTGTCACCTTTATTTTCTCGGTGGAATGCTAAGGGATATCACAGGGGTAGCTCTGGCCATCTGGAACTCCATCCTTCTCCAGGAGGGTTCTAACAAGATTGGCGCTCAAAGGGATGAGTGTCATTTGAACACGTCTACCTTCCTTACCACTTTCTCCAGATTCTGTCCAGATGTGTGTGTACAATTGCAAATATATAATTTTCCATGTAATTGAAAAAAAAAATGTTAGCAAGGCAGGATAGATCTTTTTATTAAACCCATTATAGTTTAAGACTCTGGTTTCATTTAAAAAAAAGAAAAAGAAAAACTTCCTCTTTGAGTTACGAAATGAATAAAGCTAGTTGAGCGATGAAACATGGCAGTCAATATTATGCCCCTTTCCTGTGGATCTCCTGGGTTGAAATGTATGGTTTCGTTCTGGAAAAAAATTCTGAAAGACTTTAAGGGTTTAATCAGGTATATTTTTATGCTTGGCATCCTGAGAGGTGAAGCCACTTTTTTAAAACTAAAAACTAATTTAAATGAAAAAAAAAATAGAACCCCGTGTCTGTGATTGTGGCCCTTGAACTGAACATTTATTATGTCGGACAAAATAAAGCCAGCGCTAGTAATTTTGCAAAGGAAAAGGTTGTCAATATTGCCTAACAGCGAGGTGGTGCCATATTGCCTCTTTAGACAACTTTTAAAAAATTAAGTTGATATTGATAATCTAATATGGTGAACCAAACTATGATTGTCCAACGTCGTTAGGGTCAAATGGCATAAAAAATCTTGTTTCTTAACTTAATTTGAGCAAACAAACTTTGCTTGTCCAGAAACGGCATGCAAACCATGTGCTTCTCTCTTTCATCTGTCAATCATTTAAACGTCCCATGTATCTTATTAATACCATTGACTCTCGGCTCCCAATTTAGTATTCTGTTTAATCCACGGAAGAGTCCCCTTTTAAGTGATGCGTTGGTGCAATATGAAAGCTGATTCCCATCACTTGTCTACATGCGGAAATCACGACAGGCATTGCTGGAGAACATGGAACTGGTCATCGTTAATGCTTAGAGCTTTCCATCCTTTGGTGTACTTTGCACACACTAATCCTCGTATGACCCTCACACCAAATGGAGTTGTTAGTGTTCTGTTCAGCCAATAGGAACTCTTGGCTTTTGGCTATTTAACCTACCTCACTACTTCAGAGACCGTTAGGAGGACAGGGAACAGTCCTAGGACTGTATGCTTCCACATGAGGTGCCCTGGGGAATGGCAAATGCATATCTTCTATTCTTCTCAAATACACTTGTCTTAGAGCATCTCTTCTTGTCTTCTACTGTCATAACTTTTATATGACCATGGCACTAGAATGCCATTAAGAACATTTTGTTTGCATATGTTATTCAGCAGATTGCATCATATATTCTAGAGATAATTTTGGAATTAACCTTTATTTTCAAGTTTTTTTTTTTTCCCCAACCACTGGCTTTCCCACAAAGGTCAGTGTAGTTTGAAGAAAACACGGTCAAAACTTTGAGCCAAAATAAAAATGAAGCCAGCTGAAAGTATTTTAACTGTTGGATTTCTGCCAAATAACCTATTCCCTTCTAACCCTAAAGCTCATGTTAGAAGTTAAAGGAGGTAAAAGGACCATTTTCGAAGTTTTAAGTATTTGGTTTTATAGGAAGGGTCTGTTTTGGAATTGTTTATCCCTCTAAATGAGAATTTTGTCAGCTCATGCCATACTCTGAAAGACTCAAGTTGTTTTCCAGAAATGGTATTCAAAGATTTCTTTAGGGTAGAGAATGAAAATACAATCATTACCATTTCTACAGTGCTTGCGTTTATTTGTTTTCTATCCCTTTCAACATATCCCTTTCTTACAGGAGTTTCAGTGTTTAAATAGACTTTGTAAAATGTTTAGATAGTCCCAGGATTTCCTTGAATCAAGCAACAGATTCATAGCAGCTTCGCTTGGAGGAGATACCAGTGTCAGAAACAATAGAACCTTAGATTGTTCAATCTCATTTATCCAGAAAAACTGGAATATTTTAGTACACAATAATATCAATTTCCCCAAGATATCGCAGTACATTTTTTTTGTACCTACACATGCGTAATAGGATATGCATGCTAAATTAATCTTAATAATTCATCTGCATAAGATGCACATCAGATGATAATTATCATGGCCATTCTGCTAAGCATGACCTTATCATCAGTGTGTACATTGCTCATGACCCTTCTCTTTTGTATGTTCAAGGCCACGATCAGCCTACTTATTTGTTTATATCGAACGATATCATTAGAACGATTGTGAACTTCTTGACAGCAGAGCCTGTGTCTTGATCGATTTTGTATCCCCAGTGCCTAGCTGTGTCTGCTCACGGCACGTGTTTCATAGATGTGCGTTCAAAGACTGATACTCACGGCCATCAGTAAGGAATAAGTGGTTCCGTTCCATTTTCCCTTGCATTCTGTTGTGCAACTGGGAAATGGCTATGCTTAGATAAAAGCAAAGGCATTTGTGATGTCTTAAGGCTCTGTTCTTTGTGCCTCAATGATGTTCACATAGCGTAATTTATCCATTGTTTGACTACTCTAGAGGTACACATGAAATATGACCACTCAGAATAGGCCAGCTAGTGCTGCGGCAACAGTAACTCTGAAATAGCCATGGCTTAAAGAATAGCAGGGTTTTGTGTCTTGCCTTTATGGTGCATGCCCATTTTAGGTCAAGATGATGGGGTGAGGGGACTGAGTGTATCGATGTCATGTGGGGACATTGGCTGTTGGAGCAGCCACCATCTTGACTTTTCCGGCTGCCAGTTCAAAGTGAAAGGCAGCAATCCAGAGGGAGTCACCCTGATCATTAGATGCAGCAGGACATGTCATTTCCTCTGACAACTCATTGGTCTGAGCTAACCACATGGTCCCACGCAAGCAACACAATGGGCAAGACCTATATAGTCCACCGGATTCCTGGGAGGGAAGTAACTAGAAACAGTTGGCAAGCAGCTCGAGTGGTCACCGTGCTTATGCCATCAGACACACATCTTTAGGCTGCCCCATGGGCTGTCTCCACCCTGGGGCTAACTACTCACTCATCCGAATGGCCACACACTGGAGTACGTGGACCCTCCCGCCACGTTCAGACTTGGAACACAGGGCGAGGAGTCTGGCATCTCTAAGAGCTGCAGAAGGGAAGAGATGATGCTAAGGCCCAATCCCAACCCCCTGTGCCCACACTGTGGAGTCAACCTTGACCAGTGACAAAGAGAACATTGTCCTCTTTTTATCTTCCAAGAGCTCTGCTGAGAGTTTACCTTGCAGCCTGTCAGGGAAGCTCCGAATGGCTTTGCAGCCAGGCCTGCTGAGTACACTGAAACCGCTGTGTCTCCCCAGGGCTCTTCATTGAGCAGCGGCCAGCGTCATAACCCAGCACTCTGCATTTCCGCCACATTTTCTCCTGCCTCAAGTTTCCTTCTTCTCGTCTCCATCAACTAGGGCTCGCACCTCCCAGATAAAGTTCTGACATTGAAATCCTTGCTTCAGGCTCTGTTTCCTCGATAACTTAGTTTTTTCCCACCTGATAACACTGCTTCAGGTTCTGCTTGTACATGGTATCATAATAGAAGTCTAACCAAACTCAACATATCTGGTCCAGCACGGAACCAGACCAGCCATGTTTATCTGGCAGGAGGCCTCCAGTGGGCCTCGGTGTCGCCAGACTACCATTTTTGGTCATTTTCATGTTTGACAGCTTGGTAGGAGATGCTTCAATTATATCACCAGCTGATTCAATCATTATCAAAACCAAAATATTACCTTGGCGCTATTACCGTCTTGGGAGTAACAGTGCCATTTTGGGGGGGAATGAATCATTCTTTGTTATGGGGGTCCATTCTCTGCATTGGAGGATGTTTTAACAGCATCTCCCACTTCTACCCACTAGATGCCAGTAGCACCTCCAGTGGTGACAACCAAAAATGTCTCTAGACCTTGTCGAATATGTCCCAATGGACAAAATCAGTCCTGGTTGAGAACTACTAAACATTTTGGTAGCTTAAACTTTCCAAGGTTATTACTTTTTAAAATATAATTTAAAGGTATTAAATTTGATCTTCCATATTGTTACATGTAATATGAGGTACTATTTATGTAAATGTGGATTGCCTAACAACTTCTATAACATATTTTCTCCCTAAAAATGAAATACCATTAATATAAAAACATGAAAAAATGCCTTTGTAAATTAATAAAGATGTGACCTCTAAGAGTTATATAGATGTAGAAAGATAGTAAACAGGTAGGTAGGTTGATTAGATAGATAGATAGATAGGTAATAGAAAATCATAATTACCAAGACTATTTCTAAATAGATGATGTACTGAATATACTTTAAGAGAAGATAATACATCTTCATTGCATAGTCACTATATTTATGTATGCATGAATGCCTTACTTATTTTATAACTGGAATTTAATGAAAAGATATTTTGAGAAATTGAACTTATATTGAAAATTAATAGCATTTTTGAAACATTATTCACCTAAAATGTTTCAATAAGCAGAAAGCAATGTTTTGAAGATATTTTAAAAGTTTGATGAAAAACAGTAGATAGTTATTGTAAATAATTCAAACAGAAATGTAGAAAGAAAAAGAATACCTTTAAAAATTATTTGCTCTATTCAGTACTGTGTATTGTAGCCCCAAGATCTTATTGGGGTTGTTTTTTTCCCCTACTGGCAACCTTTTTTCCCTAGGTAATGAAGAACAGGGAACCTTTTTCAAATCATCAAGAATTCAAATGAAGCTTTCTCAATTAATGAGGTTGTACGATGCTTAAACCAATGCCGAATACTGATATCAGATTATCTCAAGATTCTGAACCTATAGCAATTATGCTTTGTATCTTCAGTGATGTCAACCTGAATTAAAAATTGGCCAGCTTTATTAAGAATATACCTAACACACTTAATTAATTTGGAGACACCATCAGATAACGTAGTTCACTGCAGCTTCAAAATGATAACATAAAATACCTGTCTGCCTTTTACTTACTTTATTATGAATGCATGTTTTTTAAAAGTAGAACATGATAATTGCTCAATATATGTTGAATCCAGTGGGAAAAACTCATGTTACAGATCCTTTGTTTAAATATAGTGCTAATTTTTTATCCCATAATAATGGTTTCTGTACTGTAAATTTAATTACATAATCAATTGCATAATCTATGTGTTCTACCTAGTTTTTTTTCAATAGTCAAACTGATGTCATTGGCTTCATTAAATCAATTCATTTTCTTGGGTCACTCTGTGTATGTACATTGTCCTTAGTTAAAAAGGAGCTTCCAGATAAAGGTATACATTGTAAATGTATAATATATCACTCTCTGAGCGGGAGGATTCAAAACTTTTTAAGGAACTTTTTCTTAATACTTTTTTGTTCCAGTTATTTACAGTAGTTATTTACTATTTTCCACCAAAATTTTGAAGTGTTTTTTAAAACATTGTTTTGTACTTCTTAAAACATTTTAAGAGAATAATGTTTCAAAATGCTATTAATTTTAATGTACATTTAATTTCTCAAAATATCCTTTCACCAGTTTCCAGTTATAAAGTAAATAAGTCATTGAGATATATCACAGAGCATAGAAAATGCAGTCAATAACATTATAGTAACTGTGGTAACAGATGGTAAGAAGACTTATTGTGGGGATCATTTTGTAATGTATATAAATATTGAGTCACTATGAGGAACACCTGAAACTAATAGGATATTGTATGGCAATTATATGCCAATAAATCCCTTCAGAGGTGAAATATGATGTCCTATATTTAAAAAACTATTCATAAATACAATAATACAATATTAAAGTAATCTCTTTCACGCTTTATTTAAATTTGAAACATTACTAGCTAGATAAAAAATTAGAACTTAAAAATGTAATGATGCTGTTTTTTAACATTTTGCTTTGACATTCTAATTTTAATTTTTTATGATTTTGCAAGTCTGTTATTTCTTTGCACTGAAATTGGTTTGCCGCATGTACAAATGCAAGTGCACTTGTACTTTGTGAAAAACAATAATGATGTGGTAAATTCTTTCAGGAAGTTTTGCAATTATATAGATATAATTCATTAAAGAAATGAGCATTATATATTAAATATAAAATGTATTATATAAATAAAATATACAATATATAAAAATATAGATAACAGAGAGAGCACTAATTTCTTTAATTATCTCTCTATAAATAAATGTAAATATACATAACACATGCACAAACACACATGTACACTAGGATTCATTAAGGAAAGGAATCCTCAGAGGTCATGGCATTGACTTAAGTCATCATTTTTGTATGTTACTTAAATACATACAAATATAAAACTTAGTACAAAATCTTCATGATTATAATTCCTTTATGACTAAAACTTCTAAGCATATTTATAAATTAAATACATGTAATAAATCATTATTTTTAATATGGTGGATGATTTCATTTTGCTAAAACTAAAAAGTTGAGGTTCCTGTTAGAAACACAGACCCTCAGATATAGTTCTGCATTAAATTTATCTCTTTGTTTTAACTTCAATATTGTCATTATCAATTTTGTATGCCATATAACAACATATGTAATGTGTAGGATACATGCTTTAGGACTCTGTGCTATCTTGGGGTTAGTGAGACTCAGACTTTATCCAAACTCTGCATGTAAGCAGTCTCCAAACACCAATTTGAATGAATCATTTGATATATCTGGGAGGCTTTACTGTTCATTTGAATATAATGTTAGTATTACTGCATTATTGATTGCTGCGTTAAATGGGCATCTATCTAATTCAACTGTTGCTGAAAGTGGAAATAAAAAAAATTCTTCATTGTCTTTTTAGCATTACACCTACTGCTAATAAAATGGTGAATGCTATTATACATAAAAACATGATCCGTTCAATATATCTGTCTCCAAGGTGAATATGACATTTATCCTTGAGACACTTTTGCTTAAATAATAAACTCAGATGTAATTCGGTCTTCATTTTGGTTTAATACATCCAAAACAACAACAACAAAAAATGCAAATTACAGCACTGAAATCGAGTGACAGAATTTAATTTCTAGACAATACAGAAAATGCTCATGTTGTTTATAGAATCATTTGAAAATTAGGAAATTGTTGTAGAGGATTGAAGATGCCAGCAAATGGGTTTCTAGGATATGTCCCACGTTCAGAAATCTTGGTTTCGTGGAAGACATGAGTTTAAAACTCAACTCCTTTGTACTCATTAATTCAAAATACTTGCTGAATGCCTCTTATGTCCCAAGGGGGTGCTAGGTGCTGAATGAGTGGGGCAGACTTGTTTACTCACAGTTTAATGGGAATTAATGTAACAGGGAAGAAATTAGACTCTCTCACTTCGCGTGTGGCCTGGAACTCTCTGAGCCTCAACTCGCTCAGCTGTACAAGGGTGGAACACACTCCAACCATCAGATGATCAGTCCTATAAACTTTAAAGCTCTGGACAAAAAGAAAAATATCAGTCCCACTTACGCCAAATTAAATCAAATCATGATAAGTACTGATAAAGCCATTTTCAAATTAGTGCAATTTCCACCATAGTACAACGATTACAGTCAGCAACATTAATAATTTTATAGTTCTAATCCCCATTGAAACTAGCCCGTTTGAACTCTAAATCCAAATAATGAAATCTAAATCCGAAGTCATGGTGCCAATGACATTACTATGCCCATTACTGAAATCATTCATGTCTGTCATGTGACATTGCCCCTGTCTGATGTACTACAAACAGATAGATGGTCACAAAAAAGCAGCTTTTTCAGCCAAAATTTTTGGGTAGTGTTCAAGAGAGGGGACGCTTGGCTTCCCAGCTTGGAATGCCTCCAGGAGCACTTGAATTATCACACGGCCTGCACTGGTGGGATATAGTGTGGGAGCTTCAGCGACCATCTTGCCTTCCACCTGAAAGATGTGGCTTCTCACAGCCCAGCGTCTGACGCTTACAGCGCACCGCGTGAGGACTTAGCGGGGTAGGAAGTCATGGCGATGCGTTCTGCAAGAGAAACCTTGCTTCCTCGGTCCTTCTGATGTTGAGAAGAAAGAATCCGAGGAGCTCAGCATTGCTAATACCTGGAGCTTGCTTTTTCTCCAGAACCACTTTCCCCACCATCAGTGGGTTTGTGCTTAGGGAGTGCTAACTAATTTTACTACTGGCTTAAGGAAAGCATAATTAGAAAGGTAAATCTGCTGAGGGGACAATCAAATGATCTCTTCCGTGTGTGTGCACTTTAACCAGACATTTCACTTTACATCCATTCATCTAGTGCAGTCCTTAACACACAGTAGGTTCATAATAAATATTTCATGAATGTGTGAAATACCGTCTTCCAATATTCAAAAGAATCGAAAGATAAATTTTAAGTTTACGTATGTTTCAAAGTGCCTGAATTCAGCTGGTGGGTCAAGACAATGTAAAGATAAATAACTTTAAATAACTTTGAATTTTATCTATCTAAAAATTCACATCGGTATGTATTATTTTTTTTTTTGGACTTTAAAAGTAAGATACACTTCCAGTAGAAAAATTTAAACATATAAAAATGTCATAACTATCGCTAATCTGTTTCTTCATCGATAGCACTACAGGGTTAACATCTTAATGTATTTCCCCTGTCATTGATGGCACTTGTCTTTTTGGTTGCTTCCTGATGCTACCAAAAATTGGAGTCTACTCTCACTGAGAAGTAAGGAAAATATTTTCCAGAATAAGTCCAGATAGCATCAAGCAAATATATTAAATTAAATTAAATGTTTAATATAAAAGCAAATTAGCATGTTATGTCTTTAAGAAAAGTGTACTAAGCCAATTTAGTCTTGGGTCAACACAATTCATCAAGAAAGGGCATACGGGACTAAAAAATGCTATTAAGTGGCTTTTTCCCCCTTAGTATAAAATATTGCTCATTTATGTTCCTTTTTATTTAATATCATTCCTCTGGCTCTGCAGCATAAAGCCGAGATGCCTGGAAACCTTATTTAAAATTTTGGGAACAGAAATGGAGAAAAGCGTAATGATATTAATGTGTTTCATTAATTGTAGAAAGTGTAACCTCATTTACTCGACTGCCCTGGGGATACTGTTGCTGCTTGAAATGTAGAGAAACTGGTAAATTGGGGACCAAGCATTTTAATGCCGAAAACAGAGCTTCTAGTTCAGAGACAGAAAGTCATGTTCCAAAGAAAGCACGCTCTCCGGTTTGCCCGTTCACAGCTGAACAAAATGCAGAGCGGCCGAAGAATGCGAGGCAACACGGAACAGCTGTGAAATCCTGGGGGGGGGAGAAAAAGAGGCTGAGGAAAAGTGGAATTTTTGATAACGACATCGGCCTTATCTTTCCCAGTGGTGATCGCCAAAACCGTGTTTGTTTATAGTTACTCGAAGATAAAGAACGAACTTCGAGCTGCGGGAGAAATACTATGTTTCCCTGAGAAATAAAAGCATTCGAGGTTCTCTTGCAAAATCTGGACACCGTGCCAGACAGGCCTGCCTGTGGGGGATTTCCTGCCGAACTTTGCCGTCCCGAGGGGTCATGATACGCTCCAGAAAAACATCAATGTTAAATCGTGCTGGTAATTCGGAAAGAGTTCAGAGGCGGGGACGATAGACTCAATCGCAGTTTGCCTAAGTAGACTTGAACTGGCGAACTAGGGTGTCATTGTCAGGCTAAATGTCTTCAGGTCAGCTCTGTAGTTTGGGGGAAGTATTGGTGACCCCTGGTTTGTGAGGCTGCAATTCATTCCCTTGTGAGTCACGCGCTCTCCGCCACGTCCCGTCACATTATAGAGGATTACGTCGAAAAAGTCGAACTCTCTCAGAGGGTGTGCTACAGCCTATGCGATCTGACCCTGACTTAGCAACCTCTCTCCCCTTTTGCAACATCTTTCTCATCAGCCAGTCATCTGCCTCCATAGTTTGCTTCTGTGCTCTAAGGGAACCATGCTCTCTGGGTGCGAATAGAGTCTAGAGCCTTGTTACCCCTGCGTCTAGCACAGACTTTGCACTGGGCAGGTACCAACGCAGGTGTATTTACCTGCTGAACTTCCAAGCTACCATAGGCAATAGCACCGGCCCCCATGCAGGCGCCGTGGATAACCCCCCCCCCCCCCCCCCACCAACACGGCTCCTTTTCCCTTTGGAAATGTTTCATAGTCCTTGATTGGCTTTCACAGAACCTTTGTAGGCGAGTCCTTGTGAAAGATTTAAAATGCCAGAGAAACAAAGTAGTAAGAGGTCTGAATGGCACATAAGAATCGGGAGAGGGGAAAAGGAAAAAAAAAAAAAAGACTTGTAAAAGAAATGGGTCAGAAAAAGATCACACATAGGCCAGGGCTCACGTCCGGGGTGGAAGTGGATGGATCGGGCCCGTTCCGGTACTGGAGGAAACGGTGAGCTCACAGTTTGAAAAGAATGCGACCCTGATATTTTAAAAATCAATATTCTTTGTGTCATTCAAAAGGCAAGCGGTGCAATTTCTGCCCACCCCTTTCTTGCCTTTCTTCTGCACTCGATTTGACTACAAAGTAGATTCCTCCCCACCCCCCCCACCCCCCACCCCCTCTCTATAGCTCTAACCAAGGAGGATGTTTCAGGTTCTGCTCCCGGTGGTAAAATGTCACCACGGTCGGTATTTGCAATGCAAATCGCCAGACTTTGGCATCCAAGATTGATGTCCCCTGTAAGAATGTACTTAGTTGCTGGGCTAGAGCTGAGTGGAGGCGACACAGGTCTCTTTCCAGCCTGGAGGGGTTGGTTGTCAGAGGTAACAACAGGGCCGGGGGAGGGATGCGCGTGTGCCCTTTTGCACCATCCATTAACAGCACGTGGTATTAATGCATCTAAATTTAGTTGGGGCCACCAAGTCTGGGCTGAGGGCAGATGGCATACCCGAGCTGGGGCAGAGGGCAAGGGGGCTTTCCACAGACTATTCTGGAGCCTAGCGAGAAGGCGTAGAGCCCTGAGAGGCAAGCACCTGTCCGGGTCAGACTCGCACTTGCATTCCCGGCGGTTCTGGGCAGCTCACGGTGGTGTCAGGTGGTCTTCGGGCAAGGACCAGAGAGTTCCCCGGGAAGCCGGCCCTGGACGCTGAGATCTGCGTGTGTGAGCCTCCAGGGAATGGAGGAACTTGAAACTGGGCCAGGTGTTAGGTGCAAGAAATTCACTGCGAAGTCTGGAAATGCTCTGGAAAAAATAAAAATTCATCTGAAACCCTTCTTTTTCTTTAGGCGGTAGTCGTTGCAACGGGGGAGGGGGGAAATGCTTTTATTAAACTCATTACCATCTGCGGAGAGTTTGATTTGCTGACAGTGACGTGGGAGGAGCAGACTCTTCCTTTGGTCAGGGCCTTGGGGTGCAAATTCTGCAGCCATGGCTTGCGTCGTGTGCCAGTGAATCCTGTGTGGCTGGTTGTCTCCGAGTACCTCGGGAGAAAGAAAACATACCTCAGTGAGAAGTAAAGCATACCCCTGTATCTCCCTTTACAATGATAAATTATTTTGTAATTATAAATCATAAGGCCAATATAGAAGACAGAAAATATCAGTAGAAAAAAAAATAGCTTTTGAGACTCACCAAATACCCTAAATATCTAGAAGTAATACCTGGGCTGTGAACATTTTGTGTATGGCTTTCTACATACACACACGTACACACCGCACTCAACTTGCAATGTAGCATAAACACGCTATGATAGCAAGAAGCAGGAATGGTAACTTTCTACCATGGCTTTGATCAGCTGCTGAGTATAGGTTGAACACCGTACCGTCGTCAGCCTTACTAGCGCCCCAGAGCTGTGCACATACCTTTGTTTCGCTATTTTTAAAAACTGCAATAAACACTATTGTTCTTTCTTAGGCATTTCTCTGGTTAAGCATTTCTATTGCTATGTATAAAATTGTTCAGATAATTTTTTTTTTTACTCTGTTATTTTCTATTGAGCTTTTTCAATTGCTCTAATAACCTCCAGACACTTTTTAGGTAAAGCGATGCAGAAGAACTTGTCTCTTTTGGTCAACTTAAACTTGGCAACATTTCTATCAACAGTTAAATAGAGGCCACCTTGGCAAGGGGCAGAAACAAAAGGATAATGTAAATGGTAAGAGGCTGGCACTGCTTTTTCCCCTGCCATTTGCAAATTGAGCTTCTATATCTATTAGTGCAGATAATGTACAATGTCCAAATGTGTTATCCCAGAAACTCATTTATAAATTGGGCATTTGGAACTGAAAAAGTGTTTTTACATATAAATAATATAAAAAAAGAAATATGTGTAAGTCTCCCAGGAGAGTAAAACAAACCTTACAGAACCCTTGCAATAATGATATTTAACATTATTGAGACCTTCTATATGCCAAGCAATTGATATACATCCCCTCTAATCCATATGGACCCTAAATTATTTATATTTGAATTTTTTTTTTACTGTAGCCAGCATGATGAAGGTATGCCTTTTATTTTAACATTCTAAGCACATTTAGTTTATCAATTTCTGATGTATTAGAAATATTAAAAAGTAAATTTGCTATGTCATCATCCTCCATTTTGTTATACTTCTAAAGAATTAAAAATAAAAGGCAAAAAAAAAAAAAAACTTACAGGGGAATAGCCTTTGTCTGCCATGAAGTTAGTGTCTGTGATAGGAGATGAGCTTGGGAAGATTCTGAAGAGACCCTGTGAACTACTTTCAAGGGCTTACAGAGAGCCAAGACCAAGGATGGCCCTATGTCAAAGTTGCTTTCACAATTTATGAAACTTACTTCCCTCGATTGACACAATTAACGCATCCACTGCTTATCGAGGCGTCAGAGAAGAGAAGGCTCCGTTCTCAAAGGAGGAAAGATCAAGAAAGGCAATGACTAGGTCCTTCGGTTTGACGTAGCTTATATTCTTCCTCTCTTCTCAGCCGAACCAGTCATGTATCCAAGGGAAGAGGAAAAAAGCCTAGAGAGGTTCTAAGAGACAGGGCCATAGAGAGACCAGGGATGAAAGCGGAGCCTTCAACCTCTAACTCCTGGTCAGGTGGAAGGTGGACCTTTAGGAAAGGGAGACGGGAGGAGTCTTTGATGGAAGGCAGTAGAGACATGTAGCACTCACAAGAATCGGGTTGGATGGAGCCAGTCCTTCCATGATGGAAGGAAAGAATTCCCATAATAACACCTTCATCACAAAGTGAGAGTTGAACTCAGGTGGGCCTAGGAAATGCTCAATGACCAGAGAGGAACAAGGACAGTGAAGAAAATGACAGGGAGGCTGACTTTATAATACCACGTGATGAACAGTTGTGATGAGTTGTTTTAAATGTCTTGACTCTGGAACCCATTTAGAACCATTATCCTTTAATATACAATAACGGTGTAATAAAAGCAAACATGTACGCATTGCTTATTCAGTTAGGGTTCTTTAAATCAAGATGATATTTAATAATTCTAATAATTCCATGAAGGCAATGCAGTTACCATTCTTGTAATTAATTGATGGCTCTGAGGCTTAGAGGGTTTTCGTAACTCCACTCGGAGCCTGAAATTCTGACCAAGCTCCCTGACTCCAGAGCTATACTGGGTACTGCCCATGTTAACCTGCACTTTGAAGAGTCTGGCTTTTGTTTTAAACTCTTAATTTAGATGGCAGGGGTTACAGGGGCATTTAGGAGACAGAAAAATGGAGAAAAGTAGCCCTGGCAGTCCCTTGGTATACAGCCAAAGCCATTCCCCCTTCTGCCTGGCGAAGAGAGTGGATTCTAAATTCCTCTCCGCTCTCTCCGCGGTCTCCATTAGAGATTCCGACAGTGACTAGATAAAGTTAAAGACTCGTGTAGTGATCTCCACACTAATTGGACTGTAATGTATAGCCGCGGTCAAGTACATCCTTCCCAGCACTCCTCTCTGCAGACGGCAATCAAGCCATTTACAGAAGATGCATGGGCTGCCGAGACCTGGAGCAACCTTCCGCGGTGCTGGCCTTTTTAGTGGAAAACACAATTAATTTTGATACTGAAGGGCAATTAAGACTAGGGTTAAAATAAAAATCTTTGGGAACGGAGAGTGTCAAAGCCTGGGTAGGACACGTTTTTTTCCCCTCATCTATTTCAGAAGTCCATGCGCATACCAACCCGTGTGGTTCCTCAAGTTAAGTTGCCAAATTCCTGTTCGATTTCAGGAAATGCAAATCGAAATGAGGAGCTGTGTGAGCCCTGCTGCCTTTCTCAAAGGAGACCACTCACATCGACTCCTTTTGCAGCAGCGGCTCTGAAAAACACATGTGTTCCTGGACACCTGTTACATTCATACATTTGTAGAAACAGCGACACGGATTTTTTTTTTTTTTTGAAACGCGTGCACACGAGCATGGATAACGCACCATGTGTTGCAAGTTGCTCTAGCTAATTTAAGCTCAGAGAAAATCTTCCTCGAAAAGTAAAATGTTTTGTTTAAATAAGAGAACACTTCGAACGCAGAGGGAAGACACTGCTGTTGCCCATCACTGAGACGAGAAAAGAGTCAATAATTGCGCGATTAATGGGAAGGAAAAAAGTGGAGTGGTGGCAAGAGCTGGTTGTGTTTTGGGGGCAATGTGCATTAAAGCCACATGGGTCACTTACTTACATGCTTTCTCACTGAAAGTAGTCAATTCGCCTCTCTGACTCTTGGTCATAAAGTTTAATTTTTTAGTGAGTTTTCTGTTTACATTTACTTTCCCCTTTTCTAATGAGAATATATATATATATATATTTTAGGAGGTTTTACTGAATTTATATTCTGGGCATTTGTTTTATTTTATTTTTCATATATGCATGAGAAACACCTTTCCCAGGAGGGCTGGCTGGACACAATGGTGTATGATTAGAAGGTGGGCAATGTTGGTGGTCGTGCACCTTGGCAACACCCATTGGAGCTGGACGTTGCATCTGCTATGATCCTGAAATGCATGCTATGTACGAGGGTGCCCCCTACAGCACTGTTTGTCATAAGGGCTAATTCTTGTCAAGGCCTTGCTATTTTCCAAGAACCCTTTTAAGCTTTTTATTTTAATCCTCAAAATGACTCACTATGGTCTGGAACCCGTATGAATAAACCAAGACACAGTTAAATAGTTTTCCCCAAATCACAGAGTGAAGAGGAGTAACCCAAGAGGAATGAGAGCCCAGGACTTCTGTCTGCAGAGCTCACGTTGATAATCGCTATGCTGACTGTCATCAGTCTAGGACCGAAGAGATGGCGGTTTATTATTCAGTGAAATATCATTCTGTTAAACTGTAGATTTACATGCATCGACATAGATGTCAAAATGATAATGCCAAGTGAAGGAAAGCTAGTTTCAAAGAGAAATGTATAAAAACAAGGTATCATTTAAAGAACACACAAAACAATGTTATATAAATATAGATATATACATATATTTTTATGCATTTATATGCAAAAGTGTGCAAATATGGTTACATTAACACATGTCAACCTCAAAAGAGGGGTAATTTCTTTAGAGGGAGAGAAGGAAAGACAATAAATATATTTCTTTCCTTAAAAATAGAAATCTGAAGCGAATATGGTAAAATATTATATCTATTAAATCTAAGTAGTGAGTACAAGGATATCTGATATGTTGTTTTCTCTACTTTTATGTTTAAAATATTTCACTAATGAAAACTTAAAAAAAAATCAAATAATATGTGAAGGTTCTATGTAAAAGTAGCTTGCTATAGAAGTGGAAATTTTTACAGCCCTAACCTACAGAATACTTGCTGAGAAGAGTTAGTAGCAATTGTTTAACATCACAGTTGCCTGAGGCAGTGATACCAGTCAGAGGTAAAAGCTTAAGACCTTCTCAGGCACAATCTCGGAGTGAAGGCTAAAGCAGGGAGGTCACCTGCCTGCCATAGAATCGAAGTCATGCCTAACAGAACCTCTCACTAAAGATTAGGAGAATTATTAGTTTATAAAAAATTACAAGACACCCAAGAGAAACAGAAAGTATAACTCTTACACAGGGAATGGGGAAAAAAGGGCAATCAAAAGAATCTGAGGAAACTCAGCTGTTGAACTTAGTAGAATTTAAATCGACTGTCATAAATATGTGCAAAGAACTAAAGGAAAACATGGATAAAGAATTCAGGGAAAGAATGAGAATGTGTCACTAAATAAAGTATGTCCATAAAGGCATAGGAAGTATACCAGAAAATCAAGTAGAAATTCTACAGCTGAAAAGTCCAACAACTCATAGAAAACATTCACTAGAGAGGCTTGGATTAGACTGACAGAAGGAAGAATCAGCAAACATGAAGACAGGGCAACTGAGATTATCCAGTCTCAGGAAGAAAATGAAAACAGAATAAAGGAAAATAACAGAGCCTCGGACACTTGGGGACACCATCAAACATTCCAAAATATGGATAATGGGGTCCTCAGAAGGAGGGGGGAGAGAGAAAGAGTAGAAAGGATATTTGAAGATACAACGCCCAAAACACTTTCCAAATTTGCCACACACACACACACAAAACTTCTGCCATCAAGTATCTCAATACAGTTTAATTAGAATAAACCCAAAGAACAAACCCGGAAGGGGGCCTTCACCAGACACGAGACCTGCCAGCACCTTAATCTTAGATTTCTGGCTTCCAGAACCGTGAGAAATACATGTTTATTGTTTAATCCACCCAGTCCGTGGTAGTTTATTAGAGCAGCCCAAATGGACTCAGAACCATAATTTAAATCACCAACAAGCCAGCTTCTCTTCCACATCCCCCGATCCTTCCCTTGACTGTTCTCTTCCCAGTCATGTCAACTCCCACCTCTTCTGGTACTGAGTCTGCCTGTTTGGGCTAGGAATCTAGCTAGCATCCCCTTGGAAATGTTCCTGTTCCCCCAATCCAGGGGCATAACCCACTGTAGAGATTTCCTGATCTACCGTCTGTACCCCCCCCCACACACACACACCATCCACCTCTCACGGACAAGTTTTCCGGTTCCCGTAAGTGCTCTCCAAGATCGTTTTCACGTCCCTGGGAAGAACCAGGTCTGGAGTCTGCCAACTCCATCTCTGACTTTTGCTGATCTTAGCCAAGTGACTTAATTTTCTAGCAGAATTTTCTGCATCTGTAAAATTGAAATAATACGATTTACTCTCCTGTTCCCAGTTCTCTCTTATGTGGAAAATTTGTGATGAGAAAGTATTGGCTACTCCTGACACGCAACAAACACACTGTTATGATGTTTGTCGAAATTATGATGCCGCATCAGATAAAATAATTATTTGTTTTACTTTTGCTGTGTATTGAGGTAGACTTTAAATTTCCCAATTATAAAATAGTCCACATAAATAATAATACATTGTAAATAAATGAAAGAAAGTGTCTTTGTGCTCAGCTTGTTTTTTGTTGTTGTTGGCGATAAAAATATGCTGGCATATTTCTGGATCAAATAGTATAAATACTTCTAAGTTTTTCCCAGTCTATTGATAGCTCACTTTCCAAAGTATTGACACACACGTATCCCAATTAACACCAATGAATGTAGTCTCTTTATTGACTGTAGTCTCACTTGAATGGAAATCATCATTAGCTTTTTCGTACTGATTTTCACTGAATATGTGTAAAGTGCTCCAGTGTTACGTTGCTTCGCATATATCTGAGGATATTGCGTATCGTTCTCCGTTTTCCTTCTTTGAATTGCTTCATAATTTTCTTCCTTGCTTTTTCTGTACCTACGTTTTCGTGTTTTGTTTGTGTCTTGAACTCACGAAAAATACGATTCCATGGATGCTTTAGAATCTTGTCCAATAGTCAGATTTCTCTCTAACAGAGCGAGGAGAAGGAAAAAAAAAAATAACCAGAAGCCTGTTGCCCCGTCTCCAACAGACTTGGGTTTTCTCTCCAATTGCTCACGGCCCCGTTTCCCTCAGTGGGTCTCTTTACACCGCCGTCACTGCTTTCTTTCCATCGAATCGTGAAACGCTCCTACGCGTTGTATGGAAACCACTCAGTGATGTTAGATTTGCACAGTGGGTAGTTTTTATAAATGTTTCTCTTAAAAAAGCAACATCCTGGGGAAATCCCTGGGAGGCAAGTACAGCACAAGGCTTGCTAGCAGCTGCCAGAACGTGCGGGAGGTTCCCAGGGTTGAATCTATTGCTCCCAGGGATTGATTCAATTTCTGTCCTGTCAGCCAGCTTAACTGGGAGCTGCATAGTGTTGCTGTACGATTTCGTACACAAAAGAAATATGGCAGGAACAGAAGGCAGGATCCCAGAGAAAATGCGAGCCAGTGCGTCGCCATGCAAATGCTACACATTGCTTGACCCCCCAAATCTGGCGTGTGGACTCCTCAGCAGACAAAAGGAAGAGGCCCGAGGCAAATCGCTGCATCGTTGAAGTGCAGATATTATTGGTCCTAAGTAGTCCGAGAGTGGAAGCAAAATCGAGGCCATTCGCTTTTGCCTGTCAAAAAGAGAACAGTTGATTTGCCTCCGTACCCACACCGTTTTCATTTTTCATAGAGACCGAGTGTCAGGCTGGGGGTCATCGATCCCACGGGCAGAGGCCCGGGCGGGGACGAGGGCTGTGTAGTCCCTGCTGGCATTGCTGCTCATCAGCTTGTTACTTCACGTCTCGGAGCCACCTTCGCCATCGGAAAACCGAGGGACTGGCACCGGGCAGTCTCTGATGTCCTGTCCATCCTTCAAAACCTGTCATGCTTTTAGGGACACTTCGGCCACTATATTTTCCTAATAATTTCTTTTAGTGTGTGTGTGTGAAATAAGAACTGTGAAAGCACCATCAGGGACCCCTGTCTGAAATCGCAGCTCTGTCGGACGGGTGCATGGGTAGAGTGGTTGGAAGTGCGTTTGATTGAGACCAGCGACACCAACAACCAGCCTTCCCACCGGCGCCTCGACACATGGACCCGAACAACGCTTCGGCACTTCCGAGAACGCGATCAAGATGCGGGTGTAAAAGAAGCCTACGTATTTTGTTAAATGTTAAGTTTTGTTTTCTAGCTCACAGATGCTCAGTAGATTCTAGGAGGAAAACAAGAAATCGGAGGGTCCCAGAGATAGCTTCATAGAATCCCAAGAGCACCAATGGGGGGTGGGAGGGTGCTGAGCTACTGAAACAGTTTAAGAGACACAGAGAGGCCGTACCTTCTTCCCTCTAGAGTTTTGAGATGATCTGCTTTCGATATCTATAATCTAGTCCGGCGCATTCGAATCTTTCTTGATCTTATCTCTTCCTGATCTGAAGCTCTCACAGGCAGGTGTATAAGCTGTCGGTTAAATAGAAAAAGGAAAATTATAAAAAACAGGTTTCTAGGCAAAATATGTCAACCGATGTGGCCATTCAGTTTTGTGCCTGCCACAGGGACGGACGAGAAGAAGGACCTGTGAAAGGGTCATCTCGAGACGAGACGCTGTGTTCTACAGTGGCTGCTCAGCACTGGTCCTCTGCGGGCGCCCGGGAAGGAACGTGGCCCTCGCTGGGGTGGTGCTAGTGCCGCGCGAAGCCTTGTCCTCTTGCACTGCGCTCACAGGAGCGCCCAAATCAGATCGATATGCGTTTCGTGCTGTCCTTTGACGGGAAATCATGCCGTGCTAGGCGCCAATCTGGGTAACGCCTCTGAAACGCTCCCTCTAGTTGCTTCGACGCAGGCTGCAGAGAGCTTGCGAGCTGCGTGCAGTGGCCCTGTGGTGGGATGCCCGGCGGCCTTCTGCGGTCTCGGGCACGGCCGTGGCTGCATGGGACGGGAAGCCCGAAGGCCGGGGTGCTCCCCGCGGCGGCCCGCGTCGCCTCTAGCTGCCTCGGTATTTTCCTCTCTAAAATGCGTTCACCGTGTGCCCTCGAACGGGGCAGCGGGGAAGATGACTGCCTGCGTTTCCAGCAAATCCCGAAGAGGACTTCCCGTCCCCGCCGATGCCTCCACTTCGCCGATTCCCGCACACTCCACGTCCTTTCCGCTCTTTCTTTCGCTTTTTTTCACATTTGTTTTTTCTTTGACTCTGACTTCAGTGTTTGGGCTGGGCCGCACTGAGAGACTGTGCTTCTGACCCGGAGCAGGAGCTGCCGGCGGCTCGTGATCCCCCTTCACGGCGTCTAGCCTCTTTCTCTCCACGGCGCATGTTTACGGGGCCGTCCCCGCTGAAGGCGAGGGCTTGCCGTCGATGCGTCAACCCCACGCATTCTGACGCTTCAGGAGCACTAATAAGCAGCAGGGACATTTGCGTCTTCAGTTCTCTGTCCCCGCTCTTGCCAAATCACCCTCTGGGCTGTCTGTCTCGGTGCGCTCAGGCCCGCTCGCTCAGCTGCCGTGCGAAGCATGCCTTGTCCCTGCACTGTGCCCGACGCCGCCCTCCCGAATCCTGATGGCTCAGAGCGGGGGTTCCTGGCTGCTAGGTGACTCTGAGGCCCCATCTGTAATCACCATAACCCGGAAGGAAGGGTCACAGGGCTACCATCCGCCCTGCAGAGATGGTACAGCGCAGGAGCCTAATTACGGAAATTAAGGTCTGGAAGAGACAGGGGTGGCCCGTGAAAGGTCTCTGAGAGCACCTAGAGAGCCATCGCGCAAGTCTGTCTGGGGTGGAAGAACGGAAACACGCCGCCCTTAATTAGCCTACTTCACAGAAGAGAATAATTTAAATGCACAAGATAATCTCACTGCCCTTTGGACGGGGACAAGTTGTCCTAGGTTTGATTTCCTAGTCGGCGGTGTGTGCGTGCTTGTACCTTACGGCAGCAACAGAGGCAGAGACAGGTGGACGTACGTTGTCATCGTTAAGGATAGTTGGTGTACCGTCTTCTGTCGGTTTCCGGTGTAAACTGCGGTGATTCGCGTTCGTACATCTTCCGTCACGATCCCCGCACATCCCTGTGCAAAGTCGTCACCCTTCTGTTCGCTGCAGCACTATTTGCAATAGCCAAGGTGCAGGCGCCCCTTTTGAAGGGTGCCTCGGCCACTTACTGTGTGATCTGAGGCAACACCCTCCCCCCGCACAAGTCTGTGTTCTGTTTTTTCGCTTAGAAAAGTGGTCAAAATAGTAGCCGTTTTCATGCGATACCGTGAGGAGTAAATAATATCAAATCGACGCTGTCTGCCATGGGGGGAAGTTGCAGGCACGTTATACCCTTAGAAACAGCCGGGTATCTGCTGAGCACGGATCCGGGCACATATAGTCTCTTACCAAGTCCTTCCCATCTTGCTGTTGCCATTTAGCCGGTTCTGGCCGGTATGAAAAGCCTGCCCAGCACAACGGCGAGGGCCGGCCCACCAAGGGAAGCCGCACACTGCAGCGACAGCTATTGAGAAACGTCCATGTCCATTCACCCTCCCCACACCCTTGACCGCAAGCCTCAGATCGGTGACTTCTCTTCCTTTCCCTTTCCTGTGTCCGCAGCGAAGGGAAGCTGGCTGCCACCTTTCGCAGATAATGTGACACAGGGCACGCAAGGGCGGAAGGGAGACAAGCTTTTCAACAAAAGCCTGGGACTTCAGTTTGGGTACGTTCAGGAAGGAGGGAGAGAGGAAATGGCAGGAGCTTTGCCAGGAACCGAAGGAAAAGGATTCTGGCATCAGCTCCGGGCCAAAATGCTAGGTCGTTTATAATAAGGACTGGGTGAAATCCTTCACCCCCCAACGGAAGAGACAATGACAGAAAGAAACTTACCGAGGCCACCTTTGAAGGCAGGACACCAATCCCTCTTGTCTAAAGAAAGGCCTCAGACAAAAAAGATTCCCTCATCAGCCGGGGTTGAGTTCCATGTAGCAGAAGCTCTCTTTACAATCTCATGAGCCAAGTTTCTGAGCCAAATTCTTCTTACTTATGAGGAAAAGGAAAGGAAACAGAAACTCCAAAACAAAATGGAGTGGAATAAACTCACTCTTCCTCACTCAAACATCTCTAATAGGTAGTTTCGCCTCTGGACCACATTTCTTGTCATTTACATTTTCACAATGATTATAAATGGCACTGACCGGATCCCGTTGGAAGTGGCAAGTCAGCCAGTTTACACATAAAATCAGAAGTGATGTGTCCTATCCCATAAATTATTCTCATTTAAAATTTTGAAGGTGTGTGTGTGTGTGTGTGTGTGAGAGAGAGAGAGAGAGAGAGAGAGAGAGAGAGAGAGAGAATGAGAGAGGAAATGAGAGAGAGAGAAAGAGAGAGAGAGACTGACTGACTCCAGAGAGACTCCAGAGAGAGTAATGTATTTTTCTGAGGAGTACACATTTTGGTTCTCTTGGCACTAGAACTTCTGAGAAACATGTAAATCATGAAATCAGAACAGTCTCAGATCTGAAGAGGATAGGCTAATTTCAAAGATCCTAGGTCTGAAATGACTGTCATTCCTTGCTCTTAAAATCTGACTCCAATCAGATATAAATTAGACTCATTCATTACTCTATATTAATTGCAGATTGTTTTCCAAGCAATTATTTACAAATGGACCAGCATCCTGCACAAATGTCATCCAGACCTAAACACCTTAGAGCAAACTCCATCTTGGCAGAAATAATGTGTTTGTTTCTACTTTAGCACCTTAAGTAACTCAAATTCTTTCTGTGGAAGGATCAGAAAGTAAGCATGTTATAAATCCACCACAGGAAAATTCTGGGGTTAACGTCCTAGAGGAGAGAAGAAGAAGGAAAAAAATCCATTTTTTTTCTTACTAATCTTCCCAGTCGTAGGGTAAAGTAAATGGAAAAGTTCTGTACTTGTTTGTGTGAAGCCACTGCCCACCTCCTCCTACCCCTGGGGTTGATAAGGAGAATTATTAACCACCAATGGGATAGCTAACTGCCCTGGAACACAGCCCACGCCAAGGGGAAAGTCATTCAAATGCATGTTGGAACCTTCCGTTTGGACCACGGCTCACATCTAAAACCACCAGTTGTCTCGTCTGTCAGTTCTTTATTTTGGAGGGGCGGGGGGCGCTTGTTTAAGCCCTTCACATGTGAGTGTCACACGTGCTGCTTGGGCTCTGTGTTAAGACATACCCCTTTCCAGTTTGGTAAAAATCCACCCGGCCATTTCCCCATAATGCGCTGAAGGACACATTTTTAAAGTATTTCATTTATATGGGCAACGATAGCGATCGCGTACCATGTAGTAAGCAATTATCTAACTAGGCTTTATGGACAACTGTCAGGCCATATCTTCATGGGTGAGAATAATTTTGACTCGAGGAATTTAAGAGACTCGTCCGACTTTCTACCTGCGCCAGCTGAAATGTGACCTTAGGTTTTTCTGTTTCCGAAGGCTCTATTCTTCTGCCTTGACGTTCTGCCGCCTGGTATTTTACAGCAAATACTCATAAAGCTCTTTTCCCTTAAAGCATTGACTATTTATTATTCCATGGAGTAATGAGTAGCTCGATGATCAGAGCGGCTTTTCCTTAATTTGGTTTCAAATTGATTTCAAACAGGATTGACGATCCTTCTGTCTCTTCCTCCTATTCCCTGTTCAGCCCCCACCCTCCCACTGTTGCCACCCCAGGACCCACCCCAAGTCCCTTCTTTTCCTATTTGAGCCCTCTGATCTATGTGCGACGCACTACTCATGACTAAAGCAGATGATGAGTCTTGCCTTGCAAAGTTTTAAAATCCAGAAATTGAAAAGAAAAGGGGAGTCCGCGTGTGCATTCTGGCTTTTTCTTTCTGTCACTATAAACACTGTCGATGCAAAACTAAAAAGAAAAATAAGAGCCCCCCAAAAGTCCAGACGTAAGTGACTTGATTAAACTTATTTCGCCATTTAATTAGAGGTCTAGGAAATCCATGTGCCTTTCTCTATCTCTGCAGTCAAGCCTGTCGTTAGCTGTACACATATTTTCCCCCCTTTGGAAATTAATTTAATTATATACTTGAGTCTCATCTCTGTGCCCCAGACTTAAGCAGTTGGAATACAGAGTCTTGTTGCGCCTCACTCACTGACTTCACTTTAAAGTCTGCTCAGCTGATGTGGGTTGAAAGCTAAGTATGTTTTCTTTCTTTTATAGCTTAATGTTATGCAAGAATTTCTCTGGTTCTTCCAGCCTCATGCCACACATGACATTCTGTCCCCATCAAAAATCAGGTCATTTCTCTCAGAACTGGCATCAAGGCAAACTCTGGAGATGAAAGGAAGGGTTAAGTTTACTTTCAATATTAGGGAATGATTCGGAAATAAATGTCAAGGTTAAAAAGTCCAGATGGTAATTCAACTGTATCCTTACTATAAACATGATTTGATTTATGGGAACTACTAATGGTATCTCAGTTTAGATCTGGACGGCTTTGCTTTCTCTCATCTGAGTTTTCAATTCATCAGATTCTTTTACTCCCACTATCAATCCTTCACTACAAAGAGACACTCGTAATCAAGAATTTGGGAGTATTTTCAAATGCAGAAATTGATAAATGTTAACAACCCTAATCCATGCAAATTACTGTCTGTTGTCATTATTTATAACCTGGCGGATGTGCTTATTCAAAAGATCCTCAAAGGGCCCTGTCAATTCATGCTTCCAGTGGTGAATCATCTTTGCTCTTTTTCCCTCTTTCATAAGGGGATCACACTGAATTAGTTTTCACTTTTTTTCCTTTGCCTGACATGGCAATTATTAGCTTTCTTGGCTTTGTCAGAAAAGCCCGTCGGAAATGTTTATCTCCTGGGGCAAATCTCAGGGAAACAGCATGTTTTTCACTTCAAGGGGCTGTAATCCAAAGGCAGCCCCAGGCCCACCAGCTCTCTCACATGAGAACCGGGGGACAGACGTCCCCGTGATGGGGCCGAGATGGAGAGATGGCACGGTAATCCTCAGTCCTGGGCCCCTGGTCTCCCCGGCCCGTCTTTGTTCTCTGACCTCTGCTGATTAAATGCATAAGCTGAAATAATACTAATTTAATCTCTGATCTGCATCTGAGTTTGTCGACTCACCAAGTATTAGTCCGGAGAGCGAACATCCTTTATGATTAGGTCACCTTCTCCCACAGTGAGCATCAATGCGCTTTATGGGTGGCTAAGGCTCACTAACATCTCATTTGAATATCATACCAGGAAGGAGGATCATTTGAGTCAGAAGGATGGCCAGAATGATCAGCTCGGCGGCTGCATTTACCTTAGTACATTATGAGGATAAATATAACCAGGGTATCTGTACTGTGACACATAATTCTGTAGCGTTCTGTGCACTCTCTCGAGGCCCAGTCCCGACGTCATTTCCATTACAAAACCTTACGCCAGTCCCACGGCCGAATGAACTACTCCATTCCCGGTGCTCCCGGCAATTTTTGGAACACACTCTGATTCATTCAATATTTAACACAATTTTTTGAAGTTCTAGGTACATGCCAGAGCTTGAAAGGTAATCAGGACCAATATAAAGTTTATGCACTCCAGAGAGAAAAGTAACAAGCGGTTACAATAAACTATCCATGTTGGTAAGTTCCAGATAGGATAGGGGCATATGAGAAGGGCACCTTCCTAGTTGGGTTAAGGACTTGACCCTCCAGGATTCAGAAAGACAGTCCCGTCCCAGAGAGGTGGGAAAAGCCTTCGTAGCATAAGGAACAGGACACGCACTGTTTTCCCTTTTCAGAAGTGAAAGGACGTGTGTGGGGGAAGAACTTCAAACAGAACCAACTGGTTTATGAGTAGAAATCAAAATCAAGAATCAATTAAAAATAGACTGGATAATGAAGCAGAGGTCGGTTCATAAAGGATTAAGTTAAAGATTTGCGTTTTCCGTCATAAGGGCAGCGGAGCTAGGATTTATGCAGAATGATAAATGGAGATCTGAATGCAGCAAACGGTTTGAGAAGAGAAAAGCAGAGAGCGTCAGAAATTCTTAGAAGATGAAATCAATCGAGACTGTTGGTATTTGGGACGAAAAGAGGTACAGAGAAAAAGATGACATATATCTCTGTTGTGAGAAACGGGTTGAGAGAGCGAACTCATAGAAAGAAGCACTCGGAGGGGAGAACATACTGAGTCTGGTGTCGGTGTCGAGTTTAAGCTGCCTGTGAAACACTCATGCGAGGTGACTAAGGGACGGACAGTTCTGTGGTGGCTTCACCTTCAGCAACACATCCGGATGGGAGGCGGGCATTTGGGAGCTCGATGCTATCCGGGGCAAAAATTGCAGAGGTGTGAAGGTCGATGGGAAGAATGGAAACATGTGGAATAGTTTTTCAGAAGACGGGGGCGAGGGGGGGAAGTCCCGTTATTACAGGTCACGCCACCCCTTGTAATGTGCGGAATCTTCCCCTCCTCCCCTCGGTGCCCCAGTCCAGAAGACTAGATTGAATGCTGACAGTCAGTTGAGTTTTGTCTTACTTGTCTTGAACGTCTCAGCGACCAGCCTAGTGCCCGAAGCTTCATAAATACTGTTAAATGAGTGAGTGACTGAACACATTTTCCATCACTATTTCCCAGAGAGACACCAATTATTTGGACGGAAATTATTTTGAGAGACTGTAGTACGCATCCATGCAAAGTGAATTAAGTCTTCACAAGGCCAGGATAGCATGTATTTAATTACGCTTTCAATGAAAGTCAGTGATATCCTTCCCTCTGATGGAAAACGAACTTTCTAAACAATTAAGTGAATTAAAACTCGTGTATGACAGGGTTATTATACCGGCAACAGTCCCACTGCAGGTGCACGGGTCTGTCATAGCAATAACTGTAGAACTGAAATAGATGTCTATGCAGACAGTTACACATTTACTGCCCGAGGCTCAGACCCAATCATAACTGCAGGTGAACTCAATTCCTCAATGCAGCAGAGGGAGCCGGAGGAGCCTTCCAGGTGACCCCTGCTTGACTGGCTTCTGGGATATATATAGCACGGGCTGAAGTGTGCTGTCAGACTCAGCGCTTAAGTATTCTCAACTCTATTAAAATCGTTCTCTCCAAGAGAACGAACTGCAGGCCGAATGCAGGAAGCATCTGTTTTGTGACTTTGGGGATCTGGAGTTCAGGTGGGGCAGTGGTGCTGGAGATGTGGATGTGAGCAGAATAGAGATGGTGACCCACACAGGGGGGGTCGGGGAGAGTGATCGAGAGCAATTATACCATCGGAAGAGGAGAGGGCTGTCTCCTGAACGCTGCGGAACAGTGGCACCGATCGCCGGGCCGGGAAAGAAAAAGTCCAAGGGGCTGGAGAAGCAGGGTTTCCCCGCTACCACAGCGTGCCTTCCACTTCTCATTTCCCCCCTTTGCACTTGGAAAAGGAAAATAAAACCCATCAAAGTAGGCATCCATCATCTCTGAGATACGTTTTCAAGTACTGTGTCTTTCCTTTCAAATCTTCCCCAGTGTATTATTTTTGGACTTTGGGGCGAATGCTCCGCCAGAATGTCTCGATCACCTACTACTATACAACCCACCTCCTAAGCACACCTGGATGTTTAAGCTTGCATTAGTCTATGTAATGCCCACCTCAACGTAGCACCGTGGAGTAAGGCCCACAGAGAAAACGGTCCTGACTCATATACCGGTAGGAGGCAAGGCAAGCATTTGAACCCACATTTTCTGAATTTTATGGTTTTTTTCATGATGGTCGATATGGCTATTTGATACTAGACTACATGTTCTCATATCTTTCTCAAAATCTTAAGATGCAAAGTCCTGTAGAACCAGTCACATCATTGTGCAGCGACATTGCTAAAAGTCATGAGATACATAACCCTTCCCACAGATGCCTCTGTTGCTTATGCAGAGTCTGAATGATGATGGACCAGAGGGATAGTATTCAGTGATTATCCTCTGAACTTGAAATTCCAGCATGTAGAAATACATGAAAAAATGTGTATATCAAACTGACCTAAGGTCAAACACAGAGTTCTGTGTGTTTTAGAAAGTGTATTGGGTATCTTTTTGCCTTAAGGGGCAATCTCTGACAATTGGGAGTTCAAGTCAGTTTTCTTCCTTTTTAATCTGTAGATTAAAATTGCAGAAGAAACGTATGCAGCTTAAACAGTGTAACACACTATCCCCCACATTTTGACATCTACAAGAAAAAGGGAATTTTTAAGTGGCACCCTATGTTCACAGAACCTTAGATAACTAAGCCAAATTTCAGGAAGAAAAGAGAGAAAGAGACGAGATGCTATCAGCTTTCTGAGAGATCAAAGAGGAGGAACTCTCTTTTTCTTAAAAAAACAACAACACACACACACAATGTGGGTGGACGAGAGGGTGGCAGGCATCTGCATCTGCTCTGTGAGCTTAGACAACCTGCTGTATAGTTTAAAAGCTTCAAGTGGCTGGAGAGTCTCAGCTACTTATCCTTATTTTAAAGCTTTAATTACTGTGGATATAAAACACAGATACAGAAAAGTTATCAGTGACCCATACAAAAGACCTCAGTGAGTTATTATGAACAAACGCATGTGTAATCTGCACCTACGTCAAAACTTAGAAGGCTCCCCCAAACCCCACCTCCCGCAAACTCCTCACCAGTCCCTGCTCCCTTCCTCCAAAGGCCACTCCTCTCCTGACTTTTATATATTAATCACTACATACGCAACCCTAAACATGATAGTTGAGTGTTGCCTTTTTTTGAACTTTATATAAACTTCATATTCTTTTGTGTCTGGCTTCATTTATCTACATTATGCTTGGGAGATTCATCAAGTTTTTGTGGGTAACTGGAGTTCATTAATCGTCTTGTATATTTCCTATTACATGATTGTAAACTATTTTCCATTCTGTCATTTTTGGTTTAGACCATTAAAAATGATGTGTCTATGAACTTTCCTATATCTGTCTCGGTGCATAGATGAATATGCATATCTTCAGTATTAGACTAAAATGCTAAACAGTTCTTCCAAAATGGTTGTGACCATTTTACACTCCTGGAAGTAGTGAATAAGGGCCTGTATTGCTTCACATAGCAGGTTATTTATTTATTTATTTTTATACGCATTCTAGTGGCTCTTTAGTGATATCACCTTATATTTTATTTTGTATCTGTTGTAAGTCATAGTAATGTTGAGCATTCTTTTATATATTTACTAGTCATTTGGATACAGTCTTTTATAAGTGCCTTCCCAAGTCTCATGTCCATTTTTCTATTTGATTTTTTCTTCTTATTGATTTATAGAAGTTCTTTATATATGATAGGCCCAGGACATTAGATAATTTTATTACTTTTGGTTGCAGATATCAATGCAAATCATTTTATTGATTGATTTGTGTTAAATACCTTGCCAAACTTGCTATTGATTCTAAAAATGTATTTGCTGATTATTCTGAATTTTGCGCATAAAAATATTGTCATCTGTAATGACAGCTTTATTTACTCTTATTCAATCCTTAGGCATTTGATTTAACTTTTTTGTTTATTTCATTGACTAGTACACATAGGAAGCATATTTTTATAGCTGTTGCCATTCTCAATCTCAAAAGAATAACTTGGTATATTTATTTCACTATTAAACATGATTTTAGATGTAAGTTCTGAAAAATATTCTCTATCAGAGTAAAAACATTTCTCCTATTTATATCATGCTCATGTTTTTTAAAATATATGAAATATGTTGATCTTTAACAAATTCATTGTTTCTGTTTATCAGAATACTCCTATCATTTTTAAAATTTATTCTGCTAGTGCAGGAAATAATAATTTTATATTTCAAATGCTAAAATGACCCTTCATTCTTGCAATAACTCCAAGTGGGTCATTTGCATTTGCTAATTTGTATTGAATGATTTTTAAGTCTATATTAATGAGTGACATTTGACTATAATTTCTATTCTCCCAATGTTTCAAATTTTGGTATCAAGGTTATGCTAGCCACAGAAAATAAATTAAATATTATTCTCTATTTATCCTCTGGAATATGTTGTGTGAGATTTGCAATTTTTTGTAATGCTTTGTGGAATTATCTGGCAAAATTCCCTGGAGTTTTTCTTGAGGCAAGAATGTTAAATCATTTATTTAATTTGTTTCAAAAAAGAATGGCATTCAGCATTTCTATTTATTTGTGTATTCCTTTTGCTAAATAGTATTTTTCTAGGAATTTGCCTAGGTCATCTAAATTTTTAAATTTACTGCCAAAAAAACATTTCCTCAAAACATTTCCTTTATCTTTGAATGTCATAGGCTCAGTAATGATGGCCCTGACATAAGTTATTTGTTCCTTCTCATATATTTCTTTATCGAAATCACCACAACTACAGCAATTTTATTTTTTCCAATAAACAACTTTCACTTTGTTGATTCTTTCTATTATGTATTTATTTTCTATTTCATTAATTTTGCTTTATGTTTATTATTTTATTTTTTTATACTTCCTTTGAGTTTAGTTTGCTGCTCTCTTTCTAACCTAAAATGGATTTTAAGATTATTACTTTTCAGCCATCCTTATTTACTAAGATGCACATTTAAAGCTATAAATTTCCCTTTAAGCATGGCTTTAGCTGTGTTCCAAAAGTTTTGAATATCATACTTTTATTATAACTCAGTTCCAGATACTTTTGAAATTCTCTTTTTGATTTCCTCCTTGACCTCTGAGCTGTTCCTTCTATCTCCTGAAGTAAACACATTTATTTCAAATTCTATTTTTGATAGCTTCAATATCTTAAGCCCTTAAGAGGCTTTGTGTAATGTCTGAAGTTTCTTCTAGTTTTTCTTTATTGTTTTATAAGCTGGTGATATTTTATTGTGTGCTATAAATTATACTTTCAAAACTGTTTTTAGAAATAACACAGAGCCTAGGGTGATTTATCTTCTTCCAGATATGATTTACAGTTGTTTCTGCCAGGTACTGGAGGCATTAGCAATCTGGAATTCTCTTCATCCAATTTGCTGATTGAGACAATTCATAGCTGAGCTGCAAACTCTACGAAGCCCTGTCCACTTCCACCTCATGCTTCTTCCTAAGCTGGCTCAATTTAAATGAGAGTTTTCATCTCGCGATGAAAACTAGGGCCCCTTTACTGAGCTCTAGACCCTAATCCCTGATTCTCTAGTTTCCGAGGATGGTCAGAATCACTGATGATCCCTCATGCTCTCAACTGAATAGTAACTTTCTCCAGGGTAAAAGTGACCCCAAATCTTAGACTCATTCTTATTGGATCTCTGTCCTGTTCTATATCCTGGCCTAGACATTTTTTCAGAGTCCTATTAGTAATCTTAGACCTTCAAAGAGGGTATATGACCAGCTTTCTTGATTATCCGCACCAGTCCAAATTGTCTGGTTCATCATTACTAGAAGCAGAAGTCCAGCCAGAGATATTTTTCATCCCTAATATAAATAAAAGACAAGAGGATGCTTGCTTTTGAAATAACAATTTAACTAGGCAACATAAGTTACCAGGCTTAACTTACTCACTGCCTTAGCTTTTGTCCTGATGCAATTGGATCTTTACTCAATTATATCGTTATAGCATATTGCTCTGAGCGACTTTTCCTGTTATAAGCATATGGTGTTTTTAGTTCTGCTGTTAATTCCTTTCCACTGGACTTGTTTAAAACATGCTCATTTTCAATTTAGATCCTGGGTTATGCATGCATTACATTCTAAAATGCCTGGCTAGCTTCCTCAGAAGATGAAATTACGAACTGGTCACTTAGATTTGCATGTAGTCTCTAGAACTTATTTGCAGAATGATCAAGTACCACCTATGCATGCTTTGAGGAAGATGCTACACACAGACTTCACTAGACTAGAAAGCATGTCCCCCGCCCCCCGCTTTTCATATGGAATACTCTATCAAACCAAAAGCAAGGGTGCCCTCACTTGAGAGATAGTTTGACCCAAAAGTTGTATGAAACCATTCCAGAATTAATTCAGGGTTTTCAATGAAGACTCACAAGGAATGGAACATGCACCTGCTTACTTGTCACAGAGGAATGGATTACTCAGACTTCCATGGAGCTGTCAATCAAAAGGAGGGAGAAGAAGTCAGCTTCAGAAGCTGAAGTAAAAATCTTTCTGTTTAGGTTTCTAGTGATAGTGAATATTCATTATTTTGTTTGCTCTGAATCTCTGCTGTCTTGGGAATCTCCTCCTCTCTACTTTGGAGAAATGGCTTCTACTTTCCTTTCTAAATATGTGATCTGAAACAGTGCCACAGTTAGTACACTTCCACAGTCAGAATATTTGGTCTAGGTGTGGAAACGTTTTATAACCTGATACCGCATTTACCTCTCCATAGCCGTGGCTTTAAGTGAGTAGATGACCTGGAACTGGGCGATGAACCCAGACCTTGTCTAGGATTATGTGGTTTAAACTAATTAAAAGGGGCTTTTTTTCCCCTTTGGGATGGGAGGTCTAGAAAGATGTGAGCCCCACGTATCTGGCAGAACGAGACCATCAGAGGTAATGAGGCTCACACAGAGGACAGCAAAGATGAATAAAAGTGAAACTTCGGACGCCGCTGCAGCATCATGCCCGCCGACCAGCGGTGCCCCTCACCCTCCCAACAGCGGGACAAATGGTCCATTACATGCCTCTTTATTGGTCTAAGCTACTTCGAGCTGGATTCCTTTAATTCGTGAGTAAATTTATAAAGTTGCCAGATAAAGGATTTCCAGTTATATTTTAATTTTAGGTAAGCAACAAATATTGTGTGATTTTGTGCCCGTGTAATATTTGGATTTGCATTCAAGTCGTTAACTATGAATTCAGATAAACAAAAAAATCAGATAAGCATGACCCAAATACTGCACGAGCCTTCCTCATACTAACAGTTATTTTCCTGTGTACCTCAAATTCAAATTCAACTTGACATCTGCTATTTTTATTTGCTAAAACTGACAACCTTGATTAAAAGAATCTTGACCCCTTATGCAGGCTGTATTCTGATTGTACAGTTTAAAACTTCATGGGTTAAATTATTTCATTAAAAGTGTGTTCAAAAACCAACTAAATAAAAAGTGCTCATTTTATTAACTAATTTATTTGTATAATGACCGATTTGTTTTTACTTCAACTTAATTTAACAATTTTAATTTGATTAAATTTCTACTGCGTGTCAGACACTGTGCAGTTTGCAGTAAGGAGTAAAAATAGGTGTGCGATTATTGCTTCCCAGGACTTTAAAATCTGCGAGAGAAAGGCTAGATTTGTGGAAATCATAACCGTAGAGTGCAATCTCCCATTTATTTAGCACTCAATGCATAAGCTTCCCATTGAACTCTTACAAGTTTGTAAAATAGAATCATTACATTTGTTCCCATTTTTAAAGAATAAACTGAAGTTCAAAGACATTAACCGAATTTTCTAGATCTCCCAGAAAACATGTAGCATAGCCAAATTTCCAACCCAGTTATTTTTGCTCCACGGTTTTCCGCTGGAGTTTCCCATTTCCATTCCATGACTCTGCCATCGATTATTAAGTAAAACTTTCAAATATATGGCAGGGAGTGGAGATCAAAGACGAAGCAAAGAAATATCAGGGTCAGTAGAAGACTCGATGAGGGAGTAGGACATGAGGAGGGCCTCGAAATGGATGTCCTTTAAATAGAAGAATGCAGAAGAAAGGAAAGGAATTTAGGAAAGAGGATCTGAAAGGATTTCAGGAGACACGGGGGCACATTCATAATAAGACTTTGCGGGGAACAGCCTTTCTGGGATAGACGTCTAGGAGGGTTATTAACTTGAACTCTCTTCCTGCACTCCCACGGGTGAAAGAGGAAAAATATAACCATCAACCCAAGACACTGCGAGAAAATTAGTAACACATCCTACTAGTTCAATGATTCGACCACTGTGCCGAACCACCATTTAATGACTTTTTTCTTCTTTTTCAAACGACCAACCCACCCGTCCTCATTCTTAGACTCTTAGGCGATAACCTTTATTTCTGGTTCACTGGGAAAACAGAAACCACTAGAAAAGACTTTGCCAATGACTTCTAGATATAAATCTCCAGATTATGGCCTCAACTCCATATCCAGCTGCCTTTCCATCATGTTCGTTTGAACAGTCAAAAAGTTCTCCAGATGTCCTATAACCAAAGCCGAATTGCTGATCTCCTTCCCCCGTACCTCCTCTTAACAAGTGGTAATGCCATCATTCCCCATGATAAGGCCATTTTCCTCAACTCCTCTCCTTCTCAAACTCCCACCCAATTCATCGAAAATTCCTTTTCGTGCAACATTTAAAATATACCTAGAGTTTAAATTGCTTTTCCCTAGCTACTATTACCCTCTCGGATAAGGCATCCTCACCTAGACTATTGCCATTGTCTCCTAACTGAAGCATCTTCTAGCCTTGCTCATCTTCAGTCTACTATCTACAGAGCACCCGAGCGACCCATGTCACCTCTCTGCACAGACACTGCCAATGGCAGTCACTCTTCCCTCTTTGACAGGTGCAAGTCCTTACAGTGGCTACCAGGCTCTCTAGGATCTGGCCTTCCGTTACCTCTGTGACATCTCCTGCTCTTATCCCTTTCTTTCCCTATGCTCTAGCTACCCTGGCCTTCATTCTCTGTGTCAAAAACACGTGACCTGCTCTCCATCAAGGCTGTGCATGGATATTTTCTCTGCATAGATTTTTTCCCTCCCCGATTGTCATACTCTTTCACCTCTTTCAACTCTTTTACTCTCCTTTAAAAAAAGTTCAATTCTGTACCAGTGCCTGGCCTTCTCTATTTGCTTCCCCTGCTCTATTTGCCTCTACTGTATTTACTGTAATCTGATAGACTATATTTACTTAACTTACTCATTTATTGTCTGTCTGTGTTCACTAGGACATAAGGTCCATTGGTGGGAGGGACATTTTTTTGCCCACTGGTGGATTCCCAGCACTGAGAACAGTGCCTTTCACATGGCCGATTGAATAAATAATTATTGAATGAATAAGTGATTGTAACCATACTGGTCAGATCTATGGCAGGTTTTGAAACCAGGAAGTGAAGTGTAGGCACACTGAGCCACTAAGTTTCTTGGAAAAATGAAAATATATGGGAATTAATGTGGCAGAAATAGCTAGTATATATTACGTATTGGAGAAACTAAGATAATAATTATCCGAGGGGCTAATGGTGATGGCAGAGTCCTCTAAGGCCTTTCCAGGGTAAGGAAAAGGAGGTTTCTTGAAGTTTTCTTGCAGTTATAGGGTGTGATCACTAGACATAAGACAAAGGGACCAGATGGGAGGCTGTCACAGTATCCAGGTCTGAAACGATGTGGGTATGAATTAGGAATGTGACTGTCAGTGAGGAAGACAGGCACACGTCTGAGAGACGAGTAAGGATTAAAGGGAAAAGTAGACATAACGTGGATATTATGGGTAATTGATGACCTTGAGGCATGCAAATTAGGATGATGGAAAAATAATTGTACCCATGATTTAAAAGAGCAGTTTGGTCAAATTAAAACTTTTTATTGTTGTTTTCAATGTATGTTTTGATGTAGTTTTTGATATATTTTAGGGAAGGAGAGAGAGAGAGTAGATAAAAGGTGAAGACTGAATTCATAATCACTAGTGACTTTCCAGTTTTCCAAATTTGTACAAATTCTTTCAGGGATCAGACAAATACTTGCAGACTGTCCGGGTGACTCCAGTCTGTTTGGACAGTGTCAGTATGTCCCATTTTCTCCATGGCATGACAGAACCACGTTTTCCCATACACTTTTATTCAGAAAAAAACAAAGCACTTTTTTTTATTGTTGTTATTCCATTATACTACCCGTAAGGATGTGTTTAGTGCCATTAATACAAAGTGAATTCAAAGTCACGGGGGAAGTTTTTGGCTTTGCTGGGAATTCTCACTCACGCAACTCTCGGTAGTTACGTGCGGGACCAGGTCGCGGCTGCGGTTTGTCAGCCATGCTCAGTGGTGGAGGCTCGCACGCCATCTGTTCTCAGACGCCTGGTTTTGCCCAGGGCTATTTCTCTTCCTCTTCCCATCCACCCGCCGCCCCCACCAATTTTCACATGTACCAGGCAGGAAAATCTTAACGGATTTTGCTCAGAGTGGAGTGACTGAGTGTTAAATGAATTGGGGAGGCCACCTCTATTTGAGGGGTGCTGTTGAACTTCATGCCTAGAGAGAAATAGCAATTGCCCTGCAAGCGGAGAGATGAGCTTTCTTTTCCGTCCCTGAACAGACGTGTCTTGAAAGGTGGAAGGAAGTCAGAAGCCAGGCCCGCTTTCTTGTGTCCCTCCTGTTGCTGGCCATTAAAGCGGAGGAAAAGAGAGACATCGCCTTTACCAGCACTGGCATCACCTGCCGTTACTGAGCGTTATCAGGTGGGGTCTCTCTACCAGAGTTTTTCACGTAAGATCACAGTCGGTTCAGATGAATCATTCTCTTAAAAATTAAACTCACCCTTAAAAATAGGATGACATAGTTGCCCTCGTCCCATGCTGATGGATTTACCGCAGAGGAGAACCAAGGGGATCTGCCTGTGTAATGAGCACACTTATTGATTCGGGGTCAGGCAAGTGTGCACACTACTGACGAGGGGAATAACTGAGCGAAGAAGCGGGGAACCCAGTGTGAGGTGCGACTCCACACTTACCCGCGGAGGCCCCTTTGATCCAATCAAGCTCCATACATCTTGGTTTTGAAATAAGAAAGACAGTATTTGTTATTATTATTTTTTTTAACGAAAAGGAAAAATCTCCACTGCACATGTAGAATATCTGGTCCTCAACCAATATCAAAGAAATCAAGCCTACTATTAACTTCGAAATTAGAGAATATAAATGCTTCACCCATTTGAATGAGAAGGCTGTTTGACGATGCGTAAAGCTGCAGGTAAATCATCTCATGCCAGTTAAAATTTAGTAACCAACTACAAAATGAAAGCTTACAGACGTTTAAAACCACTCAGGTCCTGTTGAACCTGACACGGTAAACCGTATAATTAACTAAAGGAAATCAAGGGGATCTGCACCAAGGTCAGAGTGCAGACATGCAGAAAATCCAAAATATACGATAAGCCAGCTGACGTGTGGGCTAGCCTATGAGACATTATATAACATTTTTTAACTACTCGTTCAGTTTAGCTTGAAGAGTTATCCTAAGTATTATATAACCCATTACAGGCAGTTTGGAATGAAATTTTAGATAAATGCTAACAAAAATTTTAACAGAGGTGGAGTTTAAAATGCTAATAAGTAACTTTCTCTGTATTCATTCATTTCGTGAGTAGTTATCTAGTCCTCCCACACATAAGGTGTAGTGTCGGCCCCTGGGGAAAGGTACAATAACATTCAAAATATGGCCTTTATAATTTAGTGACAACAAGGAGGGAGAAAGTCAGAAGAGAACATAGTCACTGGAGGAGGAGTGTAGTCCCTAAACTTTCCTCCCTCAGAGAGGCTAAGCTCCACCCACAATGCCACGTGTCTACATGGCACGTGCCTACTAAGAGCATGTTCCCATCCCTCCCCAGGCTCCAGCTCTGCACACATGAGCCAGTTCAATATCCTTTAAACTCAGGCGCGGCTTTGGCCCCACCCACACTCGCCCTTTTTTTCTAGGTTTAAGGCCGCATCCTAAGACCTCAGAAATTAAGGAGTGAAACGGAGCATTGGGTGCAGCCAGCGTGGGCAGCAGAAGTTCGGGGCCGAGCTCCTATCTGCTCTTGGTGTGCCCAGCAATGTAGGACAACAAATTTCTATTTTCAGAGCCTCGTTTTCTCATCTGGGGAAATGGGTAGTCTCTAGTGAACCGTCCGGAAAGGGCTTTTGATAATAGGAAAACTGCTCTTTTAATAGGTAAATAAATATAAAGTCCTCATTACTCTGTAACTGAGTGGATTTTTAATGACAATCATAACTGATATAAAATTTTACAGTAATGATATTAGGTTGTTTTTTAAAGAGGTCTTATTTTTGAAGACACATGCTGACATATAGAGAGAGAGGTTCAATATCATGTTATCGCTACTTTTGTATACTGGGATATATAAATTGAAAAATTTTTGTTTATAAATTGAAATATCCTATAATAAAAATTTTTAAAAAATGTAAGTTATTTAGAGAATGGCATAAAGGGAATGACTTTTCCCAAAACCAAAACATTGTTTTCTTTCTTTCTTTTTTTTTTTTTTTTGTATGGCTTTTGCCATTTATTCAGGGATCCACTGGTTATACATAGGCAACAAAACGGGAGAAAAATGTATGGAAATAATTCCCCAGCATCCTTGAAGTAAAAAGGGAAACCATTGTATGGTGCCAAAATTGGGGAAGGCCCTCTCGCTTCCCCACTCTGGGTCCCCCTTACTTGGTGCCTCCTACAATGTGGATTTATGTTCACCAGAAAATCGCCTACTGTATAACGAGTAGAGTATGAAGTACCATATTGGGCTACCATATGGCTACTAACCTCAGAGGTTGGTAGCAACTATCAATGTAGAAATTTGAGAGCAGAATGAGCCTCAGGATAGAACCAGTTCTCACTCAAGCATGCTATATAATTGGCTGTAGTGAGAAACTAAAAAATGTCTCAGAAACCAGATGGGTTTGAAATGTTCCATTATTCATAAACACTTTTTTTTTTTTTTTTTGCATTTGTACTTGTTCCCATTCCCAAATATTCTGCCACAGAAATTTGCTGAAGAAGGTGTGAAAAGGGACAGAAATCTTTGCTTGCTTTTCCGGAAGGTGTCTCTGTAGCCACGGTACCCAAGGCGTTAACACACGTGGCTGGGGCAGCGAGCGCCTCTCAGCCGATCTGTGTTACATGTGAGCGTGTGTCTGGTGGGGTCTGCGCAGGGTCAGGGAAGGCTTGCTGTGAACATGGCCACAGGTAATCACGGGCTTTCTGAGCCTGGAGCTGTGGAAGCTTATCCTTTCCAAACTCCCAGCTGCTAGTTCTCCCTTTTTAATCATTCAAATGACAGTCATTGATGTCCTTCTGACAGGAAGTGGCTTCCCTAGGGGAGAAAATTGCTCAGTCTACTTCCTACCCTTAGACTCCCTCCCTTCCCCACATTTGGAGAAAGAAGAAGACAGGGGTGTTTGGACTGGAGGTGGAGACTTTTTTTTTTTTTTTTCAAATAAATAATGCAACGAAGGAGAAACCCATCAGTGACATGTATGAACAATGGGGGATTATAAACCCTTCAGACAGGCAGCTTTGCAGTTGGGTGATTTGCATACCAGATGAAGTGCAAGAACGAGAGCACCTTCAAAGAGTGTTTGAGGGGGAAGAAAACCTAGACCCTCTGCTTTGTACCATGGTAATGGAGAATGGGAGGTTTTGCGGCCACCAAGGGCCACCAAAGCCATCACATTTCATCAGACATTTTCACTCTCCTTAGAAATACTGCATCTACTCTAGGGAGGTTGAGAATATGTCTGTTTAAGGCATTAGTGTAATTATTGTTTAGGGGACAGTTTGTTTTGTGTGATTTATACTGAGAACTAAATAATGGATGGATTTGAGGTCGGTTATATACAATTAGTATGAAAGATTAATCCAATCCATGCTTTCACACCTAAATCTCCTCATCCCAACTTCTGTTTGTGCCATCAAAGTTGCTAGTCTATATAAAACAGAACAATTTAAACGCAGCAGAATGTAACTGTCATAACGATAAAATTCAGTGTGTATTGTTGGGTCACTAATGATTTTATTACAGTTGCCTAGAATTTTTATATGTCTAGGTCTCAGTTTTTAAGAAGAATGTGTTTTAGATGAATTGAATAGAACATAATTTTTGAATGCCTTAGGTGTAACTTAAGAATATATTTTATTTTTTATAGAAAATTTACTTTCTCATTATATTAGTATAATAGCGAAGACAGTTTGAAGTTCTCTGTTATCACTTGACAATAGCAAATCTCCCAACCCAGCCTCCTGAGCCCTGGACAATCCCCAACCCATCAGCCCTTCCTTGAAGCACTTCTCAGGAACTGCTGCCTTCGCTGACGTTCATACTTGTATATTCTCAGGTGTTTGCTTTCCTTAACTTGTGCTATCTCTGCCAAATGATGTCGTCTTTAAAATCTCCCAATATTTTGTGGACTAGAGGAAATCAGAGAAGCCATTTTATTCAGTCTTCTCTTGCCCAGGGTATTTACAAAACCAAAACATGAAGCAAAGTCAGCATATACTTCTCAGATGATGATAGTACCACCTTATTATAGTCTGATTTCTATCATCGTTCAGTTCCTTTGATTATGACTTAGTTCCCAAATGGTTTATAAAACCGTTGGTGGCTGGGAAACTGTTTTATCTATTTACTTTTTCTCCCACAGCACAGTACTGGAAACACACTAGGAAAGCAATGACTATATTGAATGTGTTGCATAGTGGTGAGGAATACGACTTTTTAATTGAGGAAAAATTCTCATAACATGAAATTAATCATTTTAAAGGTATTCACAGTGTTGTTCCCCCATCGTCTCTATTCATTCCAAAATATTTTTATCCAGTATCACTAAGTAGTTATTCTTCCTCCCCCATCCAGGCCTTGGCACTACCAATCTGCCTTTTGTCTCTATGGATTTACCTATTCTGGGTATTTTATATAAATGAAATTATATTATGCACCTGGCTTCTTTCACTTAGCCTAATTGGGGTTTCATCCACATCGTAGCTTGTATCATTACATAACTTATTTTTAGAGCGAAATAATATTTCATTGTGCATACGTATTACAGTTGGTTTGTACACTCATCCATTGACTGGCATTTAAGGTATCTCCACCTTTCCCCTTTTGTGAAGAGTGCCGTCATGAACTGGTGTGCGCATGAATCCGAAAACCTGTTTTCAGTTCTTTTGACCGTACAGCTAGGAGCGGAATTGCTGGGTCACGTGGTAATTCTAGGTTTAACTTTTTTAAGGAACCACCCAACTCTTTTCCATAACAGCCGAACCATTTTACACAAGGAGTGCCGTTTTAGAATAGAAAATCAGAAGATACAGTGTGACTTTGGTGTATAGACATTACTACCCGACGATTCGGTAAGAACTGCTGTGCAGTGTGCCGTGTATCCATATGTAAATGGAGCTCATGTACACGGGTGGAGCTCTGGCACGTGAGATGTCTGTGACGAGTTTTCCCAGGGTGTGTTTAAGTTGTGGACCGTCACAAGTTCATTATCAGTGCTTTCCTTTCTTATGCACAGTTGTTCGGATTGTGCACAGCCTAGACTTCCATATGCAACTACCCTGATTAAGTAATTGTTGATTCTTTGGACTCCGAACTTGGCCCTTTCTGTTGTGGAGTTATCTATCTATTCTCATGTGCTCAGTCATCCTTTGGAGTCTAGATACTGACCTGACTGCAATGTATGAACAATTGCAACGCCTCTAATGTCACACGCAAGACCTTCGCTACATCCTCAGAGAGTTCCAAACGGCGTAAGAGGTAGGCCTTATTCTCAAGGAAGTTAGAGGTTACATAGAGACACGAGACCGGCAAACTTGAATTATCCACTAACAGTATGGAAAGTAAATGTTAAAAAAAAAAATAGCAAGAAGAAACTATGGCTAAATGATTAAAGAAGATTCATGCACAAGTAAAATGTGAATTCGGTTTTGAAGAAGGGGTAGTCATTCCAAACAATGCAGAGAGAAAAGTGACTGGCTTTTTTCGTGTATTTTGTAAAGAGTACGCCAAGCCATAAAGCAGGTTTAAGTGGCGTTGGAGTAGAAAACAGAATCTATGCATCGGAAATGTGGGAGGGGAGGGTTTGCCATAGTCTGGAACCACTGGTCAAAGATCCTCAATGTCAATCTGGAGTAAGGATGGTGAAAAGCAATCTCGCAAATCATTGCTCCTACGGGATGGATTGGAAAGGGAAGAGAGTTATGAAGCTTCCATTATACTCCAGGCACAATGTCAGGCGACAAGATCTGCGTTAAGTCAAAAGCAAAAGAAACTGTGGGTATGTGAGAAAACCTCAATGATAAAACGAAGAGGCCTTGGCGGCTGGTAGGGTCTGGGCTTTAGAAAGAGGAGCATGAGTTGCCGGTGGTGCCTGCGAGGTCTCCAGCCCGGAGGACTGAACAGCTCCCCGCATTCTTCCTAGAGTTGGTTCACCTGGGACCAAGGAGGAGACGAAGGCGCGGGGTCAGTAAAGATAATACAACATTTAAGGAGGGACACGTGCCAGGCCGTTCTTGCAGACAAGAGGCTGTGTCTGTGAGACCTCTCACCTTTCCAGAAAAGAGGGTTTAGGAAGGCGTTTGAATAAGGTAATATTTGAAAGCGAGGATCTTCGAGAATGTGTGGAGCCTCCTGTTTTGGGACATCCCCTTTATCTAGCCAGCGTGTGTGTGTGTGTGTGTCGATATTTTTATTTCCGTGAGATATATCCCTTAAAGAGACAAAACCGATGAGTCTTGTGCTCCACCCCCATCAAAAGCAATGCTGAGGAAAACCCAGCCCACACAACCCGAGGCTCTGACTTTCCAGCTTCCGAATGACCCCAGGAGCCAGGGTTGGCATTGCTCATTGGTGGTCAGGCATCGGGAAGGTGATGAGTCAGGCTCCTCTGGAGTTAGTCAGGTGCCAGTTCTAACCCGGACAGAAGCTCATCTGATTCTCTTTAGAACTTTATCCAAGGTGCTATTGGAGGTTTCATAAGGGGGAAAAAATCAATATGCATATATCACTTTGCCTTATTCGAAAGAAAGAGGGACAAGCTTTATTTTTCCTAATCTGTCTGAGGAGACTGATGACCAAAAAAAAAAGCAAGCGGCTATGTTCTCCAAGCAAAGAAACATTAATTTAGAGGTATTTAGACAATACCCATTCTGCCATAGTATCTTTCAGATGGCATTACAAATATTGTCTAAGGAAAAAAAATCATAATCGATGTGTTAATTCCAGCTGTTCCCCCAAACACGTCAAACTGTTACGTGACAGGCAGTACCAAGTGATCCTGATCCCCAGCAGGGAATTCATGTCTCTTATTTTAAAATATTTGCAAGAGTTGTGGTGGAATCCCGAGACTCGGTAGAGATGGCCATCAGTGCTGACTGTCCCATTGGCTTTGGACAGTGGGAATAGGTAGTGGTCCCTTCCACTCAATTTAAGTGACTTCCTCCAGGAGGGTGTGGCAGCCTGGGGTGGGGACACAAAAGGTGGCGTGGACCAATAAAATGCTTTTATCACTTTGCAACCAAAACGCGAATTCCCTTAAATGTGTGTGTATAGATGGACTTAGCTGGATGGGCTTCTGTCCGAGAAACTGGGGTCTTGTTCCTTACTAGTCCTCTAATTGGTTGAAGTGATTTATTTTTTATTTTATTTTATTTTATTTTTTTTGCTATTACTACACGCAATGGTTCATTCCTGCCATTTCTATTCTTTGGCAACCTTAAACAACCTGACCACCACTAACACTGTAAACATCTTTGGACTCTCCTCTGACCACCAAAGAATGGACACATGTGCCGTGTGGATCAGCATTTCCTCTTGACTGCTTAACAGAAACCTCCCTGAGAGGTCGATAAGCAAACAGACATCAACAAGAGAATGGCAGCGAGCTCCCCAGAGAGACTGACGGAAGTCATACTTCCCAAGTCAGGAAAAGAAAGGCAGGACGTGGGCGATTCAGAGAAAGGTGCAGCGTTCCGGGACAGACAGGAAGCCCTGACATATGGCAACTGAATCAAAGGGGACCGTCGTGTCTCTGTTCAATTGTTTGAGTCACAGAGTCTACAATCCTTAAGCAGGGTGGTGCTTTGACCATAACTTAAGTGAAGTCAAAAGCAATGGTTGGTGGCGATGTCGGTGAATGAAAGAGAAGGAGAGTTCCCTGTTGAATGAATGCAATTGTTAATTTGGCTTTGATTTTTGTTGAGGGTCATAGATAGGAAGATGTATTGTCTGAAAGGGTTGGGTTTTTTAAGAGATTAATTTCCATGAGGATTTTGAATCTTCACAGGTCATGTGCTTTAAAGTAGAAGCTAGATGAATTCCAATTAAGGGCTAGAGAAGTGGTACTTGGAGGAATGAAAAAAATGGTTATAAAAACATCGAGTAAACTTTACATCATGATCTAGACTATAATGGTAACTATCCCACTGGGAAGGTCCAAGTCAGGGTCGCCAAACTCTGAGTTTGCTATATTTTTATACTGTTGCAAAGGAACTTATTTGATTAAAAAAAATGAATAAAGTCCTTTAATAGAAGAGAGGCAAGAAAGAGAGTGTGGATTCAGTTTAAGCCTGCTTTCCCTGGTCAGTTTCTGCCCATCACACGGGGGTCACCTCTCTCTCCCGCATCTCCTGAAGTCGCTCAGATGATCTCTGTCCCTTGGAGCAAATAGATGTCCCCAACACTCACTACTTCTGTCCCAGCACACGGCCCACTACGTTTACCTTAGGTCAAAGATACACGCAAGATCTTGGAACTTTCCTATCAGTATTTTCACAGTCCTGAAAGAGGGAGGAAAGTAGCAGCAGAAGACACACTCGGGTGTGTGTTGGGCTACGTAGCAGCCTCGAGCTTTTAGGAACAGGGAAAGCACACCCGACGCTCTGCGTTCTCATTAAAACAACAGTAACGAAAACCGACACGCTCGGCACGCTGCCCCCGAAAGAACGTTTTCCTTTCCTGACATCTGTATCCCTCTTTGAGATTTATTTCATTTTCAGTGATTTCTTGGGTGAGTAAAATAACATTTCACTTGAGAGTTAAAAGGGGTCAGCCCGGGCCCTGTCAGGGTAGGCCGGCTCTTTCTTGCTGATCTGGAGTCAGTGCAGGTGTGTCTAAGTGCTACTTCACCCACCCAGCACACCATGAAATATGCTTTCCGCTACAATGATGGTGCTGGCGGTGCAGAAAACAAATGGACTGGGCCAGAAATAGCCTGACTCCGCCTTTCAACGGAAGCTTCTGAATAGAAGTTGCTTGGGAGAGCAGGTTCCAAAATTTTCTTCAATTAAGATTTGATTGTAATTTTAATTTCCAGCAACAGAAGCTATTCATTAACTTAGTTCCTCCTCAGAACAGCCTCATGCGTGGGTTCTGTGTCGTAAGCCCCAATGAACCGATGAGGAAACAGGTTCAGAAGCTTGAAAGCTTTGCCCCAGGTCTCGAGCTAGTACCTGGCAAAGGTGGGATCCACACCACGAGTGTGGAAACCTCAAGTTTTTGTTCTTCTGCTCTGCCGCTCTGACTCATTTTATTTGAAACGACATCGGTTAGGATTTGGGTTCAGCTGCATCCAACAGATAATCCAGAGGAATCAAGAGGTCAGACAAGATAGAGATTTATGTTCTTCCCACATGAGAATACATTTCGAGCAAATGGTCTAGAGTTGGTGGAGGGAAGTGCATTCGGGGTTTTCACCGTGATCAGGCACATGAAGGCAGCTGTGATTCCAGGAGCGGAGAAGAGTTCGAAGCAAGGGGAAGAGTGGAACCTGCATTAGGGAAACAAACTTCTCCGACATGACCAGCAAAGTGTTTTGTGTGATCACCACTAGTGGTGTAGCATCCCTTAGAAATGTACTGTTTATCTGATTACATCACTGTCCTCTCAACATAACAGAGACTGTCAGTCAGGAGGAGGGGGAATGGATTTTGTATAAGCATCCAGCGGTACCTGACCCCTAAGACATCTGTATCGCCACTTCAAAGATAATCAGATCTTTCCTTTGGGGCATTTTTGTCCCAGGGACATACTCCTCCTGTTCTCTATTATATGTTTGTCAATGGAGAACTTCTACATGTTGACTGATAGTCGCTTTTGCTGACTCTTCACCTACCTTATAACATCTATCTATATTAAGATCACACCAGATAGAGGCTTAAATTCAAGGTGTACCTGTTCTAAAGTTTTCATGTCCCTCTAGTTTATATAGGTTCTCACTGGGTAAAGTTACCAAAAATATTTTCCAGAGGAGTAAGAGGGAAAAAGTTAAGGATACATAATTCAATTATTTTTAGGTAATGAAAAAAGGCAACTAAAACAGACAGTATTAGAGGACATCTAATACTTAAACCAATCAAGAAATGTTTTTACAGTTGGAAGATGACCTATCATTGTGGGTATTTGTTTCTCTTGAGTGTAAGTCATCAGAACCGCTGATTCACACTGCTCACCCTCCCTCTTGGCCGCAGAACGTAAATGCCTTCTGACTCACAGTCTCAGCCTCACAGAAGAGAGTTATGATGCAAAAGGTTTATAATGTGTCTCTAGCCCCCTTTGGCCTCTTCCTCCTCCCTCCAAATCCCTTCTGGACTGTGGGGTTTTGCAACGGACTTGCTGTTCTCAGGTCCTGCAGAGACAGTGAAGATGTTGATAAGGGATTAGACTATAACCTTCCCAGCCATCTAACTGGCTAATCAATCTCAGATTTTGATGAACGTGCACTAGAGCATACGAGCCATCCAGAAGATGGGTCCATCATGTAACACAGGATGAGGTGGGGACCTGAGGAAGAGGAGATGGCAGTAACACTGAGAAGGAATGACTGGCCAGTGGGGTTGAGAAGAAATCAGGACAGTGTGATGGCTCCCAGCCCGGGCTAGGAACTGGAATGGAGAACTCCACAAGGCTGACCGCTCCAGCATCTAGGTCAGGTGGTAAGAGGAGACTGTCACGTTTGAAAATTAGAACGTTGTGTTTGGTAGAGATTTCGAGAAAAGGTCCATTTAAAGGAGGGCTCTTAATGGATGACTGGTCATTTTTCGGAAAGGCTTCTTGATGAAGAAAAGGCGAAAGAGACGGTGGGAACTTGGGAGGTAAGCAAGGTTGGCGGGATGGGTTATTAATATGGTACAATCTTGGGGATAGTGTTGGCCTGTGCAGAGCAGAAGGTCCCCATCCTCCTCTTCCACCACCACATTGAACCACGAGATACGTCACCTATCAAACTTATTTTGCTATGCCACTGAGATTTGGGGTTATTTGTTATTGCAGCATAGCTGAGCCAGTCCTGACGAACGCACTTGACCCTCCACAACAAGCTCCTTGCCTGCTTCGCCAGCCTCATTCGGTGCCGTTCTCGTCTGGTTTCTTCTATCTCACGCATTGTTCGGCTTCTTAAATACAGCACTTTTTTCTACTTGGGACTTTTGCACATGCTGTTCCTCTGTCGAGGCCACTCTTCCTTGTACTCTTTCCTACCTTCATCTCCAGTTCTCAGATCATACACCAATTCCTAAGGGAGCTCGTCCCTTGTTCTCCATTCAAACCATATGTTTTTATTGATTTTCTCTCTCATAGAACTCTATTCGTTTCCTTACTAGCATCTTGTTCGGTATTTAATTGTAGGTTTATTTGTACAGAGCCTTCCTTCACACACTCTCTGTATGTGCAAAGAGAAGAACTAGTTCATTCGTTGCTATTTACACGACACAACATAGAAACTCAGCACACGTATTTACCGATTAATGTTTACTTTTTGTCGAATGAATGAACTGCTCATGTTGAAATCTTGGTGTGTTGTGCCCCAGATGAAACTTTTGGTATGCATTCTTTTGTGAAATGTGAAAAGCATTATGATAGTCAATCATTTGAATTAGATAGTATAGGTGAAAATCTCCTGAAACTTTCCTTGGCATCTTAAAATTGTCCTCACTAATTATTATAATAATTAGACTGTAGAATCCTGAAGACATGCCTGGTAGTATTCTGTCAGTAGGTGAATGGATGATAATAATAGCTTAACCTATAGAGTTTTCCCTGAAAATAGAAAGTCAAATATACACATATATAATACATGCTTATGTAATATGTAAATTATTCATAGATACAAATATATTTCACTGTTGATTACATAGTTGTTATTTTATCTCTCATATCATGAGCAATTTGAAGTCAATTTTTTTCTTATTTTCTTCATAACCTTGGAAATTTCCAGCATAATGTTCATCACAAATAGATGCTCAATATGTTTTATGAAAAATAAACAAATGACTAAATGCATTAGTTTTCGCCTGATTAATAATAATTGTAACACTGGATGGTGAAGAAATAATGATGAGAATTGAATTCTAGAACCTCATTTGCTTTAAGAAAAAAAGCTCAACTACAGGTTCCTGGTAGAAGAAGATGATTTAATGGGTAAAAATGTCATGAGAGTAAGAGGTTTCTGAGACTCTGAATTGAGTCCAGACGACATAAATAACAGTGAAATGATAATACAGTGCATGACCTGTGTCCTATTCTTATTACGGCTCCGGAGAGCCCATGGCTGAATTTATAGGGCACTGATTCCCGGCCACACGTAGACTTCTTCACAATGAGTTCCAGTTTTGAAATTCAGTAATTACATCGTTCCTTTAAACATGGAAGATGAAGCTGTTTAATCAGAAACCCATTGCTTGTTCAAAATACATGCAAGAGCTATTTTTTCCAATGCAAGATCAGTTGCTTCTCTTAAAATGGAAAAAAATATATATATATACTCCGTGAGACCATCCTGATGTAAAACTGAAGGATTTATTTAGGAGAGGTGTTCAACATGGGGTCATTCCAGCTTTTGGTCGTTGAAGAATGAAGGAAAAAGAGGCACATGATGAACAAAAGAGAAAGAGAGATAAGTGGTCATGAGAGAGAGTCAAATCCCGATTTTGAAATAGAAGTTTAATTCACAGATGCAGGACTGAAGACAAAACCCAAAGCCCCATATTCTCCAGAGGTTAAAAAGAGGGCTTCTTCTGAAAGAGAGAGACAGAGAGAGACAGAGACAGAGACAGAGACAGACAGAGAGAGTGTGTGTAATAGCGGCTTGCTGGTTAAACACAGCAAACTCCATCTCTCACTAAGTTGAAACCTCACACTCAGGTCTCCACCCTGCGGCTGAAACTGATGGATGTGTGTCACAGCGACGAGCTCAAATTATTTCTCATTGTCAGCTTCACTCCTGTCAAGTGTGTGGACATGTGAAAGTGCAGAACGGAGCGAGTCTGAGAACAGAGGCCCACAGAGCCGGGAAGGAATCGGGGTGCTGAGCGGAGGGGAGCGCCGGGGCCCTTTGCTGGCAGCCTGGCGAGCTCGCTGTGAACAAAACATCTTTAAAGCCCCACTTCCCGCTGTTAACCAACCTGGCCCCTGACCTCGGTCGTGACAGGGACTCGGCGTCCTTTTGGGGCCCACTCTCTTCAGGGCTACTGCTTCCTTGTGCCTTAAACCTCCGACCCGTTCTAGCTTTTAATTCATTATTCATCAATTTTCCTAGTCCACATAAAAAAAAAAAAGTGGTAGGGTTGCTGCTCAAATACAAGGGGGTAGAGGGTAGGAAAAGTGGCATTCTGCAAAAAAGGACAACCCCGTCAAAACATGACAGCCGATCCAGTGCCTGTTTTCCACTCTTCATAGAAAATGCCAGCTTCTGCAAATAGGAATCACACGTACGCTGGCTCCGCAGACTCCGTGTTCGGCTCCGAAACGAGACGTCCTCTGCGCGTGTCATCGGCAGCGGTGGTGGAAATGCCACCGTGGCCTCCAGGCTTAATGCTGCGGGCTCTCGAGGTTGGGCTAGGAGTGTCACATGCCCAGTGCGCACGTGCCCGGGCTGCCTGGCAGGCGGCCCTGGTCCACGCCGAACCGCGATGCGCGTCGCAAATCTGTTCCCAGGCCGCTTTTGTGCACAGGCGCGGGATCAGCACAGCTTGATCTTGCTCGCTTTGCCAAAGCAGAGGGGACAGCTTGGAGCGGGGTGTGGGGGACCGTAGCAGGAGGAGGTGGCCTCGTTTAGACTCCTGGGAGCTCAGCACCCAAGGCAGGGATTTCGAGAGCATTTCTGCCCTGGCTGGTGCTGTAGCTGAGCCCTGCTTTTGCCTGGCCCGGGAATGCTTCTAGCACCTTCCACATGACCACTGGCTCTATCTAACGGGGCCAGCTGTCTGTCTTCTCCTCCATGACAAATAGTCTCTGTCGCGGCTGCAGTCCATCTCTTTCGGTCCGGAAGCCTCAGCCGCGGGAGTTCATCCTCGTCTCCCAGGTCTAGCTGGCTTCTCCCACCTTCGCCAACATGTGCTCTATATTTTGACAATTATTTCAAAATGTCTGTACTGAGCCTCATGATGGGGAAAACAAAAAACAAAAACAAACTGACTAAACAAAACAAACAAACCCATCCCATAAAGTGTAAGGAAACTTCTCTATCCTCCCATTCAGACCTGAGTACAGGGCCAGGCATATGTCCCAGGAAAATAGCATCTGCCCGCTCTGCCTCCCAGCCAAAGGGGAGACAATAAATGGCAGAAGCCTCTGCCCACAGCCTTCACGACGCAGCTGATCCTCGCTAATGGCAATAAATAAATGACGGAAGTTTTAGGCACCAGTCTAGTGAATCGGTGGTTAAGCCTCGGGCTTTTATCTCTCTGACCCCTGTTTGAACTCAACCTTGGTTCCTAAGTGCAGGGCAGACAAAGTGGGGTGGGAGGAAGGCTTCTTATCGACACGAACACCCCTTCCAGCTCAACATAAAGAAATATGATGCCGTGTGTGTGCCTGTGACTCAGGGGGCCAGGGCGGGGGTGGAGAGGGCTTTGTAGGAACAAAGTGAGAAAGAGAACAAAATACCAGCTATTTTTTCTCGACGTCTCTCCCATGGTTCGAAAATTTCATAGAGAACATATTAATTCACTCCTCTAGCATTTGTGGTCGGGGGCTGGGGCGGGGCTGTCAGTTGTGTGCACACTGCTGAGGGTACAAGTTCAGAAGGACAAACTGTTCCAGGAATTTGGGAACGGATAACCTTCATGCCGACACTAGCCATGGCTAATATTTATTAAGTCGTAAATATGCCCATCGCGGTGTTAAAACACTTCACATGCATTATTTCACTTAATCTGCACAATTACTCCGTGGGGCAGGTACTATCACGCTTTCCGGCTTCACAGACGAGAAAGCTGTGATTTATCTAAGGTCACGTGCCTGGAAAATGGTGCAGCCAAGATGAAGAGCTGGATCTGTCCAACCTTATACGTTATCTCACCTCTTTGAAAGCGAGCTAGGCACATACGGCCTACCGCTCCAATGCAGGACCACACACTCCCCGGCCCAAACTCCGTACGTGAACTCTGGCCGACTCCAGATGTATTTGTGAGGACGATTGGCCCGAGTCTTTGAGGTTAAGCTCCATGTAGTTCATTTCCTCATCTGATAAAGGAACATAATCCCAATGATCTTCAATGTCCTTTGGTAGAGATGGTTTTTGACATGGTTTGCCGAGGGAATGAGGGTCATCTGAAGGTACCACGGCCTCCAGCAAGATGCTCAAGCTCATTGTCAGAGCAGTGCTGTCAATGTTGTCGGCGACGCGCTGAGTTTTAGAGAAGCTCTAGTTAGGAACCCATTACTGCTCTAGGTAGGAACAAGGCAAAGGGTGGGATTTCATGTAGCCCTGTGGTGGTGGCCATGCTCCTGGCAAAGAAAGTTCGGTCACGTGGGTACTTCCTTGCCTGGTGGGAAGATCTAGCCCGTGTGGCCCCCATCGGCTTTTCACCTACCCTCGTTCAAACTCAACTCTGCGACCCCTAATCATGGCCCCTGTTCTAACTTCCTAGGTTGCTGCTCTTTTCTATCTCTTACCCGAAGGTCCATGTCTGATTTTCCTCTCGATTTGGATCAAGATACATGTCATCCCTTTGCGTGAGCGTCTGCAGCACCCACAAAGCAAAAAAACTTGGGCTTAAAGGCAACCACACTTGGGTTTAATACTCAAATCACATCTTGTGTTTGGGTCCCACGCCAAATTCTCTAACCTCATAAAATCTCAATCCCCCACCTCACAACAGCGCAGCCATGTTAAATCACACAAGATGACAGACACGAATCTGCTTCCGGTAGGTGTTCTATAAATGTGGCTTCCTTGCTATTTGTACACAGAGCTTACCAATGCACTTTTGATCTCTATAGCCGTTATAAAATAGATGCAATTTTTTTAATCTCCTATACTATTAAGAGCATAAATTATTAAATTAGGCATTTCATACTTTATTAATGAATGACATGGAAGAATTAACTAATAAATCCCTTCACAAATACATGCATAGTTTTAAATGGTGTACCAGTATGCAGCCTCTAAGGGAGAAAGGGTAAAAGGCTGAATTTTCTTTTTTTCTTTTCTTTTCTTTTTTTAAGGAAAGTTTCTTCACATTTCTTCTTTTTTCTGTCATAACAATAATATGATTAATTAACATGGAATTTTTAAAAAAGTTTCAGTGCGCGATAAAAGTGGAATAAGTTCAGTGGGAATGAGGCAGGGTCCAGAAGTATGAAAGTATTTATTTTGAATGGTTTTACACCCCAACTCACCCCGCGGTGGATATTTGTCATGGAGAATTGATTTGAATCAGTTAGCGAAGGGTTTAAAGAGAAGTCAAAGGAGTGGAACTATATCAGAGATGCAAACTCAAGCTTGCCACCCAGACAGGCTTAGAGAACTTTAATTCTGTCTTTTTCTAGACTCCAGAAAAGCAAAGGTAAATGTAATTTATTATGGGTAAGACTATAAATGTCTAATAACTTGATTACGGGCATTTTTATTTCATGTCTTAAATGAATATCTAAGCAGAGATTTTTAGATTTTTACTTTGAACGCACTCCCCCATTTTCTTAGCAACATTTTTCCGTGTTTCCTTGAAAAGTCATTTAAGAGTACTTTAAGTCACAGTTTAAAACCTCCCCTCCATTTCTAAGAAAGAACAGGCAGAGCGAATGCAATTAGCATTAACGCGAGGGCTAGGTGGAGGGCCAGGGGAGGGAGGGAGCAGTTGGGGAGATCATTTTCTGAACTATATACATGTCTAATCACTGCACTGTGTACTTGAAGCCAATTTAAAGAAATACATTTTAAAAATTCGTTGCTGAGGAGGAGAGAGGTTGCTCTGTGGCTCCGGTAAAAACGGGGGATTATGTTTAGCTACAAAATGCAAATGGGAGGGTTCAGTCTAAACTGGGCGCAGCCATGCCAGTGGCCACATTCGGGAGTGCCTCCTTTGCTGTACCCATAAGGCGGCAGCAGGCTCAGCTACCGAACAGGTTTTCTGAAGCCCTTTAGCCATTCACAGCTAGTGAATAAAGAGATGTGGAGGGGTGACAACAGGCCCTTGCCAACGCTGTCACACAGCATAGGCCGTTTTCCTGAGCCCTGACTGCCCTCAGCTAAGAGGACAGGAGTGGGGTTACAGAACACGCTAGGGCTGCAGACCCTTCTCCCCTTTGTCTTGTGCCAAAGTCCTTCCCAGAATGCCTATTCAAGGAAAGCAAAATGTATCCTCACGCAGCCTTAAAATGCTGACATTCCATGTTTACACGGATTGTTTACACAGAGAATTAATCAGTTACGGTTTTAAATTTTAATTAAAGAATGTTTTCCGGTGTCATTGCAAAACAGACAAAAGCCCATAAAATGTATATTTGACGGCTGTTGCGTGTTGTGTTTGGATGGGGGCGCAGTCCCGAGATCAATCACGCGTGGTATTTTTGTGAACTTTTCTTTTAACAGCACAACCTTCACATAAATCAGGTTCATTAAAAAATATCCATCAGAATAAAAGTCATTCTGAGAAACTGCTGGCTGGAATTTCCTCTCCACTCAGCAGTGAACTCCTTTCTACTTGCTCTGCAAATAATAATATGGGAAGAAAATAAACAAACACTCAATTGTGCAATAGGCTGCTATTTGGCAATGATCTCAAAGTAACTTTATAGGAAGTTACACATTTTACTCACATTTTGGTCAAAAAAGAATTATTGGTTCAATGAACATTGGTAAAAATATTTTGGTTCCAGATGGTGCTGAAAGCTATGCATATTTTTAAGATTTCGCTGGTAGTTTTCCATCTCTATTTCTTCTTTACCTTGCTTTATTTCTCTGATTATACAAGAAATATGTGATTCTTATATAAAAAAGAAGAAAAGAGGTACATAAAGTCATAAGTTTTAATATTCTCTCTTAATAACAACTGTTAACACATTTCTCTAGTCTTTCAATGGATGTGCTACAATCATTTATATATTTCTTTGCACAAAATCCTCAGAAAGTGCCAAATAGCACGTCAGGTGTGCATAATCCTTGCCCATTGAGAACTCAAAATCTAGTGCTAAAACCACTGATAAGAATAGTTGCTATGACGATGCCTCAAATTAAGAGCAAATATACTAGCAAATAGCATTTGCAGTATCTTGAAAGTAAATAGATTTATTGTAGAGTATTACCACTATCAGAAGCAAAAATAAAATATGCTATTGCATAGTGCTTTATATTGCTTAATAACTTTGTTTTTCACTTAACAGTGTATACCGAGCTCTTCCCAGATCAGTTTATGTAGTGGAATATCATTATTTTGAACCACATTAGCTGAATCCCCTAGTCATGGCCATTCCAATTACGTATTCTTAAAACTACACATTAGTGAACGTCTTTATATATTTCGGCTATTTTGTTAAATTTTATTGCTTATATAAGATCTTCTGCAGGATAAATTTTTAGAACTGGTAAGTCGAAAACCATATTTCATCGTATTTATTTACATTTTTTGACAAAGTAAAATATATGCACATACTTTTATAAATCAAAAAACACTGAATGGCAAAGAGTAAAAACTAGTAGTTTCTCGATTCGCCACTTCTTATCACCTCCGTTCCTCTTCCCAGAAGTAGCCGCCCTCGCATTTTTCTCTTTCCTCTAGATGTACCTACACATTACTCAATGTTACGCTTATTACTGCTATTTTTTCCAAACACCAAAACTAGACGAAATTGTATAATAAACCACTGGTTCTCATCAGTCGGTTTTACAAATCATCAACCAATGACCTACTCTGATACATCCTCACTCCCACCTAAATGACACCTCTCCGTCCATTTTGAAAAAAATCCTAGACATTGTATTATGTCAACCATAAGTATTTCAATATGTATATTTAACAGATAAGGGTGGTTTTAACAGAACCATTACACAGCTATTGTGTCTAAAGTAATTTTTGAAATAATACCTTACTATTATCAAATATACAGGTAGTGTTCAAATTTATAATTATTTCATGAAAATCATGTCAAAAATGTTTAGCTATTTAAAAAAAATGAAAATCTCAATAATGTAATGCATTGAAAATAGTCACTGCCTGTCCCTCTCTCTCTTTGCCTTTTTTCACCCATGAAATTTAAGGAAGAAATCTCTACTATATTTTTCAGAAATCTGGATTTTTCTGATTACATACTTGTCATGGAGTTTAGCATATTACTTTGTTCTGTGTATATCCTGTAAATTGGTGGTTAGATCTGGAGTACTGTCCAAGTTCAAGTTCGTTCGTTCGTTCGTTCCTTCCTTCCTTCCATCCTTCCTTCTTTTCTGACTTCTCTCTTCTCTTCTCTCCTCTCCTCTCCTTCCTGCCCCTCTCCTCTCTCTCCCTCCCTCCTTCCCTCCCTCTCGGTCAACACTTTTATAATAGATTTTTCATTCTGCCATCAGAAGTCACATACTATCTAATTATCTATCGTTTTGTAGTGTTAACAGTCAAAGATGCTTAATGCCTAGTACCATAGGTTCATCAGCAGAAATATTCTCTCATTTTCTTCTTCACTTATTAGTTGGAATACCTCCACAAATAATTATTTCTCCTTGTCTCATATTGGGTTATCTTGGTGCTGTAAATTTTATAGGAGAGGCTATAGAAATGCTTAATTCATTCCTGTCACTAACCAGTTTTCAAAAAATGAGATGGTTGTCCAGTATATTGCAACGATAACTTCACATAGCATTATTATGAAGTCAAAAACTCCAACATATTTCATGTGTTTACGTTTATTGTAGTTATTCTTAATGAGTCACATCTCTTCATGTTTTGCAAAAGGAATCCTTGCGCATTGGCTCCTGAGTTACTTGGACATAACTCTGGTCATCTTCAATAGTTTCTTTGTCCTCTAGAGTGCTGAGATGTCCTAGGATGGTCTTGTGTATTGCCTGTCACTGTTGTGGAATCAGTCATTCCTTCGAGGAGAACTGGTTCCTCTGAGTGGATAATTACAGTTAAAAAAATAATTTGGGGGCTAGGAGTGTTCATTGCTACTGGATCGATGAATGTTTCTACAACTTTTCAGTGACAAAATGTGTTTTTTAAGATTAAAATGCACATGAATTTATACTAATATTGCCTATTCAAATTCAGACAATAACGTTTTTAGTTAACCTCTTGTATTTTCTTTCCGCATATTGAGAATTCTGATTTTCAAGATCACTTAGGACAATAGGACTAAGATGTCACTTACTTATTTACTTTATGCCCCATTACTACTAGACCTGTCTCAGAATAGCAATATCAACGTGAGCACTGAAAATATGATTAGTAGCAAAAGTCAAACTTTTTAAATGTAATTTTCATGCAGTTTTTGTCCTTAAGTGATATCCCATTGGTATGTGCAAAATTATTGTGTTTTGGGGTTACAACATATCCAGCAGCATGTTTTAAGCCTCTTTTTAAAAGATCTCATATTTATTAATCCAATCATTATACTTCCAAAACTTTACTCAAAACCCACACTAAAAACTATTTTCGACACATATTTCCTATTTAAGAGAGAAGAATCAGATGCAACATAATTATCCAAAACTATGAAAGTGGTTAATTAAATCGTGATAATTTATCCCTTAGAATGATATGTATCTGTTAAAAAATATGTGGGGACAGATCACCATTAGAACTAAATTTAAAAGAAAAGGAAGAAAAACCAATTTCAAAAGAAGACTGAATTTAAAAACACAAGAACAAATAACCACAACAGGTAATGCCTTAAGGATAGAAATGTCACCTTTAAAAATATCTCAAGGATCTAAACTAAATTCACTTTGAAACTTTATTACAGGACATGCACAAGCATGTCAAGTCCTCAATTAATAGATGAAATAGTATCTCTTTTTTCAGTCTTAAGTGTCTTCCAAAGCATTTCATAGGCATGCAAAATAGTTGGTCGATATTTTGGGGAGTATCCATGGAAGTAATTGAGCGTGCCGGCAAAGAGTATTTTTTGCACTAATTAAATATTCCGAACTTCTATCAAGATTATTGTCACCTATTTAATGGCTCATTGAGTTTACAGGCGATGCAAGTTCTCTTTCATCAGTAGAGTTAGGACGGCCATTCCTGAAGTGACAAATTAGGAAGCAGGCTCAGAAGATGAAAGAACATCAGAAGATTGCACATTTCAGATTTCTGACGTGGACAGTTCTGTCTGTCGATGAGATAAAGAGTCTGATGAGCCTGGAAGATTCCTTTTCTTCAAAGAGTCTGCTTCCCCTTTTTTACACAACCCAGGGCATTAAAAAGGGATGCTACGGGACGATGTCAGTGCTCTCGAATGCCGTGTATGCAGAAAAACACCTCTAATACAGTTACGAAATCGTACCTTCGATAGAAAGTCTTATCACCTGTACTTAAAATGGTTGAAACGTGAAATTTTACATATCGACTCTATCATCTTCAATTACAGTCCATCCACTTTCAGCGCCAGAACATGGCTCTCTACAACTGTGACCAAAGAGGTACATGGAATCACACTACTAGACTGATAGGAATGGTCAAGGCAGCTGAGTGACCAATTCCGTTGATTTTGTTCCATCAACTGGGTTGGTCATTGGATGGCATTGGCCAGGAGGCATTATCATATGAACACGGTGAGTTATATTTTTTTAGAGGGTGCAAACTGTGCATTGAAAGGTGTACTATTTCAGATCGCCCAAATAGTACTCTGCCACTGAAGGGACAATAGATTTTTTGATCAACTTTATATGAAGAATGCAGGGATTTCAGAGAGATAAAGGCAATATCTGGGTTCTCTCATCTGCGTCAGTAAGGCCTCTTCAGTTCAAATGGCAGAAAGTGACCCTGATTAAATTAAGCGGAAAAGAAATTCAGGAAAGGTCACGTTTGGGATGATATAAGAATTGAACAAGAGACAAAAACACAGGGTGCCTACGACCTGATGAGTACTGTACTCTGGATGGGACTGGATTGGACTGGGCTCGTTTCTTAGAATTTGTTTTCAGTTTCTGAGTATGTGTGTTTAAGGCTGAGTATCTATTAGTACTGCTACTACTACAATAAATAATAATAACGATATTGGTGTATAACACATAACGAGATCCTACTATATTGTAAGCATTTTGTGTGCTCGTACTAGCTTAGGAATTAGTACTAGGCATGTCTTTATTTAATATAAGAGGACACTGTGGCATGGAGAGATTGATCATCCATAAAATCCCGTGATTGGCAGGTGGCAGAATCAGAAACAACATCTATAGAAAGTCAAAGCTATATTCTTAACTTCTCTCCTAAGTAACTCATCAAGTCAACTTAAAAGCATGGTATCTCTGCTTAGTTCGTATCATTTAAGGAAATGTTGCTAGTAGGAGAAATAGATTTAAATTTTTGTTTTTCTCCTCACCATTTCACTTTTTCTTGAGGCCTTCTATAAGCCTGTGTGAATATACACTTATGAATAAACACCTAATATACATGATTTTCAATATCCACATAAATCGTGCCACACACAGGCTACCAAGGAAAACAAGGAATTGATGATAAGGAAAAGAGGAGAATTAGTTACAGACATTTTTTCAAAGGATTAGTGAAACTCAGCTAAGACTATGTAATGTCCTAGTTGTATGTTGAAAGAAACGGAATGCCATATGAAAATTATAACCACAGTTTTAGAAGTGAAGGACCTCTGAAAGACGTCCAGCAGTTGAAATGGGAAACACAGATTCCATAAAAACTGCGAATTTTGGAAAGAAAAATAGAGAAGAGAGAAATTCACAGTGGTAAACCCGCTGTTAGACTCCTGACCAAAGTCAGGTACACAAGGTTTTGGCTGAAAGAATGCTGAATTAGTAAATGGTGTCGAAAGTTATTGTAAGCAACAGGACTCCTTCCCTGGACTCATTATAAATCAATATTCTATTATTTATATTTAGCTTCTGATACAGATAGAAATGAAAGCATAAAATGCTTCTGACTGTAAATTGTTTTTCTATTTCTAGCAGAAAACCTAGGGGTTCAGATTTCTGGATAGGCAGAACTACTAATATAGTGATTTCCTCTAAGGGAAGATATATAGAAAACCTTCCTGTGTTTTTGTTTTTGTTTTTGTTTTTGTTTTCCTTATAGACCAGTCAGTGGAATAAGATGCGACCAATATGAAGAATATAAGCAATTATATTCATTATATATGATTTTAAATATTGTTTCCATTCATCACTGACAGCGCAAATCAAGATGGCAGAGGCTTAACTCCAAAATAAAAGTTATTTACACTTGTCTCTCTCACAATGAATACATACCTTCTATTTACATAAAATGCAAAGTGGAATCATTTAAATGAGAGAAAAAGTAGAACTGTTAAAAATAATGTTTTGAAAAGTTTTCAGGGAAGTGGTCACAGCCTCTTGGGGACACTTTGAACTAGAGCTCAAATCCATGAGCGCATCCTCACCTCACACAGACTCCCAATCAGGCCCTCTTTGTTCTGCATCTCTTATTTTAACTGAGACGTGTGTTTCCGATACCTGCACATATTCTTCTATTCATATGCAAATTGAATTAAAGCTGTTATTCTTTCTGGCCCACAATCTGCTTTTAAAGTAATAATAAGATTTGTGGGAGAGCGCCATGAGCCGTGGGGGTTGCTGGACCCTGGGGGGTTCTGGCTTTTTCTCAAGCCCATGGTGGCCAACTTTCAGGAGAAGCCGTGTCTCTCTCTCCCCCAGGGGCCTATTTAAACATTAAGGGGTTATCACTGGAGCTCTTATAGGCTTTAGACATTTCCACTGATATGACATTTGGGTTCCAATGGCAGTTTTATGGCTCTCTTTATAGCTGCGATCACAGTGGAGGTGTGCAGATGGCCCCGCTGCCTGCCAGGACGAGGAAGGTTGTTGGGCAGAGCAGAGGACAGGAAACCACACACCCCAGTTCTTCTGCTGGCTTTGCCGGTGACGTGCTGGATGCCTGGAGTAAGTCACCTCAGAGTACAGGGGTCTCCCTTTCTTCCGCAAGCAGGTTAATTGCCTGTGGCAAATGTTGCATGCAGATTTCAAGGGCAATTGAGTCCTGTGTGCTTTCCTACTCCCTCCTCTTTTTGTAATCTTTTTCCTCTCTCTCTCTCTCTCTCTCTCTCTCTCTCTCTCTCTCTCTCTCTCTCTCTCTCCCTCCTTTTAAAGGCATGAGTTCCTAACAATGTGCACATAAGTTGTGTGTACCCCAAGATAAGGGGGGCGCCTCAACTGCACTTTAAAACCATCAATTATACACACATCCATGATACCCGATGTCTTAGGGGATGAACCCAATTCTGCTTCGAAGGAGTCATTTTCTATGCATGCTGCTTCCTATTTTTACAAGAGTGCTGTGGTTATTAGTTTAAACCAAACAGGACATTTCATCCACATGTGCCTTGGTTTTTCAGTCTATTAAACTTAAAGAAATAGAGCACATTTATGGAGTGTCTCAATTTGTAAAGAAGGAAAAGGCTTAATGCAATTTTAAATTTATAAATAGAGAATATTTACGGCTCTTACATACAAAGTGCCCCACATTGCATTCACTGTTAAAAATGGTAGCTTTTTAAGTGTGTTTATTAAAGAAGTTGAATAAACTCATTTCTTTCAATGAGGGAAGTTTGACTCAAGAGGTCCGTCTGGGATGAGACAATTGCAGATTTAAATTCTAGTTTTGTCAACAACTCCGATTTTGAGAAAGTCACTCTCCCCTAAGCCTTCGTTTCCTCTTCCTTCAATGACAGAAAGGCAAAAAAAAAAAAAAAAAAAAAAAAAAAAGGAGAAAAGAAAAAACAAACCAAAACAGCAACACCAACTCATTTTGTAAGACTTGTAAGACAGCTGTACAGGTGAAATTCTACAATGCCATCAGGAGCTCAGAAAACAGTGACAGGCATTCTTCACGACTTTTCAAAAGTTCTCTTTCATTTTGGGAAGACCATGTGCTTCGGACCATTTAGAATCATGTGGAATAAATACGGAAAGCGTTTGGGGAAATTAACCAGGCCAGCCGATGCCAGGTTGGCCAAGACAATAAGTGTATATATTTCATCTTTTCAAATACATTGCGCGACTCGTGCGGGCAGATAGGGGGGTCCCCATGCTTTTGCCCTGTTCCCCAGCCCCCTCGCCCTATAGAAAGCCACAAAGGTGGAACAAGCACTCTTTCCACAGAGCGTGGCACAGATCCTTCCATCGGTGCAATGTGGAGTCCATCTGTCCAGGGGCTCATCTGCCTCGTCTCCCTTCACCTTCTCTAGCGTCCCCTTTGATAGCCTTGATATATCACTTGCATGGTATAAAATTTAACGGGCGATGTCAGAGATAATGAAACCCACAACTGTTATTTCTGTCTGAACACCGTGACGCAGTGTGGCGAAAGTGCCAAGCAGTCTGGGGGCTGGCTCCCGTTCGCGGGGTTTTCGTTGTGCATATTTTACTGTCAGTTTCTTGACATTTTTGTCAGCTTAGAACTGGAGGGCATAGGTGCTGGCGGCAGGTCTCACCACATTTCTATTCTCCGCTGCGTTTTCAGAGACTGTGAAGAAATAAAATAAAAGTGTGTGGGGGGTGGATGGTGGGGGTGTGGAGCAAGTACTAGGAAGAGAGGGGATGGTGTCAAAGGCCGAGCAGCGTGCAGGGGAGGCTCTGGGAGGCAGCCTTCTCTCCAGCAGCTGGTGCCCCCCCATGCAGGGGATTCTAGGCTGCCCCCAACCCTCCCAACCCCCCACGCCCCACAAAAATCCAGACAGAGACATGGAGGTTTGCTGCGAAAGACGCACCGTCTCCTCATTTCATCATCACGCAAGGCAGGAAGAAGGCAAACGTTTTCATTTGCTGCAGTATGATTTTTTTTTTCTTCCTGACAAGCTGCAAGAGAAGGTGTCTGCACAAAACAGCTACGGCTTGTCCCGTGACATCACCCCTGATTCTGATCGCCTCGATACTCCTCTGCCCTTTAGAACTAGGAGCTTTAGTATTGTTATTTTTAATTCATGGAAGAAATGTAGAGTGGCATTTAAGAAGTGTTCATGGAGGAAGTAACTTTTTTCACCACCAACTAGCTTTTGTAAACAAAGGAGAAAAAAATGAAGGCTATCATGGGCATCTATTCAATTTTCACCCACAGTAACACTTAAATAACAACAATAAGAATAACAAGAGTAACAACAGCTATATTATATATAGTTCAGAACCATATGCCCAAGGAATCCCTGGTAAAATTTATTTAATTTCTCTAAGACTATCATTCCCAAATTGTTCATCAAGGAAGAAAATATTATTAAGTTTGGGTAAGACACATTCTCAAACGTAATCTAAAACAGCCCTTTTTTCCCCATCAGAACACGTATTAATATGGAAGGGGCGCAGTGAGCCAGGGCCAACAGTGCATGGTTCTAGTAGCCAGTTTAGGATTTCACCATTGCGAACACGTTAACTGTAGGTTTTATTTAGTGCATTGCTCACGTTCATTGCAAAGGAAGTTCAAGTATTTGACAATTTAGAGAAAGCCAAAAGTTGTTTCAATTTATTTCCAAAGTATGCTCATGTTCTCCTGGATATTAGAAGAAAAACAAAACAATTATTAAAACTTTAAAAATAGAAAGATGAGTTTAAAAATGAAATAATTCTTAATAGCCACACCCATTTGGTGACATATCATCTATGGCTGCTTAGATTAAGTAGGAGTAGTAGATACAATATAATCTGTGAGGCTTAAAATATTTACCATCTGGCCCTTTATTGAAAAAGTTTGCTGACTTCTGCTTTATATCATTTGTTTCCTTCCACTATATTTTTAATAGTTACTTCTACATTAAAAAATGTAGTTACTTCTACATTAAAAAAAATAGTTACTTCTACATTAAAAAAAATCATTTTTATTCTTAATTTTGCAACTGACCTCATTACTAAATTCTGAATTATTTATAGTAATTTCTGATGATTCTCCTGAAATTTTTAGATGTTTACAATATCATATAAAATCATTATAATTTTATATTCATATTCCCATTATATGCATCTATTATTTCTTTCATTTGTCTAGTTCTACTGACATATGAATATATAATATTGTATGTATTTTCTTTATGTATATAAATTTATATATTAATTTCTTTACATATAATACTACATAATTTGGTTCTATTTAATTAAAATAAATTTTAACCAAAAATGGATGTTGAATGTAGTCAAATATTTTCCCACATCCACTGAGATACTCATAAATAATGTTCCCCTTTGACCTTGGGAGATGTTGCATTTTATATTTTGAATTTGTAGGGATGAACCTCACTTAGTTAGAATATTTAATTATTTAATACCCAGCTGAATTTTATTTGCTAGTTATTTATTAAAGTTTTATATCAGTATTCAAAAGTAAAATGTATTTATATTTCTCTAGTGTTGGCGTAAGTTTAGGATGTTATGCTGGGTCTATAAAAATAATTCAGATATTTTCCTTTTTTCCCCATGCCTTTGGTCAGTTAAGAGCATCAGAACTGTTTTTTTTCCTTGAATGGTTAAAGAATGTTGTATGATTTCATTTGGTCATGGGGGTTTAATGGGCAATATTACTTTAATACATCTATCAGTTTTCTTCATCACTAATAGACAAAATGCTCTGAATTTTTAGGGAGAAATGTGGGATCATATTTTTATTAAAAATAACATTTTTTCACTATCCATTTCATTTAGAAACTCAATTATATGTGTATAGAAGATTTGCAAAACACAGATTTTTTTTCAGATCTTTAAGGATTTACAAAATTTACTTTCTGTGTATCCTTGACAATGTTATTTGACATACTTCAGGAAAATGAGGGTGAATATTAGTGAATGAGGAGAACATGTGATAAAAGAAATAATAGCAGCATCTCAGAGGAGTTTCTGGATATAATTTTTTGAATCATAGCTGCCTAAAAAAGCAACTGACTAAAAAGTAAAATATGAAATTAGTGGGTCTCTCGATAAAGAAAAGACTGGAATCTAAGTAATAGGTAGAAAGGATACAAAAATGGAAGTTAAAGAGGCACCTTTCACAAAAATAAAATAAAAGGACAATCAGAGACTTAAAAATAACAAGATTGTACAAAGAATATCTTGGGACAATCGTGAAGCAAACCATAAAATGGCATCATTATGAGGATTTTGCATAGCAGGAGTTTAAGCAAAGAGAATACTATCAGCCTCGAAATGGGGGGGGGGGGCATCATGGACTTGTATGAGCATCATGCAAATGAGCCAATAGAAAAGAAAACGTAACGGTAGCATACTGTTGGTTCTGCAGTAGACGATCGTTCTATATTGTAATGTGTTAGGTTTTCAAATTTTAGAATCAGCCTATAGACTACACTTGAAAGATGTGGAGAGCAGGGAGGACGTTGGGGAAGAACATAGCGAGGAAAGATCGGGGCAGCAAAATCTCTCTTACGTGGAGAGAAGCAAAGAGATGCCTTAACGAATAATAATAGAACATGAAATAGAGTGTTCAGAAACACCATTTAAAATTATAAAATAACCAACAAAAGAACTAAAAATAGCAGTTTGATCTACCTGTCAAATGTTGATGGGGTATGGAAGGGAGGTGTTTTAAGCAAGTTTGCTTTCCTTTCCTTTCCTTTCCTTTCCTTTCCTTTCCTTTCCTTTCCTTTCCTTTCCTTTCCTTTCCTTTCCTTTCCTTTCCTAGTGGGAATCAACCATTAATGTCTAAAATTGGTGAGCCACATATTTCTATGACCATCCATCAGAGTTGGGCTGGATGGCGCCGAAGAGCTAAGAATACATAAGGTTAATACGGTTGCCTTTGGGAAGGCTGGATCAGTGGGAGAAATTACTCCAGAAGAAAGTATGACGCTTTCCGGTTTAGTGGATTTTTTTCCCCCTACCAGGTCCATGTCCTGCTGCTGTAATAGTGTGTATTATTATGATGATAAGTGAAATTCATCTTTAGATAACTGAACTTTTAGAAATGTTTCCCTGGGAACAATTATATTAATGGGGACAGTTCTTTGGAACCTGAAAAATGTTCAGATTATCCTGAAGACAATCTTCATTTTAAAAATCTGCAGTCTGTCATGCAGGCTTCTAAGTCCTATTGGTGTTGCCCTTGTAAAATTATTTTTCTCATTTGCATTTTGGCTTAATGAGCTCAGTTGTATTCAAAGGATCTGAAAACACATTTTAGTAAACTTATAGTGAACTTATTGACTGTACCTTGGCCCATATCACTTTGTGCTGTGTGAAATGAGTCAGGCGAGTCATCATAAAAGTTCTGGAATATTCCACTTCTCTTGAGGAACTGGTATCATATTCCTTATTTACAAAGAAAAAATCATTTGTCCCAGTGATTTCCAGAACGGGCTGGATATCAGGTTCACTTGGGGAGCTTAGGAAAAGTACACACGTGTCAGGCTCCGTTCTGGAGATGTGGCTGAGCAAATCTGGGGGAACAGTCCAAGAATCTCATTAGTGAAGAGTTCCGTAGGATTCTGAGGCACAGGCATGTGTGACCCCCCTGCTGCCCTGCTCTTATCTCCTTTTCCCCCCGGCCAGCTCATGGTTACATTAACTCTTCAATAGACACGTGAGACTCCACAACCTCCCTATCTTTCCCCCTTGACCATGGTCTTTCAATTTCACTTGGACATGTCCTGGTCCTGATTTTTTTAAAAAACGAATACAGAAATAAATGCATAAAATTCATAGACTTTCCCAGCAGGTGGTTTAGATGGAATTTGTTTTCAGACTACTTGTGTGATCCAAGAAAATTTGCTCTGCTGAAGCCTGTAGCTGCCTGGGAAGTGGGGATTTAGCCCATGTAAACCCATTTTACAGGTTTCGCCGGGGCTGTCAAGAAGGACCACGGTTATACGCAGTATGTGAGCATGACCTTGCCAACCAAGAAATGTGTATTTACCTTGCATACACCTTGCAAAGAACAGAATTTCCAATCACATGAAGAGGCCAAGTTCAAGAGATCCTCAGCGAGAATCCCACTGTGGGTAAGTGAGAAACAGCACTCTGCGTTATACGGGGTTCCGGGTGGTGCTGAGGAAGAGTCACGCTTTGGACTTTTCTTTGACATCGAGAGTGTCTGCGTTGTCTGCTTTTGTTATCGTGGATGGTTTTAAAAATCTAGATGTGGAGAGGGTACATGTCATCACACTCTCACGTCAGTGGGACTCTCGGAAGCACACTAGCAAAACATTTGTGAAGTAACTGGGAAGAGATATGGCCGGCACCGCTGGCCTTGGTCTCAGAATTCTTTTCTCCCTTGATCTTCAAAGCCACATTCCTTTTAATTAGCATGTTTACAAGTATAAGGGGGCACAGAGCTGGTTATCAAGAATTCACCTTGATGTAGAGTTGTCTAACCCACAAAGGTCATTCCTTCTTTCTCTCTGAAGAGGCATCGGAGGCAGGAGGCAGGGACGGGGTGGCAAGGAGACTTTCAAGTCGGCAAAAGAAAGCCGCGTGGTAGGCAGGCTCAGACAAGCGAACGATTCTGGAGGCACCGACCTTCCAGTGGACATCACATGGGGCTACTGAGCTTGAACAATGACCCGGGCCTTCTGTAGCCCATTAGTCCCAAGGCCCCCAGGCAGGTGTCTTCTGAAGTATGAAGAAAAAAATTAAGCATGAAAAGTTTGTTGTATGTCTTATTTGTGTTGTGGCTCTAGCTGAGACAAAGTGAGTTTTGTGGAGTCCTAACCTCTGTCCCTAGCGAGCTTGGAATTGGATATTAAAGAAGAAAAACAAAGAGATATTTGTCTTAAAGCTTAGAGCGCTGAACAAAGCAGAGTGTAGAAGTTAACCCTTCTCATGTGTTTCCAGAAAGCTATTGCTATGCTTTTTACATACACCCCACACTCATAGAAAACATAGAAAAAACATAATGTTCGTGCTCACGTGTATAGAGGGATATTGACTTTACGTGTCATATGCTTTAGTTATTAAAAAAAGGATGGCGAAGTTCATGGATTGGCCACTTCAAGGAGAAATGCTTTCTTTCTGTATAGATCAAGGTAATAAAATCCAGATTTTTAAAAAATAGACACTATTTATTGTAAAATGGCATTTATTTCTCTTCCTACAGCGTGTAGGCGAGGGGGCCAGTGCCCCTTTTCTAAGTTATATAATTAGCAAAATTGCCAGTGGTGGGAGAATTCTGGAGAGGTTTATTCACTGAGGAAGATTTCTAAAATTGTTACATTTTAAAGTTTGAAATAACATCTCTTTACCCCCATTTCTTTCCATACATGCCCAAATGGGGGGGCGGGGAAGTAGTTCGAAGTCAGCTCTCATATTTGGAATTCTAGAAGTTAAGAAGCTCTAGGAGAATTGAGATACAGCCTATATTCTCTTCCTCTCTTTTCCCGGAGTGTGGCCCCGGCAGCGTTAGAGTGGGACCTATGTGCGAAACGCAGCCCAAACCCATCTCATCCTCATCCAGTTGGGGGGACCAGCATTTTCAGAAACCGACAGTTCTCGCAAAAGAATAAGCCGGACATGGACGTGTGTGTGTGTGTTTAGTTTTCACATCTGTGGGAAAAATCAGCTCTCTAATAATGATGATGATGATGTGGTGGTGATGACGATGATGAGAAGGAGGAGGAGGAGGATGAGGATGATGATGAGGATGAGGATGATGATGAGGATGAGGATGATGATGAGGAGGAGGAGGAGGAGGATGAGGATGATGAGGATGAGGATGAGGATGATGATGATGAGGAGGAGGATGAGGATGAGGATGATGAGGAGGAGGATGAGGATGATGAGGAGGAGGATGAGGATGATGAGGATGATGATGATGATGCAGTTCTACTGTCTTAATTTGCCCGAGGTGGAACTTATCTTCTCCGCCCTTAAGGAGCTATTTTTCTAGCCACTCGTGACAGTGCAATAAATGCAGTTTTTCTGTCATCGCAATGCTTCCCCACTCCTCACTGGAAAAGCCTAAAGCTTAAATCTTCCCAGAAATGTCTTCCTCCTCTCCGCCTCCCCCCCCTCAAAATAGCACCTTGCTCCTCCCCCAGTTAGCCACAGGGACATTACAGATGATTAAATGAAGTTTATATGTGATGGCAAGATATGACATGTACGGCCGTATGGAACGTGCCCCTGCAGCACCCTTAGGTCACAGGAGACTATCCGAGCAAGGGACTCTGAGCACAGCCACCAACACTCTCTTTCCTTTTCGTTCCGCCGCTTTCTCGGCGGGGAGAAGTCCAGGGTGGTGACATACGCGGGCCCACCACGTGCCGGCCGCAGGTTTCAGCGGTCGCCACCCAAACAGGTGGCTGGCTCCTCATGCGGTCAGGGAGAGCCGAGGGGTCACCGACAGCCACGGTGTCTCGGAGTTCTGAGTTGCTTTGTCTGTGGCCATTAACCAGGCCTCGGCTCGGCAGCGGCAGCGGCCCGTGTTCGACCATTCCCCCGTGCCCGGCAGCGGACTCAGAGTCGCCTGCATTTTCTGTGTGATCTTTTCAACAACGTGACATAGTCATAGGAAAAAAATGGCGATTACTCTCGATAGGTAAGAAACCACGGATAAATGTAGCTGACCGCCCTGCTTTGTATATTATTGAACAGGTTGCGTACGGATTCTATGAGTGCAGTACATTTGAAGATGCATAAAGATGGCATTAGTTTTCTAAAGCTGCTGTAGCACGAACCACCACAAAGGTAGTTGCCGAAAACAACCCCCATTTATGACCTCCATCTGTAGATTAGCGATCTGGCCAGGGTTCACCTGGGCTCTCTGCTCAGGGTCACTGGGCTGACATCAAGGTGTCAGCCAAGGCCGGGTTCCCACCTGGGCCTCAAGGGCTTCTTCTGAGCTTCTTTGACGAGTTGACAGAATTCAGTTTGTTGTGGCTGTAGGGCTCATGGTGACTTATTTCTTTAAGGCCGACGAAAGAGCACCTTCCGTGGCTCCTTGTTTCTTTGAGGGCTCATAAAACTCCCGTTGGAAGGGATGCAAAGCCAGCTGATTAGGGGCCTTAATTACGTCAGCAAAATTGCGTTTACTTTATAACGGGACACCCATCATCGTCCCTGTTTCTCCACGCAATTCAGGGGAAGGGGATTATAAAGGGCACGCACACTGGGTGGGGGGTGACCTCTTAGGACCATATTAGACTTCTAGAAACTCCAAGGGCGTCACCGCTTTTTTTAATTTTTCAATGACAACAATGTAGGTAGTGCCTGGCAGAGTGGCAAATAGTTTTATCTTTAAAAATATTTAATGGGATGTAATCAAGTTTTCCAAAAACAAACTAAACATGTCCAGTTTTATTTAAAATGTTTTATTTATTTATATCTTATTTTCATTTGTATCTTATCTATTAATTTTAGAGACATTTTAAATATTTTGAAAAATAGCTTTTTCAAAATATGTGTGAAAATAATTTTAATTAATTGAATTTTTTTTACACTTTCTGGATTTACATTTGTTTGGAGAGGTAGTCTGGTGTCCCCGCATGTCACTGCTGACTGCCAAACCACAAAGCTTTAGAACCTCACCCTGAGGAGTTTCATGTAACCAATTAAATAAGTTAAGGTGACCACCATGTAACTACCCCAAGACTGCTCACTCCTCTGGGATATTAACTGAAGCCATCAAATCCCTTTTCGTACATTATTTGCCATTTGGATATCCTTCAGATCAACAACAGACAGATTCGCCTAATTTAATAAGTGGGCAAAAGATGTGAATAGTCTGTTGACAAAAGAGCCATGATCCTCACCTGGGAACATGCTAGGCTTTCAGAAGACAACTCACTTCACAGCATCTCATCCCGTGAACTTGTGTTCCATCAAGACGTAGAGTCAGAGGTCCCGAGTCTGGCAGTGCTGCCACTGAGCCAGGCTTTGGTCTTCCGACAAGGTGATGAATCCGTGATCTGAGAAGCAGGGGATGTGAAGGGCTAGCTCACCTGAAGATGCATCTCCACATCCCATTATATAGTTCTCTTAAGAAAGATGTTGTGACATGGGACAGCAAAAAGTACAAATTAATCCAGAGAGAAGAACATTTGATACTATATGTCGTATTCTGCAAACTTGATGAAATACCTTGTTCCTGTTTTGAACTATTTACACCTGTGAAATTATTGCCATAAAACAAAGAAGAAACAGAACATGACAAAATGAGCTAAGTAGTAAAGAGTTCTAAAAAACCAAACTAAAGAATAATACAGAAACAAACTAAAAGAATTTAATTTTGAAATCGATGTTTCCTCTCTGCCCTTGAGACGTTAGACACTTTTCCAATGTCACTTAAATACTTTTGCCTTCTCTTCATGGCAGTCATTTTCTCTGAGTAATAAAATGCTGATGATGATGGTGTCCAACTGGCAAATATGTTTGCAGAAACTTAAACACACCACAATTTGAGGAAGATAAAACAAAGTCAACTGCAAATGAAAACTGTACTCCTCGAACTTCTTCCACACACATATATAATCACCATGGGGTTAAAAAAAAAATTGCCTTTCCCGCAAAGGCATCCACCCTCCCAATGTCCCTTTCCCAATCAAGTTAAGAAACAAAGCCCTCTTGGGTAAATCACTGCAATGCTAATAATGAAATCCAGACAGGCAACTTGAAACTGAAACAGAAAAAACAAAATTATCCAATGGAAATCATTCATTAGCAGTCCCTGGTTCATTGAAACTAACAAAATGTGGAAGAAACATGACCTGAATGTGTCACGGATGATAATGATCTTATGCCGATGCTGTGCTTTCTACCCAGATGGGTCCAAAACACTTCCCTGAGTTTCCTAAGGGGTGGGAAATAGGCAGTTGACCATTACTACAAATTAATAACTTCTGGGATAACTAACAGCGTAGGTTAACAACTAGATTCCATTATTACCCAGGAGTTTTAAGAAACTCAACACGGCTCTAGCTGCAACTCACTTCTGCTAGAGGGACTAAATAAAGAAAAAGCCCTACTAGCAATCCAAGTTGACACAAGACCTAACACTTGCCTTTAGAACCAATCATAGTGATAATGAAGCCTTTCTTTTACCTCTAGTAGGATAGTTTATTTATTGTTTTTACCCCCAAGATCTCTCCAGAATTGCACTCAGAAGTATTAAAACACTATAGTGAGTCAATTAAGCAATAACAGTTCTGTGTGTTTCACTATTCTGTATAAATGCTGGCCTGCGAGGTGGGCTCCTCCTCCCTTGCCATTACACACACACACACACACACACACACACACACACACACACACACTTTATCACAGACTTTAGCTCAGAGAGGGGAGTGAGCTTGGAAAAGTTACTGGAGTGATGACAGAGAGGGGAAATAGGGCTGCCTATGAAGTTAGGCCGCTTCCATGAATCTTTCTTCTGATCAACTCCTCCACTCAAATGACTTGGCTTAGTCAGCATCTATCCGACCATCTTTTTGAAAGCATTCACCAGTTACCTTCTAGAAAATGTTCACCCACTTTAGATGTAGTCCGATGAGACTATGTTAACCAGGCGTCCTGCCCTCCCTTAGCGAATGGACAGAACCTCTAAGTCAGGCCAACTGGACACTCTCTTCTTAGAATCCAAGCTGAGATTAGAGGGGCAGAAAGATTGAAAGTGTCCAAGGTCATTTTTTCTAGTTCCGAATAGAATTCTCATGAGTTCTATCTCTGTCACTGAACAAAACTGCAGCTAAAAATTTTACTTCAGGCTCCCATTCCAAGAGGCATTTGTTTTAAGTAGACATTTTCGTTGAAATATAACATATATGGAAAGTGCATGGATCACAAACAAAGAGTGTGATGGAATTTTACAAATAAACCTGCGTAGCCACCATTTGGAAGAAGATGTCGAACTTCGCTACTCAGAGTGTGAACCACTTGCTAGCAGCCTTGCTGGCATTATCCAGGAGCTTCTTAGAAATGCGGACTCTTCGGTCAAACCCAGACCCAGTGAATCAAAATCTGCATTTCAGCAAGACTGCCAGGGAGGTCCACATGCATACCAAAGTGTGCCATTGGTCCGGAACATGACTCGCTCTCTAGAAATCTTTTTTAATCTACCAGTCATGAAGCCCTCGAAAGCTGCTGCTTCCCTGACTAACCCTAGATTAGTTTTGTCTGTTCTTGAACTTTCTATAAACTGACTCATGGTACATAATTTTGGGGGTCTGGCTCCTTTTGCTCAGGATTATGTTTGGAGACACTCTGATGCTGCTGCACTCAGCAGTGCGTTCTCAGTATTATTTTTTAATTGCTGGGTAATCATTCTGTTGTTGCTGATATTGGGGTTATTTACATTTAGGTCTTATTATATACAATGCTAGCATGAACATGCTCTTAGGGAACATATTTATGTATTTCCGTTGGGGGAAATGTTAGGATTAGGGTTGTGAGTTCACGGAGGATGTGTATGTTCAGTCATCGTAGATACTGATGAAAAGTTTCCCAAAGTGGTCATCTCAGTTTACCATCAGAGTATGACACCTGTCATTGTCCTACTATCTATTAGTTGTCCTCATCAAATACTGACATTTTACCCAGAACTTTCCTCCACTCACATTATACTTTGACAATAAAATTAAGCAACGGCTGATACAAATTAGTCAATGGCCAGTTTTACCTGTCAAATGTACACTGATACATTTACCTACGTAATCCGAGCAAATACATTTTTGTTAATTTCTTTGACACCAACTCCTTTGTCAAATCTTTATTATGTACCCTCAGCACACCAGATATGAAAAAAGCCACGAGGGTGGCAATTCTTCCCTATAGACTAGGAGTTCCCCAACCCCAGGCTGGGGCTGGTACCGGTCTGCAGCCTGTTAGGAACTGGGCTGCACAACAGGAGCTGAGCAGCAGGCAAGCGAGTGAGGCTTCATCTGTACCTGCAGCCGCTCCCCAGCACCAGCATCACCACCTCAGCTCTGCCTCAGACCACGAGGCGTGAGAGTCTCAGAGGAGCCCTGGTCCCTGGTGCCAAGGAGGTTGGGGACTGTGCAATAGATCATATGGCAGCAGGAAAAGCATCTATGATATGGATGACAGGAGGAACATCACTTCTCTTACTAAGAGCAGAGGCAATATGGAAACCCAAAAATGCAACCATGTCACCCTCATATCCTGCAGAGAAAAATTTTGACGGCATGGTTTCTTTCCTCTAGTGCCTATTGAGTTGAAAAAGACATATTTTATTGTGGCCAGCAGGACAGAAAATAGGACCTCTTCACTGAATGCCTTTTTATGCAAGACACTTTATGTAATATTATTTGATCTAAGTTGACATCAAACCTGATGAGATAATTATTCCTATTTCATGAGAGAGGCACCTGGGGCTCACAGAAAGTTAAACAGGCAGTGTGGCCCCACTCACACAGCTGGTAGAGAGTCACCTGACTGGAAGGTCACGGCCTTCTCGTTTCATCACACCCTCTCTTCCAGTCTGGCTCTTTCCTCAACTATACCGAAACCCTTTCCTTCCTCTGCGTGACACTGCACATCTATTGTCGTCCACCCTCCCTTGTCTCGCATAACGTTCACAGTAGCCCACCCATCGCGGCTATCGAAGGAGACCAGAGGACAACAGGGTCTGCAGAATTCAGAGCGGGGGCCGGTGTGACTGGCCGGAGAGCTGCAGAGAAAGCTTACGCCAGAGGCCGGTCCCGCCTGCAGTCTACTGTGTCCGAACATACTTCTTAGCTTTTCTCACTCCGTCTTCAAGGCCTCGCCTTCTCTCCATGCTTCATCATTGGGTTTGCTTATGGAAAAAAAAAAAAAATTTTTTTTTCATTTCGTTAGCTTTATTCAACTGGAATCTCTAGGACAAAACATCCTTTGTTCTGTAACGAATTAAGGAAAGGCTATAAGAGCCTTTAAACTTCAGAAGGTCCTGGAACACTGGTTTTTATAATTGTGTCCTGTGTGAATAATGAACACACCTGGACTACACCAGACCATGCTTCATAAAGAGTCCGATTGTAGTTTTCGCTGTCTTTGTGTGAAAAGGAAGCACAGTCCGGGGTGCGAGCAGTGAGGGGAGGGGATGACGGTGAGAACAGCATCGGGCTTCGCCGTCAGATCGCCCTCGGCTCCAGGCGTGGCCTTGACTCACCGTGGGAGCTCAGGCAAGTCTCCCAAGGCTTTCAGACCCGTTTCCGCACCTCCGCACTGTGTGAAGATACTTAAGATCGTGGGGTGGGCCACAGAGCGGAGAAGGATATACAAATACCATGCTGGAGTTCTCATCTTAAAACAAAATTCCTGCAGCTAGGCCGCCATAGCGTTAAGACACTCTACGAGCATGTCACACCCTGTCCAGGAGCCCGGCCATTTCCGAGTATGAATCGGACAACATAGGCAGCCCAGAGAATCCAGCAGCCGGCGCGAAATAGCTCAGGGGACCCTGGGATGGGTGATCTTGAGGAAGCCAAGCTAGGCCTGTGAGAGACTGGAAGATGATGCCAGTTACGAAACCCCCAGCTCAGGATCTGGGGCCTCAGCAAAAATCCTCATTTATAGAGAAACTGAAGTGGAAACTCCGGGGGGGATGGGCAGAGAGAAGCAGCCTCTCTCCACTCTCAGACTGATTTAGAAAACCAAATGACAGCCTGGGCTGAGGGCGGGGTCTCTGCCTCAGGGGCAAAAGGTGACAAGGAAGAGTGTCTGGGACCAGAAGCTGAGTCTCCTAGCGTGTTGTCCAGGGTCATTCAGCGTTAGTACGGCTCTCTCTCTCGCTTAAAGTATTTCAGGAGTCAGCGTTCCCGGTTTTCTTAACTTGGCCTTCATCTTATGGCTTTCAAGTGGCCACGACGGTCACTGACTTCTGAACATAGCATGCTTTATCAAATCGTTCGCTTAAAATGAAGGGACAGGAACACAGTGATGCTCTTCTGTATTTCTGGAGGCCAGACTTCCTGAAACTCGAAAGGGTTTGGCAAGGGGGCGGGGACATTTAGATGACAAGGTCTGCCCTGCTTGCTCCATCTGCTGTAAAGCTCTGTTTTAACCCAAATTTGTGTCCTGGCTTCTTCGTGGACCTCAGTGTCAGGATTCATTCCTGTCTATAAACACACGGTCTCAACGATGTTGAAAGATCTTCCTGTAAAAGCAAAAAGGCTCCCTCCTTTTAATATTTGTCGTGTCTAATCCTCATAGTCAGGTTGCCAGATTTCTGACTAGGCTCATTAATTTACTTAATTATTAGATTTTAGAAATAATTGAACCCTCAATTTAAAAAGCCTCGGGGCATAGCTCAATAAAAACTTGCATTAAAATATCAATGAGCAGCTGCAATAATAACAAAAATAAAATCTATCTGCATAAAACTGCATACTTTGCCCACTGCTTTGTCTGGACAGACCAATTTATAAGAACAAGTTCAGCTGCCTGGAATAAAATTAATTTGTTGGCATTCCCTTAGGCCTGGCATGCGTGGGTTTAAGAGACACATTTTCCCTTGACATGTGTGACCTCTGATACCTTAAAGAAGGAATAGGAAGTGTTGGGTCTGTTAGGAGGAGCGCACAGCATTAGACATTGTGCAGTTTGGAAGCTAGGCCTGACGGCATCACGAGTCTTTGAGAAGGTCACATATTTACTGGGGCCATAAGTTCCAAATGTAAAGATAATGTTCTTGAATAGATGACCTCCATGTTTCTTTTCGGCAAAAGTCCTTTGCGTCTGAGACAATAGGCGTCAATGAGTTAAAAGAAATGCCAGCCAATTAGAATTCGTTGATATTTTCTACCTTGGCTATTATTCACTGCAGCCAGCAACTCGGTTTGTTTGTCGAACTTGAGAGTCGTGCCGCCATTAGCATATTCATATCCATTTAGAATCCATGGGCCCAAAGCGATTTATGGAAGTTTAGAAAGCATACAGAAGATGTGATCCCTGCCCTTGATGTACTTACAGGAGAACTTTTGTTTTGCTGTACACTCATTTCTAATAACAGACTCCTTTTCTAGATGCAGAAACATCTCCCAGAAATAATTAGCTGCAGACACAAAACAATTAGGTGGTTGCAACCTCATAAAATGTGGCTGTCGGTTAATTGGCTCATGTTCACATTGTGATATTTGCATCTCCCACCTTACCACCTGCAAAAGTCGAGCTCACGAAAATAGAACCGAGGTTTCAAAATTTGGGCCTGGTAAGTGTAGGCTCAGTCGTGAGTGTGACCCACATTTTCTATGGGCATTCTTAATAGCACTCGAAAATGTTCAGCATATGGAAATATGAAATGTTAATCTCTGGGCTGCACACTCTTTGTGGGAAGAATAATGAATACCAGCAGCCTGGAGAAACACCCAGACTTCACCTCTATTTTCTGTCCAAACCTGTTTGGCTCTGGGGGTCCCCCGACAGGCCTCTTACACCTTAAGGTATGGGTGTGTATTTCCTTGTTAGCGTTCCCACATACAGGAACACCTCTCCCGTGGAAGGCCCGTGCGTGAGAAGCAGGCTGCGTATCAATCAGCAAAGCATATTTCCTTTGAGTGGAGTTTCCCCGTTTTCGTCATGGTTTGAACTGAATTCTTCGCTTTCTCCAAAGTTCTCCTTAGTGACCAACTCTACATTAGCTACACCTACACTGAGAACCCTCAGCACGCTTTTGTTTGGTTTATAACTTTAATCCGTGGTCTAAAATTTGGAACCAGAGTTCTCCAGACAAAGCAAAGCAGACCAGACCCTTGAGATACTGAAAACAACTATCTCCTTCACTGAACTCTAGCCAGCCTCCTCTGAGTCTTTCCTCCTCTAGGCCCCAGTCTTGACCTATAAAGAGCTGAACAAACACTAACACAGCTTCTAACTCAAGGCGGTACCTCTAGGGTGACCCCAGCCTAACTTAAAGTATCTGCCTGAGAAAACTCAAGGCTGCCAGTAGAATTGACCTGTTGTAACCAGCATTCAAGGGCAGGCCTTGCTCCCCAAACCCCATAGATGGACAGGAGCCTCACTTCAGTTGGCAAACCCTGGACCCACCCCACTTCCCACTTTTTGTAATTTTTCACTGACCTGACTCTACTGAACCCCTCCTCACCCCCTTCCTCCTCCCTCATTCTCCCTTTAAAACACCTCAACACCCCATACATATTAAGCTGAATTCAGTTCACACTGAACCCTTTTCATATTGCAAGGGTATATGACTGTTTTAAATTTGTCCTTACCACTTAAACTAGTGTCTGGCTTAGTTTATTTATCTTCGACAATGTCTACTAAAAGGCCAAAGGGCACGTGGTACCCAGTAGGCTGAACTAGTTGTAGAAGAGATGTCTTGGCCAACAGCCTTTTGGAATGGCATCATCTCAGCCACGTCTGGCTTTTGAGTTACTGACCGCATCTCTTGAATCCGTATCCCGGAATGAGAGTGCCCGCATGAGGAAGAGGAATCCCTAAATGTTTCCAGAGATTTTAGTCCACAGCCAGCGTCCCCCAAAGAAGGAGGTACCCCTTTGGAGAACCACGGAGACCTCCCAGCATCTCCCCTGTCACTTGTCTCTGTGTAGCTGCCTAGTGTCAGTTTCAAACCCCCTCGACTTGTTTATGCTGCCAAGGTGGATGTTTTCAACACCTCTTTGTTCAGCAAATCTTTGGCTCCTTGCCATCACCTTTGCCAGTCCTGGCGACATCAGATTACAGATTTGCCGAGTTGAGAATGGAAGAGAAAGCTGGGCAGCCTTGTGAGGCCTTGGTAGATGAACAAGTATATTGCAAAGGAGGAAGCAGAGGAGGATAGCAGAAGGAAAAAAGAAGGGAAGAGAAAAAGGATGAGGAGAGGGAGAGGAGAGAGGAGGGAAGGGGTAGGAAAAGATAAGAGGAAAAAGAGGAAGGAGAGAAGAGAGAAACAGTCAAGTCTGACTTTATGGTAGACCACCCTATTCATCAAGCCTGGGCTCGCTTTTTGCTTTTTATTGTTTTATTTTTTGAATTTGGAAAGACATCTGTGGCTTCTCAATCTAGAAAACTTATTTTGGTATTCACAAAGCAAGGTGTTGAATGAGAGGGAGGAGGAAAAGAAAAGAAAGAAGAAAAGGAACAAGTAAGCCCTTTGAATATCAGAGAATGCCGGTATGGGCCAACCAGATGCAGAGGGATTAGACAAAAACGCAGCTCAGAGCAATATGCCACAGCTGGCGTGAAAAATTAATTCAGAGGACGTTACCTGGGCAACTGTCTATAACTCTGGTACCAAGTTCTGCTGATGCTTTACTGACCAGAGAACATTCTCCATCAACACACAACGAATGCAGACATATGCCACACTCATTGCTTAATTGCGAGGTCAGATCTTCCAAACATATTGTGGAATCACTCTAAATTAGGTAGACTCCTAAAGATGACAATTCAATCATCTTTCAGAGAAGATGAGGGAGAAAGTTAAGTATGCAGTGTTAAAGAAGTACAAAATGAAAATCGCTCCTCTCAATAACAATTTCTAGAAAAGACCACGGCAAAAACACCTTTGCCAAAGGGAGAGAGGAGTGCTGAGTGGATCAAGACTAATACAGCTAAACTTTTAAGGTAGGTGGAATCTGGAAACTATTTCTTTTATTTCCAGTATGATAACTTTATAACTTATTGTTTATGGAAAGGAAATAACTGGGAAATAAAGCAATACATGAAGTTTTATAAGATGAAAGTTGAATTCTAGTTCAGGATAGGTTGCCGACCATTTGAATTTTCCTCCTTTATCTTCCAAACACCAAATAAATGACAGTAAAAGGTAAGAAGAAATAAAAATTGCTATAAATCTAAAAAGCCCTGGGCCAGCAGAGAACCAGAAAATTTTGCCACGTTTCTTCAAGTAGGAGGTACATGGGAGATGTTGTATCATGAAGTCAGTGGAGAAGACATAGCCCAGAATGAGTGTAGAAAGGACTGATGCTGGCAGGCTCCAGAGAGGTTCTGGCATCAGGTGGGAGGAACAAGTGAGCCTGGAGGAGAGGGCCCAGGTGATGATAAGGAGTCAGCTTCCCCTTCCACCCCAGCAGGCAGAAGTCTTGGCAATCCAACGTTAATTCAAGGTGAACGTGTTACACAGTCACTCTGAGAAGAAATTGAACTTGGGAGTTGGCGATGGTTTAGGACAGCAGAACGCCTCTCTGGGTCCTTGCCTATGACCCTAAATCAAAGTCCATCAATCAGCAAGCCTCCCCTGGATGCTCTGAGATTCGAATCAACCATATTCTTTCTTCGTTTTTAAATAGGGATGAGTCTAGAAAGTTGAGGGATATTTCGGCATGAACACACAAAAAAAGAGTTTTAAAAAAGGAAGAAACAAATAGAATTAAAAATGAACTCTAATAGGGCCTCGAGCAGGGGGATAAAATAGAAAATCTCCAGTAATTATCCTCAGAAAAGTTGTATTCATTAAACAAGAACAGGTGTCTCTGAAAAACGAACTATTGATGAAGCAGAAGAGTTTCTAGATATTTAAGATGTGATTGCAGAGGGGGGAAAAAGAGGAAGAAGGGTTGAGAAATAAGTATATCTCTCCAAATGTGGAGCTCAAGAAAAAGAGAGAAAAGATGAGAGACGATATAAGAAACAGGAGAGTTAACTCCAAAAGTTTGATGTCCAATTAATAATACTCTCAGAACGAGAGAACAGAGCGAATGAGGTGGAAGGAAACAGTCAACATCATCATCATCATCATTATTATTGTTATTATTACTACTACTACTCCTCCTCCTCTGGAAAAAAAACGTCATGTTAACAACAATAGAGACAAGGAAATCTCACACAGATTTGGTCATTCTTCTAGACCTCGCCCTTGCAAGTGATAAAAGCTGCTGCCAACATACTGTCTACGGATCACTTTAACAAGCAATCAAGTGAGTGGCTCTATTATGGAGAACATGAATTTTCTCTTCCAGATTACATGAAAAAGATGCACTTGGTAACTCGCAGTTTGGGATAAAATTACAGCGACAGCGCTGTCTGGATTCAAAAAATATCTATATCTGAAACAGTTAAGAAGGAAGCAAGGATGATTGTGAAACAGCCGTTAATGACTTCGCAGATGGCTCTAGAGAAGACAGTGATATATGTAAAATCTCTGAGAAGAATTGCTCCATAGAAACATAGCAGCAGGAAAATATTTCTAAATTAATAGTATGAATATATAATACCTTTCACATATTCTTCTATTACTAAGTTACTAAACTAAATATAATAAGTAGCTGGTTGACTCTTTTGTGACATGTCAATGTATATATTCAGGTAACCTATGCCCAATGAAAAAGCTCTTCATTTGGAAAAATACAGACCGTGATGATAGGACATAATAGAGTTCTGTTATTAATATTGTTTTTAATGGTAGTTCTCTCCGAAGTTGAAAGGTAAAAAGGCAGAAGTAGATAGAACAGGAGAACAGATGTAAAGCTTTGATTATGTTAAGTAGACTTACAGAAAGATAAACAGAAAGTAGGACACATCAAATCTTCATCTCTTATCATGGAAATATAACAGATACATTTTAAGTTGCCTCTAGAACTTTAACAAAAATGAGTAGAAATTATTGTCTCTAAGAGGGGAGAATGTATCTGGGAAACTATGAGATTAGTCCTGAGTGTTCTTCATTAAAATTAAGGCAGTTTAAACTTCATATATTATATTCAATTATACCGAGGCATTCTTATAGCCCTTACTGTAGGTCTGAGGATTAGGTGTTATTTGTGTCAGACTCAGAGAAATTAGATGACTGCTTACGTATGACAGCCTGATGGGTAGCAGAAATGAAGTTTTGATAACCGATTTTCCAAATGCCATTCTCTTTGGAAATCTCACAGTAGGAGTGGATACTAAACAGTATTATTCCAAGATTTTTCAGGTCTCCTCTCATCAAGGTATAGAATGTCGTTTAATCTAGGTGTTGGCAAACCTTTCAGTGTAAAAAGGCCAGATAATAAATAATATGACTTTGCCAGCCCTGTGGTCTCTGTCACAGTCACTGTGCCCTGCTTTTGTAGTGCAAACGTTGCCACATTTGTAAATGGATGGGCGTGGTTATATTTAACCTGTGGGCTCCAGTTTGCCTACCTTTGGGTCAATACATTAATGCTCTCTCTTTTAATTTTCATTTTTAGCTTTACTTCTGGGGTTAAGGGTAGGGATATGTTTTTACGGAGCCTAATCCACACTCTCCCTCCAACCCCAGCCATCATTATATGCACATCATAGTGCAGGTACCCTTGCCACTCATGCTTGACTTTCTCCTCCATAGCTTGGCCCTGCGCCCTATAAACTTTGACCATTATATAACCCCTTTTATTGGGGTGGAGGAGTTCTATCGACGTGTTACCTATCTCATAAGGCGAAATCTCAGTAAGAAGACTAACTCACTGTGTTCAGGGCTCGACATTGAGTAAAATGGAAGTGGCAAAATTTCACCAGCCTAGGAACTCACTGAGATCTTTAGTGCATATCATGTAGTGATGTCCAAGTGGTATTTATAGGACATAAGTGGGCACAGACTGAAATAGAGACAGGAAGGGGCAGTTCATTTGATTGGGTAATGTCGTCGAGATTTATTTGAGATGACAGAACTAGGACATCTGAAAAGCCCAATGGATTCTATAACTAGTTCCCTGAAATCATCAACGCAGAGCAGAAAAGGACAGCCACGAGTTGTCCATCAGTGACTGAAGGACTGAAAACAGTTGCTTGAGGGTACTCCCCACAGAAGGACCGGCTTTGCTTTCCTACGCAAGGTCTCTGAGCTAAGATTCGCATTCCTGGGACTGAGAAGCCTATTAGTGCAGCCACAACCCACTCCTTGGGCAAAAGGAAAAAAACAGACGGATTATTTGCTACTCTTGCATTTCTTCAAAGAAAAATCAAGGTGCTCCTACCAGACAGATAGGAGGTAGATGGTACACAGGCAAAAACAAATGCCGCCACTACAGTTTAGGATACTCGGTATCAAAGTTTTGGGAAGGTGCGTTTCAATAGTCTGTCTGTCTCCTTAGGTACATGCAGTATTGCCCCAAGCATTTTCTCTAGAGTGCCAGCCCCACAAGATACTCCACCAAAAAAAGTTTTGTGTACCAGGAATTTGAAAAAAGCTTTTTTTTCCCCCTAAAATCTATCTAACTTTATTAATCCCATCATTTCACAGACTTATTTATCATGACATGTTTCTTTCTGAGTAACTCGTGCTAATATACACTAGTATTCTCAGAAACCAAAAATTTAAATACCTCAAATATTTGGCAATATATACATGAGTAGCCTTAAAAATTGAGCAAATTTTTTGTTTTATTTACCGAAAGGCTTGGAAATGTATAAATAAAATCTTAGCCTCTTGGTTTATAAGGCAAAAAAATATATATTGACAAAATAAAAATCTAAAGCAAATCATGAAATGATTGTTAATTAAACATCCTCCATGTGAAAGAGAATAATTTAGTGCTAAGAAAAATGTTGTTCAATGTTATGTGTAATTTTGAGCAAGACTTTGGAATTTTTGGAGTTCTAATCCTAGCCTTCCGGTTTGGGTTTAGAAAGTTGGAAGAAATAGAGAAGAAACGAAAGAAACAGTCATATTGTCTACTACCTCTGCTTCATAGAGTCCTCATCATAGGCTCGTAAGCCCAAATTCAGATCACCCAACTACAGGCAGAACTCAGTTGTCTGGGCCTCTCAAGTAAATGGGAAGATTCCAAGTCTTGAGACAGCAGAGGGTGCGTACGTGTTTGAGAGCAGCGGGGGTTTTGAATGAGGATCCAGGAAAAACATGGTCAGAATAGATCCACTGCGAGGTCAGTGAGGATAGGAACGTGAAAAGGAGCGACAGAGTCCAGAGTGGCAAAGGATCAGTTCATTGACCAGAAGGAGCACAATAGTCTGACTGCTACTTTCTGTAGAAGAGGTTCTTCGGGGCAAAGGGAAGCAAGAATCGATAGGAAAAGTAGGAAAGGGGGGAAAGGGGGACAGTGGAGTACAACGGAAGGGTGACGGGAATGAAAAGGCTCCTGAAACTGGGAAAAGTGAAGGGCACAGAATCCGTTTATTGATCATCTACTGATTTGAGGTGATAAATTGCTTTGTGGCTGCATTTACCTGACAGCAGCTTTGTGGAGTGCTTGTTTCATTCCTACTTCACATATGAATTGAGGCTCTTAAGAGTTCATGAACACACCTGAATTTTACATGCAGTAAGAGAATTTGTAGTTCAGACCTTGTGACTCAGAAGCCCACACCCGCTCTAGCGTACGCACCCCCTGCCTTTCAGCAGAGGGGAGCAAGAACACCTGGCCACGACGTGAAGTAGCTTTGCCTGAATGCACCTGCATGAGGCTGGGCCCTGGACGTCAGGTGGGCTTTGCCCGACTGGGTATCTACTCCTGTGGCTCCTAAGGGCATCACGTGGCATTCTGGAAGGAGGTCGGTCAGTGGGTTTAAGGTGCAGAGCGCAGAAGCGTTAGGCTGCTAATCCTCGTAATGAAGACAATCTTCCAAATAAGATCAGTTGACTCTAAAAATCTCAGGCAAATGTGTTATCAGTTTTAGAATGCTTTTCATAAAGAGAATTACCAATAATAATAGTTGAAATGCAAACCACTTATATAATCAGATGCAGGTACTTCTTTATTCAAAAATGGCACACTCTCTGCTGATGTCAAGTCTGATTATTTATTTTTTTATATTTTTGCCTGTAAATGTTACATCTCGTGGCTCATGGGCAATTTACAGTAAGATTGTCCATAGAGAAGACATTTGAATTTATTTTCCCACTAATGCTGTGTATTTATAGGGTTTTGTAGCCTCCTTCATCCACCCACAGTCTTTCTATCAATAAATACCTCTTGTAGGGTAGGAGATGAGCAAAGTTCATCTGGCATTGTATTTTCCTTAACACCACATGCGGGATACCCGGAGACCACGTTCTCTGGAACACGGTAAAATCAAAGACTGTTTTATCTTTGGCAGACAGGCAGATGGATGGATGAACAGGTGGACAAAAAGAAATCAAGAAAAAAAAAAGGAAGGAAGGAAGGATGGAGGAGAGAGAGAGGAAAAGAGGGAGGAAGGAATTTTTAAAAATCATGCTGTGGTGTGGAAGAAAATGTTTCTTTTAAGTACCCCGTATTCGTGAATTAGTGAGAGGGTCTGCAGGTTGAATGGCAGTCAAGATGAGTTCTGCTTTTAGCCGTAGACTGAAAGCCTTAGACGGGTCCCTAACCTTATGCACTTCCTTTTCCATCTTGAAAATCTTATTCATCTAGAGGAAAGCCTGCTGACAGCATGTACGTGTGAGAGGACGCGGACATGTGAGAAAGACCTGAAATAGTTAAATGCACGGCCAGACTCGGGAAAGCTTGCCGGGGCCACATGTTTTCCCAGCATGTGACCTGCAGGCACACACCTGCACCCGGTCAGGTTACAGCACACTCCTTCCTGCCCCCAGGTCAGGCTCTGGTCCCCGGCAGACCCAGGACCCTCCCTAATTAAGTGTACCCATCACCTAGAGCAACAGAGGGGATTAGGGAATATTGGATGTCCCTCGGTCTCTCTTCAGATTTCCTTTCCTTTTAATTATTTCAAAAGAAAAATACTAACTGTTAAAAAAAGTCAAAAATAACAAAAGCTAAGCCCCTTAAAGGAATAGATAGATATCTGAAAGATCAAATTTTAACTGCCCTGTATTTACGGCTAAATTTGATGGGAAGTCGACTTTAGGCAGCTCTATCTAGATGATCTATTTCTACTCATCTGCCCCTACTGATGCCTCATTTAGAAAATATCAGTGATCAGTCAGCATCTGGTTGCATCAAGACAATGTGTAGAATTTTCTATTTGATGCTTTCTTACTTAGAATTACTTTGTTCTTGTTATCAGTGTCAGGAGGACATGGGTTTGAGTCCCAGCTCAGTCGTTAATAAGTGATATGACGTTGGGTGTGTGGTTTACTTCCTTTATCTCAGCTTCTTCATCTAAAGAAAAAGGACTACGTCTCCTCTAGAGTGATGCTATAAGTATTTTTTTTTAATTCAAATATGTGTGGTGATGGACGTTAACAAGCATATTGTGGTGATCGCCTCACATTATACAGACAGACGGAATCATGTTGTGTACCCAAAACTCATATAATGTTATCTGTCAATTATATCTCAATAAAAATAATATCTATAAAACCCATAGTTCATCCCCTGGCACACAGTAGGCTTTCAAAAAATGGGTGGTTTCTATTTATAGAAAAAACAACCAAAGTTGCCAGGCTTGTATCCTCCACAAGAAGAATACATTTGAATTAAAAAATTGAGTACAGCAATTGAATCGACCAAGTTCCAACAATCAGAGAGGCTAAATATTTTTCTAGAAGATGAGAGTTTTCCCTAGAATGAATCATTTCACAGACAGACAGGGACGATGACCCAAGCACTCCATATGAGAGAGATGCGGGTGTGTTGTTGCAAAAATTAATACCGTAGCTTCCAATTAAGCTCTCTGCACTTAAAGCGAACTTGACTTTAGATCTTTCTTAGTCCCTACAGTAAAAGTTACAGTGTCAGTGAACAAGTCCTTTCTATTGAACTCTAAACGTCAGCAGCGTAATTCAGGCTCATCTAAAGTAGAATTAACTTTGACATGTGGCGGGAGAGGCCATGGTTAATTCCAGTTCTTATTGCCTCGTAACCTCGGATGTGTTGCCATGTGTCCGTGGGATGGAGCAGCCAAGAGGCCAGGTGTGCCTCAGCCACTTTGTAGACAGAATCCTTTCTCAGGCTTGGGCCTCCTCTCAAGAGTGAGCCCGAGTTGCTAGCCCACTCCATGCCCCATCTTGATAATTTAAAGAATTAACCAACCAAAGCATTGAATGGAGTCCAACTAGTATTGAAGTTCCATGGACCACAGCAGAAAGCTCCTTATGACTAGCATTTTTCCCCATTAAATCTTCTATAACTATTTGAGTTCATTAATGAAAAGAGTCATTTATTGAGTACCTACCGAATTTTAGGAATAAATTAGTCATATTCCTCTGGCCTTGAATTGCTCAGATAAACAGCAGAAGCCTTTGGAGAAAGTCTGTGTATAAAAATCATAAGCAGATGAAAACGTACAATGACAGATAAATACACATTCCAGATACTAAGAGGTCCAGATAAAAAAAAAACAACTAACTCCACTGAAAGAATCAGTGCAGACCTTTAAAGGGGGGAGAGTCATTTCAAATTTTGGCTTTGGGTATAAGTACAATGAGAGCCAAGATTAACTTAAGGTCTGTGTCCATGGCTTCTGATTGACATCTCCACCCCACTTCTAGAGGAAAAGGGAGTGTCCTTCTGGGTCCAAAGCCTCTGGGGAAAAAAAAAAAAAAAAAAGGAAGTTGGCTTTGTTAAGTGACCCTGAAACAGGACAGGGATAAATTCTGGGCTGCCTGATAAGCTGCGGGGTACCTAAACTTGCTTCTTATTCCGACTTTGGGTTCTGGGTCTTGGTTTTCATTTCTGTGGTATATATATTCTGTAGGAGGGAGAGAGCAAAGGGGTTGATCCACTTATCAGGGTTGGTTGAGGAAAAAAAGCTAATTATAATTTGATAGTCTTCCTTTATTTCATAATATCCAAAATAAAAACCCGTGGAAAACATTGTTCCAAAAGGTCACAGTTACAAGACAGAAGACTAAGAAGCAGGTGGCCTGGCAAAGCCACTGGGAGACTAATATAATAGTCATTTTTTCTTTTTTTTTTCTTTTTTCTCTCTCTCTCTCTTTCTCTTTCTTTCTTTCTTTCTTTCTTTTTTCTTTCTTTTCTTTCTTTCTTTCTTTTCTTTTCTTTCTCCTTCTCTCTTTCTCTCTCTCTTCTCTCTCTTCTCTCTCTCTCTCTCTCTCTCTCTCTCTCTCTCTCTCTTTCTCTCCTCTCTCTCTCTCTCTCTCCTCCCTCTCTCTCTCTCTCTATCTCTCTCTCTCCCTCCCTCCCTCCCTGAGTCCGTCCGTCCGTCCTTCCTTCCTTCCTTCCTTCCTTCCTTCCTTCCTTCCTTCCTTCCTTTCCTTCCTTCTGTTCATCAGGTATTAGGTGTTATTTAACAAATATTACAACGAATATGAGAAAGCTTGACTCCTTAGTTTCCTTGAAATAGCTGAGAATCATAAACAAATTGATAAAATTGATAGGGAAGATAAGCCATTTTCAAATTAAAACCCATGGATACCCTTGTTTAATTGGTTAAGAACATTGCATTTAAGACACAGGAGTCTGCCTTTCAGTCTCTATCATGCAAGATTCAAAAGTCCAAGTCAGGAATGGAGTATATCAAAAATTGACCTGCCTTAAAAACATAAACCGGTGGAGGCTCACTTGAGTAAACAACTTATCCCTTCTTTTGATTAATTTTGTGTAAAGTCGTCTTCAAGTAACGGAGCTGGGACCCCTGATTTGAGCAGCATCAGCAAAAAAGAAAGTCGTCTTTATCTGGAATTAACTACAAATTCAATTAGAATAAAAATCTTCACCAACCTCGTGGAAAAGATTTTACACAAAGAAAACCAGATGTTTCGACAACATTGAGAGTGCTTTGCCTAGCGGTCTAAGGAATTTTCCATCTTGTAAGCCCAATCACTGGTGAAAGTCACACAGAGCCAGCTTCCCTAACTCACTAAACGGCTTCCATTTCCCATGCTCCTTTAATTAGATTTACTTCTTTAACCAAAGTAATATTGGGTTGAAAGAATGGGGAGGCGGGGGGGGGGGAACCCTACTTAATATTGGGTTAGCAAGTACAGAGGGGGATGCAGGGTAAGGGTTGAGGTCCGTCTGGGAGTTCTTTTCCAGATGAAGCTTTTCTTATTTATGATGAGTGGATTCCACTGGAAAAAAAAAAAAAACAGTAATAGAATTAATCACTAGAGGTTGTTGTAAGATCATACCTGAGCTCTATTTTCAGCTTCGAACAGATTACAGGACGGGGGAGCACAAATGGAAAATAGAAGAGATTTAGAACAGAACAGACGTTATGGATGGAGCTTTTTTTTTTTTTTTTTCCCTACAAGAGGATAATTAAAGTGTGAAATGGCCTATGAGGCAAGGTGGTAAAGAAAGAGACAGCAGGGTCCCTCAGGCCACACGTGGGAAATAGCACCCTAGCACCAGAGGGTCCAGAACGAGTTGGATGACTGACTGGTTTCTGGAGATGTCTTGAACTTGTCTTTTTTGGGGCCTGCCTTAATTTGTATTTGTTGAACCAGAAGAGAGAGAGACAGACAGACGGACAGACAGACAGACAAAGGTAGGCTTTTGCAAGAGAGAAGCCAGCTCTCTTTTATAGTTATGTTTGTCACTAAATTAAACAAAACAAACCCACCTGTGCCTCAGTTTCACTCTGCGGTGTTCAAATGTGGCATCTCTTTGTCCAGATTTTTCTCGTGATGAACACAAGGGTCTCCTGACAGGTATTTCTACGCTTCTTAACCCTGTTTGGGACCACTCCATTCTCTAAACTGCAGGAAGTGAGTTTTCTAAAACACAAATCTGATTGGGAAAGCCCCTTGTTAAGAACGGTCATGTTTCCCCATGCGTGAAGGAGAAACACCCTGCCTCTGCCTTTTCCACAAGGCTTCTTCCTCCTTCCTGTATGGTTTCCCGTTGCCTGTTCGCTGCTCTCCACGCTCTCCCCTTGAAGGTGTTAAGCCCTTCCTCCACGTGCCACTGTGGGTTCAGTCTATTTTAAAATGTATTTATTTACTGTCTCCTATGTGCCCGCCAGACACTTGTATTGGCCCTGGGGATGGAGCAATAAAGGAACAGAAGAGGTTGATGCTCTGGCCCCAGAGGCATCCCCAGCAGGGGATGAAGGACTGTAAACACACACGCCGGTAGGCACAGACGTGATTGGGAAGAACACGATGATGGAAAGCAAGGAGGACATGAATAAGATGAAGAGAGATGCTTAGATAGGGTTGTCAGTGACCGTCTCTCTACAGTGGGGCATGGAGCAACCTGAGCGCTCACTCACTACCTTTGATCGTCCAGAACTTGCAGGGCTTCCGGCCAGCCGTCAACGCTTTTTAAAAACTCTCTAGGGCGTTCTAAGAAATGTGGTTCTGAATCATGGTAGGTCTTTTTCTTGAACTCTCAGTGACATGGGAAGTCATTGAACACAGAAGTGGCATGAGCATACTTCTACATTCAGTCTGCCGCTGATTTCTGCGTGAAAATAGGATTGTGGAGGGCAAGAGAGGAAACATGGAGATGAAATAAGAGGTTACCGTGCCTGACTTGAGGAGAAATGGGGGGATCTGGACTAAGAGGGGCTCTGTTGGGAATGATAAACCACGTGGTCAGGTGTGAGCTGTGTGTCGAAGGCGGAGCCCACTGGATATCACTGTCGTAATGCATGATGGTCCTAGTCTTGAGGAAGCTAGGTCCACTTCTATCCATTCCCAAATCAAATTCGGTCCAAACAGGTCCCACTGCCCCTCACCACGGGCGGTTGGTGCAGGCCTGGCCCCTGTGGGCGTCTGGGTTTGCCACCCTCGCTAGGTGCCCCGAAGTCTCCATCTTGAAGTGGAGCCATCCTTCTTTATGTCCCATGGCACTTTCATGACTATTACGTTGCGAACCATCTTCCCATTACTATCGTTTCCCTGTGTTTCTCTCCAGATTCTATTTGACTCATCATCTTCATATCCCAGTGGTTTAGCACAGAGCCTTGCAATTAGTGGATGTTGGGTCATTGCTGAGTGAGTGATGAAATGGATTAATGAATGAAGAAGCAAACGAGTAAATAAACAAATGAATGGTAGTCATATGGCAGAAATCAGAACACGGAAAAATTCTGTGCAACATGTGGAGTAGTCATTCCTTTGTTAATTAAATATTTCCAAAGCATCCTAAGTTAGCATAGCTGTGTGTGGTCAGTAGGTTACTAACATTTCCTCAACTGTAAAATGGTGACAATAAGTGAAACGTAATAAAAACCATCAACGCGTTAGCTACAGACACGTCTGTCTTTCTCCAGTCCACAGGCACGATGGTAGGGGCCTGCTGGAAGGAGGAAAAAGGACCAAGCCCCTCAGCCTAGGTCTCCCACTGGCAGGAGGCAGCACTAAGGGACAGGTGCACCGCAGAGATGCCATGTGTTGGTGGGAACTCATCCTTCTGGGCCGTGTGCAAAAAGCAGGGGACGGGAGTATGAGGGGCAGAGATGGAGGGCTTGGTTTGGCGTGTTGAAGGGAGCGTGAGAGAGTCCCTAGAATTTCAGAGTGTCGCAGAAGTCAGAGACGGTGGTTACTCTGAACGTGGAAGGTCTTGGATGCCTGAGAAGGATATGATGAACGATGGGAATCCCCTTTAGCAATGCTTCTTCGAATGTCACATGCTCTGCCCTTAAGATACAGGAGCCACGTATCACATAAAATAGTACTGAATAGATGTAAGAAACACATTTAACTTTGTTTGCAATGGGCACACGGCATCCGGCGAACGTCATTTTTGTTGTCGTCCTTGTTAGTACTTGAAGAGTTACGGAACACTTTCACAATCATGATTCCATTTTCATGTCATCCTGACTACAACTAGTGAAATAAATAGGCAGGTATTATGATGCCCGTTCATTCACAGAGAAGTGGGTTCAGAGTGGCTGAACACATTTGTCCAAGGTTATGGGAGATTCAAGCATCATAGTCAATATATGTTTCTTAAACTTTATGTCCAGAGTTATGGAGCTGTTAGAGTGTAAATTTTGCAGGACGTTTTTTTTTTTAATTCAAATTTTATTTTGAGACAATTTTAGATTTACACGCAGTTGTAAGAAATAATATAGAAGGATACTTTATCCTGTTTTTCTCAATACCAGCATCTTACAAAACACCGGTATAAACAGACAGGATATTGATATAGACACAGTCAAGATACAAAACGTTTCTATCATCATAAAGGTCCTTCATATTTACCTTTCTGTAGCCACGCCCTCTCCTCTTTTCACCCTTACATCCTCCTTAACCCTCGATCTGTCCCCGTTTCTATAATTTTGTCATTTCAATGGTGTTACACAAATGGAGTTATACAGTATGTAACATTTCAAAATTTACTTTTGTCACTCACCGTAATTCTCTGGAGGGCCTCAAAAAAATTCCATCTATTTTGTCATTGCTGCTATTTATTTTCCCAGAGATTGAATGTTTCTTCCCAATGCAGAATGCCAAAACGATCCAATGCAGATTTCATACGGAATGTTTTAAAGTGTGGCCATACAGCCGGGTGATAATGAAAAGGTCATTTAGCCAGTGGGTGGGTTCGTCATGATAGCATGAACGAATTATTTTAAATGATTTTCCACACTGAATTTTCCAGATGTTTTGGCCATGGGCCAGGATGATTAACATTGCTAATCCACTGCCCGGCATCAGGTTGGCAAACTAATTCACAGGACGGAGAATTGGAACTCAGTGTTGGGTTCCACGTGTATTATGTTTAAATGAAACACACGGGTCTCATTGCTCACCCAGACCAAAAATGTGTTGTGGCGCTTGAGATAATTTTATATCATCAGAAAGTAAATTTTTTTTAAAAAAATTGGTTTTTGTTTAATTTTTCTTCCATAGAGAGATCTGTCTATACTCATGACAAATGTGAAGTTCAACACTTTCATCCTTTAGACGTTTCCAGTGAAAAAATTGAAAAGACAGATGCTCATTTTGAGTAGAAAAGACAAATACATATGCATATTTTTTTTCTCAAAAAATTAAAAATAGATGCATGGATTTTGCTGAAGCATTAAAAAATGTTCATGTTTCAACTCCCGAGAAATTACCAGAATGATGGGTACTGGTGCTGTCCTTGTTTCTAAATACAATAACACTGCTTAAAGTGTCCGTGATGCTTTTACTTCAGGTGACTCTACCTTACAAAATGCATCGAAAACGCTGTATATGTTTTCTGGGCTTGTTTTAGACCAGAAAATGTGCATTCCATGCCCACCTATATAACCCAGAGGAAAGGTCTAGACATCGAAAGAAAGTGACTAAAATGGGGATAGGAACTTGCCTTTGGGGCACCTTCTGAAAACCACCGCCACAGGTGGTATGCGCTGTCTCGATTCTCCTCTCACAGACCCACTGACGAGAGGGTATTACAGTTTTCGCTGACATCAGTGACCTGCCATCACTGATTTATTCCCTGCTTCGGTTTACAGAGGAATAAACTGGTAATTAATTATATATCAGAACATGAGAATCGACCTGGCAATAATATACAGGCTAAGAACGCTCTATTTACATATGTAGGTTATTTAAAATATGTCTTGTTAAATAAATATTTAAAACACCTCCTTATTCAGCCTAGACACCCTTTGGGCTGAGGCGGAATTGTGACTCGTTGCAGAATGTTCCAGAGAGTAGGCGGGGGCCGCAGGTTCTCGTCTCCACCTGACCCATGGAATACTCTCTCCTGAGGAAAGAATCTTCTTTCGTCAAGGTCCCCTTGAGGAAAACAACAACATACACTTCTCTGTGTTGACACAGAAATATATGATGTCAGGAGAAAGGTGATTCTCAGAAAATCACAAAACTCACCTTACCCTTGAGAGCAGGTATGCGGAACGAGGGACCCAGGCGACCAGAAGGGACAGGAAGCACCCCAAGAGAGGCGTCAACTGGACAGGAAGCAAAAGGAAACACGGTTTCACAGCATAACCTTCTCCGCCCTGTGGGTCGTCTTCCCCCTGTGAATGTCCAGAATTGTTTTTAAGGGTGAAAAAAAATAAAATATAGAACGCAAGGGTGTTTTCACGTGTCTCAAATCAATACAGAGACAACAACTCCAAAACAGTCATAAGGAGAGCCCGTGTGGCCAGCCGGACGGTGTGGGAGGTCATCCTGTGCAGGAGGGCTACGCCCCAAACCGCTCCGGGGCCGAGCTGGGGGCTCGAGTTATCCCCGGTGCCCCAAAGTTAGCTTTCCCCGCAAACTAAGCGTGCACGCCTGGAACGCAGCGCCCTCCGGGACCTCCGAGCGGCCTGCAGAGCTGGAGCGCAGGCACAGCAGCCCCTCGTCCACCAGGGGGCGCAGCGCACCAGCGCAAAGCAGACCGTCCCCGAGGAAGCCGCGGAGCGCGCCCCTTCCTCTCCGCGGCCCGGCCGGCAGGGCCCCTGATGTTCGTGGGTTTCCACTGGATGTGGCACTCGTCTCCCTGACTTCGCACGCCTCACCTCAGGCGGGCGGGCTGCGTGCTGTTCAGCCGCGGGCACACACGCACACCCCGGCAGATTTGGCAACTGGGCTTCAAAACCAGTCATTGTCACGGATGGAAATTCCTGGATTTAGCATAGCACACAACTTAGTCCTTGCTTCTACGCTAGCTTTTTTGGAACGGAACCAACAGATTTGCCAAACTGCTTATTTTCTACGTATGGGACAGCTAGGAATCGACCTTGAATCTGGGGGTGCCGTGGGGCTCTCACAGGCCCTGAAGCCAGCCATCGACCACGGTTTGCCGATACCCCAGTGGTAAGCGCTTTGTGTGCAAAGCTCAGACTTCGCCATCAGCCCGGCCCAGCAAAACAGCCGTGGAGGTCCGTGGACCTGCGTGTAGGCAGAGAACGCCAAGCCTGTTGATGAAAAAAGACAACCAGAAGCATATTCTGGCCCCCAAGAGATTTCAGAAATGGCCTCAAAATCCACAGGCAGAATTGCCCGAGGAAAGCCGAATTTTGCTTTTAATGATGGTCTGCGTCTAAGCCGCCTCCCAGGCACCTCAGTTCCTTGCTCTGCTGACAGTCCCTTTGCTCCTGAAGGCGTAGACTCTGGGTCGACAGCTGGGACATCACCTGGGAACTTGTTAGAAACACAGAACCCTGGGCCCCGCCCCCGAGCTCCCGACTCAGAACCGGCCTTTCAGCAAAATCCCCGGATGACTGCGGGGCGTGATGACAATTGCAGCTCTGTGCACAGCGACCCTTGTCCCTGGACAGGTTCGCTTCTGTCAGGACACAGAGGAGATGCATAGATGCGTCCTTCTAGACAGGATGCACTCCGGCCAAGACGATGACGTGGCCTAGGGGGTACGCGACCAGCTCCAGAAGCAACAGTCGTCCAAGTACAAAGGAAACGAACTCAGCTGTCCATCTCAGCTCTGGCACGGACCGGTGTGGTTTTCCTCAGCTGTATTTTCCCTGTGCTGACGATTAAATGAACACCTGACAGTTGGAAGAGTCAGCTGACATTTTTCTTTCCCTTGGGAATCTAGTTTCCAATCTATGAATACTATCCAGTGATTTGGCTCTTAACATTTTTTTTTTCGTTCAACTTGATTATTATTATTTCTTCATTTTAAAATTTTATTATACCCAGATACAACATAGGGAAAGAAATAGTGAATCTTAAGCCAGCCTATACCTTTCTTTACTCATTAGTTGCTTCGTTGAATGACTTTCGAAGAGGAGAAAGTTTAAAGAGCCAAAATAATCATTTTTGATGAAATTCCAAGACCCATCCTAAACACTGTGACATCAGAAATAATCAAGGTGGATGGGGGTGAGGTTCACTCCAGAGAAGGAAATAGAAAATCCCCATTAAAAATACCTAAAAATGAGGGAGGAAAAAGCCAAATTTCGACAAACACATCTCTCTCGCTGCCGATCCTGGGAACACTGTCACGGCTGGATGGAGTTAGTGACAGGTATTTGTGCTGCAGCATTATGCCATATTGTGTGGATTTCTCTGAAGAGCAGGACTTCTTAGGGAGCACTATTCTCTATCGCTCCTTTTCTTTGCTGGCCCTTTATATTATCCTTTGGCAAAAGCTGTATTGCAATGTTCTGACATGTGGCACAAATGTCTCAGAAGACAAAACTTAGGTGGACAGCAACTGCTTAGTCACCGAACCGGGTGTAATCTCTACTGAAGACAATCAGTTATGGAGGAATTGCAATACGGGGTTTATTCTCCTGCAGAGTAGCAGGTTTGCATGGTAGGCGGGAGGGAAGGCTGCTCTGAGTCTGAGGTCCCTGGTTTGCTCAGGCCTAACCGAGGCATCCAGATCCTTCCCACAGGGAAGACCTCCTCCTACCCTCTAGTGAGGTCCCAGGGTGGGGGTGGGACACAGGTGGAGGGACACCTCACTGTGGAATGCAAACCCTTCCGTGGGGAGGGAGAAGGGTGACAGGTAGCAGGGCATTCCTCTCCGGAGAGTTTTTATCAGCCTCCCTCAAAATCTTCTTTCCTGCCCTTGCAGATGGCCCACTCTTCTCCCTCTAGGGTCTCCCATTCAGCTAAGGAAACAGCGACATCCCAAGGACCGAACCGAAGAGAAGGATATACTTGTGATTCCAGGCCCACTTCAACGCGGCCCCTGGACCGAACGAAATATAAACAACTTGGTTACTTCCTCCCTACCCCCAAACCAAGCTCATTGTTTCGTTCCGCGGGCCAGATCGTTTCATGACTATTCTCTTTATATTTCACATTTCATCCAGTCGAACTCCCAAACACCCAGTGGGAGTCAAACAGATTCAATGTGAGGCCGCCCCCATCCCAACTTCGACTGCGAGGTCCTGCGAGACCTAGCCAGGAGAATGCTGAGTTATCATAGGAACGTCGGATGCCATCGAATTTTATCTCAATGATCGTGGGCAGAGAGAGGGAGATGGCTGTCATCCTATTTCAGACTTGTGAGCAACACTAAAAAAGGCTGAGCCCCGCCCCAGACCGGAGAGGAAACAGGATCCAGCAGGGTGAGTCTGGCCCGAACTGTGCGGCCCCTGTCCCGGGATGTTCGTGATGATTTAGATGTGAGAGAACTCTGCAAAATGGAAGCGTTTCTGCTCTCAAGACACAGATCTTTCCGTTCCTCCTGGGTTTCTTAATGTTTACAGCCATCATCAAGGAAGAAAAAGTTCTCTTCTCTCTTGTCAAGCATTAACACACAAGCCGAATAATTAGCATGAGTTATCACTGCTCTCGTTTTAAGCCGTGTAGCCACATTCACAAATATCAAAGTACTCTGCAAGATGAAAACAACCTCAGACATGTAGGAGTGAAGTACTGCCAACATCTAGGAGAGAAAATAAAATGTCTTTCATTCTTTCATTCCATCCCTGGACCAAATTTCTTTGGAGAGGAACTTGCACTGGAATGGTGAAGAAATATGGAAACTCTGAATAAAGTTTGTAACTGCCTTTAATTGGTGTTCTTTTTGACCTTCTGGGGGAAAAAAAATGAATCCAAACATTGGGAGGGCTTTAAGACTAAGCTGTTCTGTTAACCCTCCAATTGCTTCTAATCCACAAAGGAAAGGGATGAATCAGGAGAAGGAATGTTTGTCTTGGCCAACCTCAAAGTAAGGAAGTGGCTTTTGTCACTCACTTCTGTTGTGTTTTATCCCAGACTATTTACCAAACATCTGCCATACAAAGGCCAGAGAAAGAGTTTAGAAACATGAAGGATCCTCAGGAAGAAACAAAACTTTGCATTCTTAGGAAGTTTCTTATCAGAGTAGAATTTTCTGATATGGGATAAATATTTCCTATGTCCATCTCGCTCTGAAATCTTCACATACTAATAGACTATGGGAGGTGTCCCGTGATGAATTATTTTAAACAATCAACTGCTTCTAAAATAATCTTAAAACAAGGTACCTGGATACAAGTTAGATAACTGTCAATTTTTTAGTAAATACTTCAAAGGAGCAATTGCCTTTTCTCGCTTTTCAGCTTTTGGTTTAAAAAAAATTTTTAATGCAAAAATACCATTGACGTATACTATCACAGGGATTGTCAACCTTGGCGTGATTGGCATTTGGGGCCAGATCATTGATCTTTGTTGTGGGCTCTGTCCTGTGCATCGTAAGATGCTGAGCAGCATCCCTAACCACCCACCAGATGCCTGCCGGGAGCATCCTGCCTCTCCAGTTGTGACAATTGAAACTATCTGCAGATGTTGCCAAAAGTCCCCGGGGCCAAAATCCACCCCAGGTTGGGAACCACTGCATTTAATCGATGCCAACACATTCTGCAGCCAAATGTCTTTCTGGGGAAACGTGTATAACAACTCTTACGTTTTAATTAGTGATTTTGCTTTCTGGCATTATTGAGACTAAGATCGTGATCTATCTTAGAAAAGAATGCGATATTTTCGTCTGGAGTCCGTCAGCGCCTTAAAAACATATCCCAAATACTTCTGATGCAATTCGCTGCCTGATTTCAGATAAGTTACACAGAATGTCGCTCTCAGTTGTCTCGTTTGTAAAACTATTATTATACTAGATTTTCTTACAAAGTACAAACAATTAATCAAAATAATAGGCTAAATGTTATGACTATGTGAAGAGGCTAGAAACAGAATTATACAAAACAATAATTTAACAAGTATATAAGAGGTTATATATATATTATATATGTTATATATATCATATATATTTTACATATTATATATACATAATATAATTATATATATATAATTCATCAATACCGGTATAAGTTAAAGCATGAAAGAACTTGAAAACTGGAAATATAATGATATAAAGCCCACCTCAAGAAATACCTTGTATTCAGCGTATGCATATTTTTGAACTCAGTTTCAAAGAGAAAATCTTTCTATTTTTTAAAACAACCTTGGTGCACAGATGCTTATACAATCTAATAGGAAGGGTGTCTGAGAAATGATTTTCCACTCAAAGGCAGGACACAGGATCCAAGTGCCTGTCCGGGGGCTCCATGTTCCTGGGCTCACTTGTCTTCTGAGAAACGGTGAAATCACATAATAGAAGTGAGGATGGGGTAGCACAGAGGTTGGCCGAACAACAACGACAGAAGCCGATGTGGAGCTGGTCTGAGCCGTGCGGCTCCGAATTCATTCCGCTGTGCCTGGGAGTCATTTGGCGGAGCCCAGAACCAGGTGCGCTGTGACGTTTACTATGTGCTACAGCAGGTAGCGCAGGAGCTGGGAAGAGAACACCAACCTTGCCGCTTCGTGTGTATTCAGCTGTGTCACATGACACTCGCCTCCCTAAGCGGTGTGCGTGGTGTGTCACGGGATACCGTGATGTGTAAAAGGAGGGAACGGAGGCAGATTCTATCACTCCCGTCGACAAAGGCTTCTTTCTTAAGCCTTTTGAAAGGGTCTTTGGACACAGCGTCCCTGTGTAACTGTCACTAAAGCCTGTTCTCTCGGAATTGTGATACATGCTCCCTCCCAGCTACCCTCTGAGTAACTTCTCTCCTTTCACCGGTGGTAGGTGACCTATTTTACAGGACTTTCACCAAACGTCGCCCCAGTTACCTCCCAAGTTAGTTCTAACGAGAGCGAGGCCACCCTTGGGGACTCGAAGTGCTCACACCCCACAGCGGGACAGCTTTGTGCCGGGGTGTGCTCACTTACGGGAGGCCGGTAGTCACATCATCATCTATTCTCTAAATGGAGCCTGTGGTTAAACTCTTTCATTAAAAAAAGAATGTGAAAAGAGAATAAAACCGTCTCAGCCTGCAAGCCTTGATTTTCAGAGCCACTAGTCCAGATCCTAGTGAAGTCAGAGCAAAAAAAGCTACGAAACTTTGTTCTGACTTCCTATTTATACAAGGATCAGACATGCTGTGTCCATGAGCTTTTTGTGAAGGACAGTGTCGTCTACGTGCGACTTGTCATTTCTTTACCAATTCCGACTGTTTTTACCTATCAAAACAAGCCAGCATAGTGTCTGAGGCTAAGGCTTGGGAGCATCTTTGGGTCAAACCAGTATTTGTTCTGCTGGGTCATCATCAGAATTGCTTAGATGTCAAATCAGCGTTTGGAGCCAAAAATACCACAGAATCTGCTGTTGGGAAAATAATAATGAACGAATAATAGTTCACAAGAAGGCCTTGGGTCTGTTTATCTGAGAAAGGTGCTGGCATCGAATTCTGTCTCCGTCACGGCGATGATTTTCTGTCTCACTGTAGGACGGGAATGGTTTAAGGAGCTCACAGTCCTCCTGGCGGCCGCTCTCTTTCCCGTGCTTGTTGTAGATCAAAAGAGGAAGCCAGGTGAGAACTCACAGGGAGACAAATATATCATTTCTCCCGCATAAAGCAACCGGAGTGCTCTTCTGTGGCTGTAGGAGTAGTCCAGAAGATTTACACTCCCGCAATACCATCTGAAAGCCAGCGCGTTCGTCGTTGAGACACCAATGAACTCTCTTCTTATTCCAATTGAATCCGTCAACCTGGGGTATTGATTTCAGCCTCTCTGCCTCAGCGTGCTCCTTCTTTCCTTTTTGAAGTAATCCCCCTTGAAATTTGTAGCAAAGATGGAATTCATCTTGTTCCTTCCTTGGATCCACTGGTCTTAGAATTGAACTCTGCTTGAAAGCGACGTCCCCGGGCGCCCGAATTTGAACTTCTGTTTCTGGGCTGGGAACTGTATCAGTCGTATGCTAGGCTAATAAATGATTTAGGGGTTTGTGGAATCTTTCCTTTCTCTCTGGAAACTAATCTCAGAACAATACTCAGTCGTAAGGTCATTGTCAACAGCTTGCTCAATGTGTCCTCTCAGAGAACCGTTCCTTCCAAGCGCGGCCAGCTGCAGCCTCTCCGCTTTAATGTGCTGCCATGTCTCAGCCCTGGAATTCAGTCTGGCCCCACACTTTCGGCTGACTTTATAATTCAAACATAATTGCTGATGCGCTTTCAAGAAAACTTCGGGAACCCGTAAATGCTTCTTTTAGCTCATAGCAGCAACGGGATTTTATAGTCAAGGAATGCTAGCGTGACTACGAGCAAGATGCACACTCCTCGTCCTCTAGAATCTAGGGCTCTGTTAGCAGGTCTAGGCTGGAGATAAAGGTTCATAGAGTGTTTTGTCTGTTTATCCTGGGGGATCCAAAGTGTCGAAAGTGGGTTTGTGACATGATCGGTGAAAACAGGAGCCAGGAATCTGCACTCTAATCTCGAGTTTCTGTCGACTCATAAAAAGCCGTCTGGTTCTGTCTTCAGGCATCTCTCCGCTCCGTAGCTGACAGTGTGGCCCCGCTGTCACTGGGCTTTCGTGGGAAAGGGTAGCATGAAACCACAGCCCCCAGGCTCTGGGAGTTCCTATCACGGCTTCTGGAATCATCCTCGCAGTTCGGACACTGGCATCTCAAGATCGAGAGTCTTCTTAACTCGCCCTGATTTTGCTCTTTTTTTTTTTTAACACTTTCAAGTCTTTTCACATACACTCCCGGCTGCTGTAGACACACTTCCTTGTCTCAACCCAATACCACGATCCCTACCCTTGAAATCTATAGGGTTATAATTCTAACTTCAGTGACGCCTTCTTCTTGGGACAGAGAAAGTGACTGTCTCCTCCTTGGTCACTGGGTCCCTTTGACCTAGCTTTTGACCCCCTATGCTTATTAGTTTACTTGTCTAGGTTTTCACACCCACCTCCTAGAGATTTTGATCATCAGTGGGCATCTGGATCCCATTAATCTTTGACCCCCATTCCCTATTGCTCAACAAATGTGGGAGGAAGAAAGAAAGAGAGAGGGAGTGAAGGAGGAGGGACTTGGGCTTTGACCTAATGGGTCCAAACAGGACATCGCGATTCTCCCCATCCCCAAGCCGCACACCCCGCATTCTGGGATCTCCCCTGCCTGCTCTATTTCACATACCATCCATTTGAACCTTAAGCCCGAAGGTTTTCCTTGGGCCTCCCTCTCTCTTTCCATGGCCAGGCCTTGTCCGATCCAACCTCCAGGCCCAGCCCAGTTCAAGCCACTGTCTCATTCCCCACCCTCGGGTCCTGGGCTATGACCACAAGGACCTCAGCAGCATCCACTGTTCTCCTATGTGCTTCCTGCCCCTGACCTTGCTTGCACATGGTCATCGCAGTGTTTGCCCCCCACGCCCGCTCTGGCCAGATCCTTCCCATCTGCTGGACTTCAGTTTCCACGTGACTTTGCGGAGACCTCTTTCTGACTTCCCTATTTGAGGCATTCGCCCCTTCGCATTCTCCTTGGGAATCCTCCCAGGTGACCCCGTTGTTGACAGCCTTGCATATCACCATTTGGATTCTTTTACGCATTTTCTCCTTAGATACCATCTGTCTCTCTCTGTAGAAGGTGTGTTCCATAGGTCCTTGTGGTCGCATTCATCACTGAGCCTCCAGCTCCTGGCCTTCCCTGCTAGTGCTGAGTAATCTGCTCCAAATGCGTCCTCACGACCCTCACACGACAAGTGGACTCGGGGATGGTTTTCCTTCATGTCTCTCTCTCTCTCCTGATGAAGAATAGCCGCTTGGAGACATACTTACTCACAGGACTCACATGTGTCGGGAGGAGAGCTAGCACACCAATAACGTGTGAAGCCTTCAACGCGCATTCTTTTATAAAATTAGAACATCCAAAGAGCCTGTCAGAGCCCAGGTCCTAAAGAGTAAATATGGCCCATAAAACAACATGTAATTAATATGTAAAATCGAAACCGGTCCGTTTCACTCTTCCGCAGTCCACCAAGGAGAAATGATGCAGACCCCATCAAGGAAGCGTGAAATGATTTTAAAAAAATATCCACATAAAAAAAAAAAAAAGAGGAAAGTTAAGCTTGTAATGGGCACTGAAAACCTTCATGGAGATCGTAGTACTCGAAATTCCATAATTAGACCGGCCGAAGCAAGGGTCCCTGTTCAAAACTTTTCCAACTGGTTTTACCTTTCATTTCATCCCACAGTGAAATATTATTATTAAACTTACAAATAAGCATCAGTGTTATTTTAAGGTCATACCTGACGGGGGTGCAGAGTACTAAAGAAAGTCTATTTTGATTTAGCAAGATATCTTGCTTCGAGCCCAGGAAGGGCTCCACGCCCGTCAGACACATGGCTTCGCTGTGTGTGTGGCCTGTGTAAAAAATCTGCCTGTTCCTCAGATCCAGATGTAGATGCTTAACAGAACTAAGACGCTCTCAAGAACACCAGATGGTCCAATCATGGACGTTTAAAGAGTGGATCTCCTCTGGGGTTTTTAGTGCTCATTACGACGCTACCTATCTATCCCCCTCTTAGACTCTGAAACTTTTCCTCGTAACACCTTCCAGACAGGGTCTGTACGGTCTCCCATTGCGGTGGGCTTCAGGAAAGGGCACCACGTCCTGAGTCGACTTATTTGTTCATGGTTATGTGTTATGGGCATTTTTCTCTCTGGGAGTTTAGGCTTTTGACAGAGTCTTTGAATTCTCTCATTTAAAGAAAGAAAAAAAAAAAAAGAACGCCGTTTAAGGCATTTTAGATCTCCTGATTTTTATGAATTCATGAGACAACAATTCAGATTGGATATGAGAAAACCATTTGAGCTGGGAAATCACACCTCGAGGGAAGATGGAGAAATCCCACTGCTTCAGTCGAACTGGTTTGGATCAAACTCAGGCGGGGAGGGGACAGGGAGACCCAGCCTGAGCACCTGGGCCCTGCACAACACAACGTGTCTTTCCATCTCTCATTTCCAAGTTTGTGACGCTTGTGGGAATTTTCAATGCATAAAATGTGCCCTTTTTCTGTCCCTAGTAAAGCCCTGATGGAATAAACACTCATAAATACATATAAGTTCCCAAAGATAAGATCCGGCATCATTCGCCTTTCTCTTACCTGACTGTGGACGTTTCACCACCAGCGTGTGGGTCATGTGGTCTCTTTGAGCTTCCCCCCCCCCACCACCCCAGACACCGAAGGTCAGAACTCTTGTCATTTGATTCTTTTAAAGGCTCTGAGGCATAAGTGTTAGTGATCGAATAAATTTAAATTTTATACACTTTCCAACACGCAGCAAAGAGATAATTGGACTTTACCGTCTGCTTGTGATTTTCAGCTGAATCTCCACAGACCTGGTCTGGGCCAGGAAGACCCTTTAGAGGCAGGGTTAGAGGGTCTTAAAGAGCAGGCAGAAGTGGATAGAGCTGCTCTGGCTGTCAATGTTGGATTAAAAAACCGAAACAAAGACATCCAGTGGCAACCATGACATCGCAAAGATTGGTTCCTGCTGGAACACGGCTTGCTCAGATTTAAAGTTTCTGGGTAGACTTTGTGATTTTCCACCAACAGGCTAAAAAGCGAGGAACTTCCCCTCTTCTTTCCCTGGTAAATAGCCGTCAAGAGGCAGCCTGGAAAAAATTGCTTAGATTTTCTTCTTTTTCTTTTTTTTTTTTTTATTGCTTAGAGTCTGATGATCAGTCACATTGCACTTAGTATATTTCACCCTGAGGAAAAAAAATACTGCAGGTGGTATGTTTTCTAAACCTAGGCAGCAGCAAGCTCTCCTTAAGAGAAGGGAGCAAAGGACACATCCAGCCCCCTTCTAGGTCGTGGGCTCTGCCCACCTGCAATACAGGCGAAGTAGAACTTCCTTCGCCCACTTGCTGTCTCCTAGGCCCAGACGCCTCTTCCCACACCCAAGCTTGGCTATCCCGAAGACTGTTCTGCTCCCCATGCTCTTCTCCTTGCTTCCTTGGGGGTAAAGTGAAACTTACTCTCTGCTTAATACAAGCACATGGAGAAGTCAAATAACGTGGGTTGCTGAGGAATCGTGAAGAACAAGGGCCAGTCAGTTCCCAAAGGTGTATTAAGATGGTCTCATCTAGGCTCCCGCTTGTCATTCTCCCTTCATCAATCATTTGAACTAAATATAGGAAAGTAGAAATAAGCATTTTCTTTCAAGTTAGATATACCTGGCATTTAATTCTGGCTATTTTATTTACTAATTATGTGATCCCGCAGATCCTCATCTGTAAAATAATGGCAAGAAGAACATTTACCTACAGAGTCCTGACCTTCGCGAGTGCCTTGTGAATATAGTGTCTTTTTAAATATCTCGTAGCTCCATTTCGTATTCCGATTCTTCTTCTACTCCTATAGTTAAGACTCTGATAACAACCTCCATATTTGTGTTTAGGGCTTCAGTATCTCTCCTCATTCCATCTTAACTAAGCAGTCCACAGTTGTATATAAATATACAATGTAACCACACATATGTTTGTAATACATGCATATAAAACTACATGTATGTAATATATGTAATGTAACGCACGACTATATTGTTATAATGTAGTAATAATATTCTAAGATGTGTGTGTGTGTGTGTGTGTGTGCGTGTGCGCGCACATGGTATGAAATCTTTCAGTCAATGAAAAAGTTATGCTTTATTTCACTGGGCACATGGACTCATGGTTTGACTTTAACTATAAATATTTGGAACAATGGCGATCTTTACAATAGAGTTCGGCTAAGTACGTTTCCCACAGTCTCCTGAGAACTGAAAGAGCTGAGAAACGTGGCTTAAGACAAAAGTATATCATCCTGTCAATAATGCCTATTGTTTCCCCAATGCTTATATACGTGGCCAACACCCGCAGCAGTAGGGAATAAAATTACGGTGGCTGAGAGATACAAAATGTCCTTTCTAACTTCGTAACTGGGAAATTTAAAAATTTATGATTTACAAGAATAAACAATGAGGTAATGGTCCTTAGGGTTCTCTGAGGCCAATTTGGACGTAAAACAGTGGTGGGTCACTCTCAAACATGTAAAGTTCAAATTCAGTTTGGATCATGATCAAGGCATTAAAATAGATAGATGAGGTTTTTCAAACCTCTGGAGGTTGGAAATGTGAGCTGGAAATCTCATGTGCCTTCGTGGTATTTTTGATTCTTCTGGTTTGGGCAGAGATGAAAAATGAAGTTTAAGTTAAAAATTTTAGATTGCTAAAAAATAAACTATCGGGTGTCCAAACATGGACTTTAGAGTACAAATTCTCATTAAGCATTCCAAACTTCACATCATTTTAGAAAACAGTCTTCATAACTTGTATTAATTTTTAATTGATCCACATTTTGGGTAGTAAACAGTAATAAGAGAAATTATACAGCTGACAAAGTCCTCTCTGCATAGACTTGTTCGTCTGATCCCCAGTTTTAGAAGTGGTTTCAAACGCACCTTTACTGTCTCCTTTGTTTTCTTTCTGAATTTAGAAACAAAAAACACACTTCTCCTGATTCTCTATAGTTATTTAAAGCACTGAGTCCGTTGGAAGAAAAAAAAATCACACCTCATTTGGTTTAGGTACGTTAACACTGGGTCTACACAACTTGAGGTGAAATGGAGCAAGACTGAAAAATATGGTTCGCCTGATTTGGGGGGAAATGTGGATGTCGTGTCATGAGGGCCAGGTCAGGGATGACACCCCCAGGTCCATGCTGTTTGTCTCGGTGGTGCAGATGAACTGTGGCAAGTCAAACCACCTGCCGTCCTTAGGGTTGGATGTGAATGAGCTGACGTTGTTAAAATGCACACTATAACACTTCCATCATGTGAATCACAGAAAGAAAATGTAATTGATTCTCACGGACAGAAGGGCTAATCAGTTCCAAAGGTATGTTAAGATGTTCTCATCTGGGCTCCCACCTGTCAAAACCCTGCAGTTCATTACTCTTTCCACAAAATTATGAAGCAAAAGAAGTTCAAGGAGGAAATATAGCATAACTCATGCCTACAGCCAATAAAAAGGCAGGTAGCATTGTGATAGCTACTCTTTTTTGTTTTTGTTTTTATCCTACTAAGTATAGCTGTTTCTTGCACATAGTAGGTGCATAGTAGTAAGTAGTGATTGAATGTAATGCATTCCTTTTGGCCAATGTAATTCAGGCTCAAAAAGCAGAAGAGAAATGAAAATACCAAGGTGAAGTCACATATTTAATCATTTTTGTGTCCCTCCAACCTACCCCACTCCCAATTCCCCCGAGAATCAAGAGCAGATGGGAGATCCTCCCCGATTAAAGAGAAGGATTGATCCTCCCAACGTTGAGAATGCAACGCATACCTAGGTTCAGGTCCTGAGTGCAAGACCTGAGTTGAAATCCTGAGCCCTCCACTTCCCAGCTGCCGTATTATGGAGTGCCTTGTGTATGCCGTCCTGCAACACAGCTCACAGAGGGTCCAGTGACACTCGTAGTGGTCAGGGCAGCAGAGACGGGGCAGACCACAGAACGTTGCCCAGGTGCCAGGCCAGGCGTTGGGTGCATCAGCCTTGCCAAGATGCCTACGGACCCTCATGTTCTCTTACTGCAAACTCAGTACCTTGGGATCTCTCTAGTAGAACTCAGGAGTCTGTGTGTAGCAGGCTTGAGCCAGAGACACAGATATGGTGAGAAACAGTCTCCCTCCTCTAGGCAGTCCCCAAGCGGGAGAATCACATGCATGTGACGCATTTCGGAACCCTGCTGCGATGTTTAGTAGAGGGGTAACCTAAGTGTTCTGGAGACAGGATGTTTTTTGAAATCTCCCTAGAGGAGTTGGAGAATACGCAATTACATGTTTTATGAAAGGATCTCTTGGGACATGAGGTGTGACAACATTTGCTAAGTTGCATCACCCACGTCAACATGTTAATATGCGTTTGTGTATGACTACGCATGCATACGTAGACGGTGTGCCCCACGCGTGTATTAGATCATATTAAAGTCACGCGTGCCTTATACCCAGCCGCGCATATTTCAGGGTGCCCTTATGTAAAAAAGAAAAAGAGCTCCAAGTTGTGCGACACACGAGATCAACTTTATATTCTGACACTAACAGGCCACTGCATTAATCCTTTTTTGATGAGTAGAACGACTTTTTCCCTAAACCTTCAATCTTGAAGATACTGTTGGGGTGTGTGTGGGTGTGTGTTTCTGACTTCCTTCCTTTCTTAAAATCCTCATTACTGTTGTTTGTTTATTTGTTTTCTCCAGCATATTAGGGCAGCAAAATCTTTGGTTAAGACCAGTTCATAGAACATACATCAACATGTATTATTTATGAAACTATTTTTCTCGTGTCTCACTGACAGATGTTAGAAAAGCAGCACTCTTCTTTTTAGACTACCAAGGTAGCGTTTCCCTTGATTTTTTTTTTTTTTGGTCTAGCCTGTAATCGGTAAGATTGTGGAGAGGTTTTTTGGTTTTCCCCCCGTAAACACGCCTATCGACATTCGAGGAGCCTTTTGTGCGCCCCCGATGGGCTTCGCGACCCACTCTGAACGCACTGGCAGCACGAGAGACACCGGAAGCAGGGAGGTCTGGCCTTCGAACGGCCCTTCTCAGTGTTGCCCTGGAGTCTTCATTTTGGCATTTTGGTTCCTCGAGTCGCTGATGGCTGATGTAAACATGAGAGCCCCTCCTGAAAGCGGTCTCCTGAGCCACCCTTCCGGAAGAGTCTTTTGGGCCGAAGACGGTATCACCCCCTTCGGTCTCCAAGGCTCATCACAGCCTGACTTCTTGCTGCCAGCAGCACACAGTCAGGTCCGAAGTCTCGGCCAACGCTTTCCTTTGACGGGGTGCGGATGCGCTGCGGTCGCCGGCCACGCGTGCTGTGCCCTCTGCAGGGCCTTCCAGAGATTCGTCAGGCAAGCCCTTCCCCATCAGTCTGGCAGTCGGCCTCCAAGACTGTTGGCTTCTCCAGGTGCTCTTTAGCTAAAGCCCGCTGCAAACGTGCCCAGTATTTTTTTTTTCCCCCACACCTGATTTCTTGTCCGAGTCCGTGACCCAGCACCTGATGAAGTCGTACTTGAAGAATAATTTAAAGTCACCATTCAGCTGGTTGTCAGTTGCAAGGCCTGAAATGTTATGGGGGATCTTAGGGTGTCTTGCTCTCATTCATTATTAAGAACCATTATGGTTGGAAAGACTGAGCTTTGGGGAAAAGGCTGTTTTGGGGTGCAATTGTGATTCTGCCAGTGGAGGCATTGGGGGAGTTATTTAACCCCTGCAACCTAGTTTTTCTCTAAATACTGTGGTATATAATATATTTAACAGAGACTTAGAATTATTGTGATGACTAAATCAAAAGAGCCCAGCTCATAGTAGGTCCTTCATTAAAAAAATATATAATACGTATCTACTGAGTATAGTTTTTAAGGACTTCTTTTTTAAATAAGACAACTTATTAAATATCGTTTAAATTGTTTTTGTTCTCTCAGCATTTTGAAAAATTCTCTAAAGTGTAGCCTCTTCTCTCCTTCCTATTACTATAGCGTCTGAAGTGACACAAAGCTTTGCATTGAGAAAGTAGGGCCAAGTCCCCAGGATGACAATGGTGGCTACCAATTAGACCTGACAAAGACATGATTGACTTAAAGGTGACTCACGTTCAAAATAGTCACTCCCTATTTGAAAACCTGGACAAAATGTTTATTTTAATTTTATCTATCACTTACTTTCTTCTTTCCAGCGATCTTTCAGTATGCTAAGAATAGTTTTACCCTCGACCTCGCTGAGTTGGCCTCTGATTTTTTTCTTTATACGCCTCAGTGTCCTCACTGCTCTAAATCTCCGACTCTCACGCCAGAATGTTATAGAGAATGTGTTTTGTTTATTTGAACTGAGCCGGTGACCTTTGCAAGCATTCTCATCCTGAGCTGCACATTACACGGAGTACCTTCTGTGCATAGTGAACAAACAGGATCAAATTCCAAGGCCTTATGAGATAAAACTGCATTTCCCCTCCGCCTGTCAACTTTTTGAGGCGATGCTGTGCAGGACAGACCAGGCCGACGTGGTTTTTATGGAGACACATCATGACAGGATAGCGTTTTGTCACAATGGTGATGTGCGAACCCTGGAAGATTTGGATCCCAAGTGTGGACACACTGCCAAGAACGTAGATTCCTTTTTAAAGTCTCCAGATGTCTCGTGTCGCAGAACTGGGCTTTTAGAAATTGTTTATTTGTTGGTTGATAGCAGGACAAGAAGGAGTATGTTGCCTTCTTGCATCTGCTTCAGACCCCTTTCGGCGTGAGAAACACACCACACCTTCAGACATTTCCTTTTCCGCTCAGTGGTGGACTCTTACTGACTGCGTCAAAGCCAAATCTATTTGAAAAATAAAGAAAAACAACAGCACAAACAAACCCTTCCTTTTCAGCGAAATCCAAATGGTCGGTGGCGCATAGAAATTGGGAACGGGCTGGAGGGCTGGGGGCTGTTAGAGGCTGCCTTTTTACAACCTGGATGTGTCTCTGCAAGTACCAAAGGGACATCAAGCCAGGTCTTCATGTCCTTTCTCCGCCGTGCGCTTGAACGTATCGCGTGCTAGCTCCGTGCCAACCGTCTGCAGATTCCGGTGATGGCCATCAGTGCTGGCAGTGGGACTCCTGAGGTGCAGATGTATCGATTCCTGTGGGTTGTCATTTAGCCGAAATGTCATTATCCCTGAGGTTTTGGATTCCATCAGGAATCACGAACCACCTTGTTCGCCTACCCTGGTTCTTGAAAAATTTGACCCGTCCTAGGTCATAATTAGGAGGACCTAGCGATTCACTTTAGACATTTATACCCTTTAAAAGGAGGCATTTTTGACTGTTTCATTTCCTGTTTTTCCCAGTGCCCAGGAAAACACAGGTAAATGTCAGTTGCTCCTTTTCCATGTTTACGAAATGAAATAAACCATCCAGACCAATAGTACTACTTGCCTCCATTTCGGGCATAAAAATGAGATCCACATGATCCGACTTACAGAAATGGCTGTTGTTTTTCTTTGTTTCTTTGTTGAGATGAAAGGTGAGCTTCCCCACAACGCTGAGTGCATCGTCAAGGAGGTGGTTCGATCACAAGGAGAAGGCCCTTACTTTAAACTCGAAGGCGCTGGGATGGGATGCATCTCTCTCTGATGTGACGCCTGGGGGGCACTATGATTTGGGGTTCACCATCCTCTATATAGGAATGTGTTCATCCATTTACCATGAGTGGTTTTCCAAATATTATTAGCAGTTATGAATTTCATAACTCGGGTTAAAGCATCCTAAGTCTTGCCCCTCATTTTTGTGAAAGAGTCATCAAATGGAAGAGATTATGGGAACCAGAAAGAGCCTGGGCTATGCATCTTCTCATACGCACTGGCAAAAAAAACCCCACAAAATACCAACAGGCCGTAGGGGACCTGAGAGGTACATCACTTACACCCATACCTGGAGACAGAGGGGTGGGCCCCTTTCATGCCACACTGTGCTGAGGTCTAACGTCGAATGACGTTATTGTTTGTTGTTTCTTTTTCAACCGGTGAGGTGCTTAAAAACATGCAATCTCCCAGGGTAAAAAAAAAAAAAAAAATAGTAATAATTTAGAAACTTCTAAGTGCGTACTTAGGTAATTGATAAAGAGGCCTACCAAAGGCCTGGGAGAGACCTTAAGAGTCACCCAGCCAGGCTCCCTCCTTTGTGTACTCTTCGTCCCAAGCGAGGGGGAAATGTCATGAGTCATGTGGCACCTTGTGCGGCTTAGCATTATGTGGTCCGTGGCCATATTCTGGAGAGGGATGGAGAGATTTCTCCAGAGTATCCGTGGGGCCCTCATTAAGTGTCGCCCCGTTTCATTCTCTCAACAGCACAGTGTATTTAGTGCTGTCTCTGTCTCTCTCTCTCTCTCTCTCTCTCTCTCTCTTTTTCTATACATGAGTCAGCCACTTTCCCATGAAGATGAAACGAGAGAAAGCCTGTAAAAGTGGTATCTAAATCCATGTGCCGTGCCAGTATTAGATATTGTCAGAGCCCATGAATTTCTAAGAACTCTCTGGTTCGTCGAGATTGACAGACTCGGTGAGCTGGTGGCAGAAGGCTGTTGTCTTGCCATGTAGCGCACAGCAAGGTCACCAGTGGAGGAGGGTGTGGGTGGGGGGTGTTGGGGTGGCAGGTAGTAAAGAAAACTAATAAGTAAAGAACGTTTTCGTTCTTTGGAGGGGTGGGGCTCCACTTCTATCTCTCTGGGTTACTAAAGCCTTTGACTGGCTTCCTGGCTTCTCAGGTTGGAGAAGTCAAAGTCCCAACAGACTGGGGCTAAACCTGATGGCAGGGAAGGGGGAAGAGCTGGTCCCTCCCCTAGCAGGTGTTGTAACTGAGAAAGAAAATATGAAAATATGAAGATCCTGGCACAGGAAGAGCTTTCTGGAGCTTGAAGCTAACTGCGGCTTTTTCTCGGAACTCTAGCTGGGACTGGTAACGAGCGGTATCACCAGCAGGACGATTCGGCAGCCTCTCAGAAGCAGAGGCTGACATTGCGTCAGCAGGAGAGGGGTGGGAAGGGCCACGGGGCTTGTCCATGAACCAGGCAGGCTCCGGTGCTCAGGGAAGACAACCAGGTGTGGACAGATCAGGGAAGTGGCCAGGCAAAGGCATGTAGGGACTTAAAAAAGGGGTCCTTTGCCTCGGAGTTGTACTTATGGGTGACTACATAGTGTTGGTCCTTAGAGAAGGGTGCGTATAAGTCGGTGAGACTCTGATATTATCTGTCAGCTGACAAGAGAAGAAAACGCTGGTCTTTGGAGCATGGGAAGCCGAGTTTGGGCGGTGATGAACTAGATAACCCTTGTGGGTTGCACTTTGCTCAGCAGAGCAATGGCTGTGCTGGTATTCGGTTCTGTGAAGATGTAGTGTTCTAACTTGGTTGGAATATAAATAATCCTAGAACTTCTCCAAATCAAATTTCCATGGCCACGTCCACCCCAGACCACCTGACCTACACACACCCTTCAGCAAATGGAACTTGGGTGACTATTTTTTTTCTTCCCCTTAAGCTTCTTAATTTGAGAACCATTGACTTAAAAGTTCTAAGAGACAATTTGCAAGGAGCTGCTATTCAAATCACCATTCCCTCTGTCGCACAGCTGTCAACTCTCCAAGATGACACCTGGATGTGTGTCAAAGGGCAGTGATTAGGAGGCAATTATTCTGGCAGGTGGGAAGGGCCACCACCTTGGCCGGTCTTCTTGGGTAAATCTCGTGGTGTGCTCCACATTCGGGAGCAGGTGAGGAACCCAGGACGGTCTGTTTCGTGGGTCTGTAACATGGCTTGAGCGTCATCTCTTCGATTATACAAAGGCTCCTCGCCCCCCCCCCCCGTCCCCGGTGACTGTCACCTCCCAGGCTCGGCTGTCTGCCTCCTTTTGAAATTAGCCGGTTTGCCAGCCTCTGTGATGGACTGCTGCAGATGGCGACGGAATTCGCATCGAGTTCATGGTGCTCCTTGTTTGGTCCACAGGCTATAAACATTTCCTGCAGGTTTGGCATCGGGGTGACACTGCGATGCTCGAGACAAAACCCCTCTTGTTTTGAGTAGACATAGTTCTTGGAGACGAGAGTTATAAAGGGATGAGAATCCAGGAGCTATTAGAACGTATTTAGGACAAGGCGCGTGTGTCAGGAAGCCCGTCGAAGCTTTCTGCGACTGTCTTTTCGTCTTTCTTTTTATGTTCTGTGCTAGGACCTCTCCCCAGTTCCAAACGTCATGAAAGAGACCATCCGGAGGAGACTGTCCAGAACTTGGGTTCTGACAGAGCACCAGAAGCTGATCGTGGAGGGGCCTGATCTTGAAAAAATTCAGACCTCTAGCGAAGTCCAGGATTGGTGACTGGTGGCTATCAAAGCGGGGAGACAAAGCAGAGCTTGAGGGGTCTCTGAAAGTAGCAGCCCCCGCGCATAGCAGAGCCCTCGGGACTCTCGTCTCCAGCGCTAGAAGCATGGGGGAGCCGGCGAGACCTAGAGGAACTTCTTCTGGGCGCTCAGAACTGGACTGCCAGATAGGAAAGCAAGGCAGCGAGTCGTATTTGGGCTCACTGGGAGGGAGAAGTGTATTAAACTAGGCTGAGCATTGGAGGCTCGCCCTGTGCAATAAGCCTGGAGGCTGGCCTCTAGGGATGGGCCACGGGTTTTGTCCAGAAGCCAAGGGGACTTCATGCTTGGCTCACCAACTTTGGGTCTCCAGCTCTCTGAATTTCCTCTGGCCAGGGTCAGGAAGATTTCCAGAGCCATTTCAAGGCTGGACCTGTAGGTTGGGGTTAAGTGGTTCTAGCTTCTCAGGTTAGAAAGCTAGAGAGGTCCTCACCATAAGCCTACAACACAAGAAAACAAAACAAAACTCAAAATAAAACTACTCAGTTCTGCTTTCCTCTCCCGACCACGGTTTTGTCACCCTATTCTAAGAGCTTGGTCAGAAGAAGATGAAATAAATTATTCCAACTAAAACGCAGTTAGGGCTATAGCACTATGGCCAAAAAAAGACCGTACAGAGCCCCAAATTATTTACTGCTGAAAATAGATGTATTTTATCTTCTTTAATGCTCGGGAATATCTGATATTACCTGGCACATGATATATTTTAAGTGCCTACTGGTACGTGCTAGAAAGCTATAGCTTGTTGATAGAGGTGCATTTTTGATAAAATAAGAAATTTTAAAAATCACTACTCTATTCTGGATTTAAGTGTATACACATTCAAAGCATTTTACTTTTACTTAAATCTTTGCAAAACTTTATTCTTCTTTTCTTTAACGTAGAAAATCAATATTTGAAAAATATAGTGCTGCTGTATAATCAGTCTGTCTCTGTCTCTCTGTCTCTCTCTGTCTCTCTCTGTCTCTCTGTCTCTCTCTCTCTCTCTCTCTCTCTCTCTGTCTCTCTCTCTCTCTCTCTCACACACACACACACACACCCCAATAAAACAACCTGAAAAAAAAGTTTTGGAAGTGTTGCCTTAACCAACATATTGCTGAGTTAGCAACTGAATAACCAGCTACATACACCCCTTTTGCATCCTCAAGTACCGAGCATTCTTAAAGTGATAATGGAACTAAATTTGGAGAGACCAGGCCCCTAAGTTTCAATTTATTTGTTTCACAATCACAGCCTCCGACTGAAGGGAAAATTACGCTGCAGTTTGATAAATACAGCACTATACATTCACAAACAAAATGCAAAGTGAAAACTTTTAGAACTTCAAATAATCAAGGATGTTAGATTAATCCCATCAGCGGTTGAGAGGGGTTTTTTTTTGTTGTTGTTGTGAATTTGCCGGAGAATTTAGTATGAAAGCACTCTAAGTAGTGTCTGATTATATCAGTGTCTCTATTTCCTCTGAGCACACACATCTGTTGTTGTGGGGGGTTTTCGGAAGGGAGAGTGCGGTTGTGGTTATTATGGAAAGACGGCAAAGCCAAATATTGTAGAGCAGATGAGAAGAAACCCACAAACAGTTGGCTCGCGAACGGAATTCTTTCTACGCCCGGGCACAAAGCGAGCGTTTCTGGTGGCCCCTGTCTTATCTGCTTCAAACACTGGACTTGCTCTTGCTAGTGAAAGGACTAGAGATTGTTTTCTCCCTTTCTTCCCTCTCTCTCTTCTTTAATTGTTGTTACTCTGTTTTGCCTGAAAGCTGCAGTATCTCACTGTTCATTATTCCCGGTTCAGTCAAATCCTGTCCAAAATTAACTCACTGTGTGCTGGAGACAGGCTGTGTTTCCACATGAGGAGCACACGAGTTGCACAAAATGGACCTCGCCGTAGCTCTTTGAAAAAGTTTGCAGATCGTGTGTGTGTGTGGGTGTGTGTGTGTGTGTGTGTGTGTGTGTGTGTATACACGAATAACTCTTTGAATTAATTCAATGCTGATTTTGCTGCTGTGTTTCTTTTAAGATTTAAATTTTCTAACTAGAAGCGTTTCCACATACTTGACAAATTGTTCTAAAATCCTCAAGTTCCATAACATTTCCAACCCTCCCTTCCCCGCCCCCTCTCATATAGACTTAGTTTTATAGAACCTGTTTAGAGTTTAGTTTCCCTTTTCCGTCTATTTTTATTTTTAACTTTTTCAAGGAGCCTTCTGAGACTCCCAACTAAAGCTATCAGACAGGGTGGGGGGAAATAGGCAACAGGCAATGAAGCCAGGGTTTCTCCTATCAGCCTCCAACTTGAATTAAGTGCAGCCATCAGAAAAACCACAGAAACGGGAAAGTTGCTGTTATAAATTAATGGTTCTTCGCCATGCACGGTAGAACGCCTGTTTGTTCCACGTTTTATTGTGATGTTTTATTCTTATTCGGTGCAACAGTAATTGGGTCTTAAACATGATAAAGTATCTTAAAGCCTCGCTGGCGGCTGAGCTGCCTACAGCAGGTTTTTAACTCTAGTTAAAGAAGGTTAATCAAAGCTAATGAATCTGTTTTATCCGATGCCACCGCCTTTATCAAAAAAATGTGCCAGGAGGTGATGAACTAAAATCCAATCTCTCAGCTGCGAATGCAAATACACTTTTAGCATAATAATTTTGCAAGTGTCTTTTGATGGCCCTGAGTTCACGGATGGCCCTTACCTGCAAGCTCAGTAGTTTTCTTATCTTTCTGCAGCTCACTCTTCTGCCAGGAAAAAAAAAAAATTTATATTATATATATATATATATATATATATATTATATATATATATATATATATATATATATATGCCTTACAAAAATACAGAGGAGGAAACGCAATGCCACACTATAGCCTTCCACGTGAGAATATCAAGAGACTGTTGCCTTCAGAAGTCCAGAATAGCTCTCTGCTCTTTTTGAAAGAATATGAGGAGGCCCTAATAAGGCTAGTTCATTAGAAAAGCGTTTGTTACTAAAACACACACGCAGGGCCACAGGCATCTCAGCCAGACAGTACGGCAATTAAAGTTACCTCTCTTCAAAACGCGGGCTGCCCACCAACCCTCACCCACGGGCTCTGTTTTGTTTTCTTGTTAGAAATGGCGTTGAAGAATGCAAGTTTGTAATTTGTCAGGCTGCAGGAGGAGCAATAAGTCTCTGGCCAGGACACTATTTTGTTCACTTTAAATAGGAATGCAAATTGCGTGTATCCCTTTACGAAGCTGTTTGCTTCGGGAATACACCTTGCTGCCTTGAAAATATTGCCTTGTTGCGTTTGGGGGGGAAAAACAAAAACAAAAACTCACAGCGAGAGATCCTCCCCCAAATATCTAAATTCACAGTGGTGGAGAGTTTTTCCTCTTAATCCCGGAGTTTACAAAAAAACATGCACCCTCAAGTCTGCAGTGACACCTTTTCTCCCCTTTGGGGGTGGTGATGCCTCAGAATGCGATTTCTGGTGACTTGGGGCTGTCGCTGGCACAGTGAGCCAGCCCCCCTGCCAAGGAGACAGAGAGAAGGGGGGGACCATTGTCTTTCTCCTGCTCCCTTTTTAAACCTGAATAATATTTGTCGTTGGGAGGAAGGATGTGAGAGGGACATAGGAAGCCAGGCAGACCCCAAAAAGCCAGGGGGAGCAAAGACACCCCAAGTCTGCACCTAGCTTGGGTCGAAGAGGGCCTACATCACAGATTTCCAAAGCATATTTTTCAGTTTCACAAGCCACAACCCCCTTGATGAACACTAGTTGCGAAATTCAGTGCCTGTTAGGCCTCAGCTAATTAGAAAAAATGGGCTTTTTTTTTTTTCTTTTCCTTTCTTTCTTTAGCACCTTTTCTTTCAAGCATTTAGTCTCAGGAGGGGGATCCAGGCTCTTGGCCGGGCTGTTTTGAAAACACGCCTTTGAATGGTTCTCCCTAATTCACGCCTTTTGTTTTTCCGCCTTTGTGTTTGCCAGTTTGACCATATAACGTTATACATCTGGTGTATAGCTTGTTGGGGGCTTTTTTCTCCCAGGGACCCTATGCATTCCCTATAGGACCCTCCTGATCTTCAATTTGAGCGATCGTGTAACATAAAGGGGTGAAGGCGGCGGAGGAGGCTGCGGGGGGAGGCGGGAGGGAGGAGAGGAGGAGAGAGGAGGCCTAGGGGAGACACAGAGAGAAATGAGTGAAACCTAAAAAAAAAAAAAAAGTTGAAAAGAATTCTTTCGCTCTGCTCTTTTCTTCTCACTGTTGCGACTGGACCCTGAGTCAGCCGGCGACAAGGCCTCGGTGGGAAAATGACGGGCCCACAGAATAGATAACTCATTGGAATTCTGGCAACATATTCGTAAATAAAACAGAAGTGGAGAGGCGGGATGGGGGAGGGCGGGTGCTCCGGGGACGCACCGAGCCCAGCGGGCCCCCGGGGACATTTGCAGGGCTGGCTCCCCGGCTCCCCGACCCGCCCGGTCCGAGGGAAATCTAAGATGGTCAAAGGAAAGGAATTCGCACTGTTTTGCCCAGGCCTGTTCCGCCGAGGTCTTGCAGCTGGAGATGTTTATTATTGCAGCGAGGAGGATGCCCTTGCAAACACACTCTCCCAGGCGAGAGGGCCGAAATAATCCCTGTTTCTTCAGAGCAGAACGTGCACCGTTCAGAAAGGGTCTGTTAAAATAGGAGCATACCCGCGCCTGGCTGTGTGTTCCCCGGCTTCTCAAGAAGAGACGGCCCGCATTTGGTTTGCGTTTCTCTGTAGGAGCCCCCACCTCCCACGCATCCCCCTGACAAAGCAGCGTGCCTCCAGTTTCCTGGGAATGCGGGCGTTTCTGTACATTGCCTGATGTCAAAAGCTCCCAGGCTACTAGCCGATTTCGCTGCTAACGAATACTGATTGGTGGTTCGTCTGGACGAGCTGTCGTCTCGACTTCCCCATCTGTAAAATGGGCGTGTCGTAACCCACGTCAGGGTCTTTAGTTTTCACACTGAGTTCTTTCTGATGGGTTTATTTCATGCATCATATACTACATGCCTGTAGCCACACACATACATATATACACGTTTATATAGGTTTATATTATATTATATTATATTATATTTATTTATTATTATTATATATGTATATGTGTGTGTGTGAGTTCATTTTATATATGTGAGTTCACTTTATACGTGATATGTAAAATATCCTACATGAAAGAAACCCATTCCGAAACCCTTCGTAGATAAATAGGTGGCCTCTTGATTTGGGGCGAAATAGAACACAGAATGAAGGGGAAGACAAAATGCGTGTCTCTGGGGGTTAAGGCCAAAGCCAGCACCTTTCTTTTCCCTTCGCTGCCACACAATCCCGGAGCAACACTAGGCACGGAAGCAAAACGGACTCATTTCGGCGCCAAGCGAATGAGTTATTTGTGTCTCCCCGAATTCAACGAGGGGGTTGGTTGGGTCGGTTGAGAATTTGTTTTAAATATAGAAATGTGGAAAATACAAGAAACTCAGCCGAATATCATGGAAGGCTGTCCAGCTCGCAGAGCAGTTTATTAGAGAGGAGATGTAACTTCGAGATGTAGTTTTCAAAAAATAGCCTAGAAATATAAATACACACACACACACATACTCATACATACACACACACAAACATACATATACTCTGAGCAATCTCACTGAAAAGTACCCTTGTTTTGCTCCTATTTTTGGAACCCGGGTACCAGCTGACTAAGCCCTTGGTAAGTTTTTTTAGGAGGAAATCTACATCCTTGTCTGTCCTTAATCAGTCCAGCCACCTAAGCAATAATGCAGATCGGAGAGTCAACAGCATTAAATTAGCAAATGTTTGGAAGGAAATGGTAAAGTCATTTCTTAAAAGGATTTTTAAGTACGACACTTTGCTGTTCCAATCAGACCCATAATTATACAACCAGCGACTTTTCCAAGAATCTGTTTTTTTCTAAACATTAATCAAACCCGTAGAAAAACGTCTGCTATTCAACATTGAGATATACTGTAATTCCCTTGGAAAAGTAACTTACCTTAGGGAAATATTTTACTTAAGAGAAAAAGACTTGTTTATTTACTCCAAGTTCCTTGCAAGGTTGTTGTCTGTTTTTGTTTTTGTTTAAACTGGTTTCAGAACATTGAGAAAGTAAGACCATCCTCAACTGAAATAAAAACAACAGCAAAAAAACACAGACTTTAAAATTCTTAAATGAATTTTTTAGCTTCAAAATGTGAAACTGTCCCAGCAAGAATGTCACAAAGTGTAAGTCACAGAAGAATCTGTATTTAACTGAAAACAGTCTCTCCATAACGTCCAAAAAATACATGAAGAATGAGCTGCCCTGATTTATATTACAATGTTCGTATTTGTTATATTTTCAAGTACGCTTAAGGATTTGATATTATTTTCTAAAATATTTCTTAGACTGAGACTCTTAACCCATCCCCCTGCTCTCTCAGATCAGAGCTTAAATTCAAAGAAAAATGTTTTTCCTATTCCTGTGAAAACTGGCTTTATTTCTAATTATAAGGGAGTTTAGAATTAGAGGTGAACTTGGTGGCAGGTAGCAGCAGCAGCAGCAGCAGCAAAGTAAAAAAAAAAAAAAAAAGACAAATAGCAGTTGCCTACTTAAGAAAATAACATTCTGTTGATTGACCAACACCCTTTAAATTTTAGCTATTAACAACTCTTACAGAAACAGGAACTGCCAATAACAAACTCGATTTCCAGTGTCCCCAAGGTAATAATAATCCACTAATTTGACTATATTCCAGCTGGCCCTCTGTAGCAGTTTCTATTTGCTTTTTGAAGCAGGGAAGACTTACCTTTCTTTGGGGGGCGGGGGTAGGGTGGGGGAGGTGCGGGCAGTAAAGGGAAGGAGTGTGGAGGGAAAACACACGGAAATTTAATGTGAAAGTTTCTCATTGCAATAAAGCTGTTAGGTTTGGCATGAAGACTGTTTTCGGATGGTTTCTTTGACATTACTTGAGCCTTTCAGCGAGTTAGACAAGCCTGAAGGATTAGGTTGTCAGCTTCAGCCTGTCATCTTTGCAGGGAAGAAAAATAAGTTCCTTGTCTTTTCTTTCTTATATATTTATTCATTCATTAGTTGAGGTTGCCCGTTCCTTCACCGGCCCCGAAGACTGCAGGCCAGGTAGTTAAAAGAAGACAACTTCAGACCCCCATTGATCACGAATGCCCTGCTTTTTAAAGACAAGTGAGCCATCCAAGCTGTAAGGCTAATCACCCTGAGCAAGTATGAATTTAACTAAAGAGGGTTTCACGAGGAACCCCCAGGGCCGGCCGTCAAACGGATGACTGCACACTTTAAAAAAGTTAGTGGGCCTTCCGCTGGTCACCTGTCAGGCCTCATCAAAGGTCTGAAACACGCTGACCGAAGCAAACGGTATTTAGCCACCTAAGGCTACCACCATAAGGCCCATGGTTTTGCTTTGTGGGAGCGGACAGGAAATACTGATACGTATCAAATAACACGCCTAATGGAAAAAGGAAGACATGGCCGCTTTCCGCATTCCCTCTATTTACAAAACTGTCCTGTGTTTTGAAAGCGGGGTGGGGGGCAGGGGAGATGCCGAAGCCAGGACTTCACGTGGCACTTTTCCAGCTTCCCTGAATTCAGTGAAAATAGGAATCCATCTACCTATAGCTCTTTTTTAGAACAACAAAACGCACCGGATGTTGAATTCGCAAACTCTCGGAATGTCTAGCTGACAGGTGGACCTTGCCCGTCATCCCGAATGTAATTTCTTAAGTTTATTAACTTAGAAAACGTGTCACGGGTTATGTTTCGGTGTGTTAATACCGTTAAGGATCTTAGAAATATCTGGAAATCAAGTCTAAAAAGCAAATACTCCAAACAGATCCTGCGAATCGAAGCTCTATTTTTGTGAGAAATACTCTCCATGATCTTACTGACTCATCACTCTTAATCCCGTGGGGGGCAAGAAAATCATAATGTCCTGTCCTGGCAAACTTTGATTGGGAACATTGAGCTGCTACCATAGAATAAAGGTTGGGTTGGAGGCTTTCATTTAAAAGGGGGAAAAAAACAAAAACAAAAACAAAACAAACAAAAAACACCGCCCTGTTTTATCAGAATCCTCTCAGTGTTCCCCATCAGTGACGTCACGCTTGAACTGCTATCCTCGAAGATGCCCGAGGTGGCAGCGTTAATGAAATACCCATTGGCATGAACCGGCCATTTCCAGAATCCTGATCCTGGTTCTGCAAAGCGAAGTGAGATTGGGAACAGCACAACCAGGGGGAGGGGGGTTGGGGGGCTGCAGAGAAGAACCCGCCTGTTCTGCCAGGCAGATCGCTTCCAGTTCAACAAAGAAATGTAGGGTCGTCTGCTTTTCATGAAAATCTCATACATATGGCCTTTGAAATTTGTCACTGAAGATGGTTTTGCTCTAAGGTAAAATTCACCGCTTTATAGGTTTTTAGCTGCACATCTCTAGCTTTTTTTTTTTTTTCCTTCTTCTTCTTCGTCTCTCCTTTGGCCTGCAGCCCAATATGAATGTATGATCACTAGCACAATAGTTAAACATCTGAGTCTTTTTGAAGTGGCTTCAGTGTGATGGTGATGTGATGGTTGATTGCCTGGCAGTCAGTTATTTAGCAAAGAACTTCGTTGTGCCCCCTAGTGGTAGGGATTAAAGTTTAATGACTGCTTCATAATGCATAAAGCCACCACCTCCCCTTCCCATACTTAAGGCCATTGTAGCGTGGGAAGTATTAATGCATTTCCTCATAATCAGCAAAACGTATATTGTCAACAGGAAAGCTTCTCTCCTGAATGGACTGTCATGTGAGCCAGAGGATCATTCTGTATACGCATTACGCACTTTGCTGGGTTTTACTAAACAATACGCATTACCACCATAAACACTCTTCCCCACACAGCATCCCTCCTGGAAAAATTCTGGGACTTCTTAGTGGAAGCTCGTAACCAAGAAGCGTCGAGGTTGCCAAAATTATGCATGCGTAAGTAGTCGTGTGCAATATAGAAACATGTATTCAGAGTCAGAGATATTCAAAGAAAGCTTTACATACTGTCAGATATTGTGGCACTTTGCATTTCTCCTCAAATGACTATTTTTCTTCACGAGGCAATAAAAAACAACACCCGCTAATTACAGCCCCGCTTACTCCACAGGTCACATCTCCTTTGTGCTCAAGTTCAGGAGGCAAGCCACCCACACCCACGGGTGTGTGATGTTGGCGGGAGTTTTGATGTGGGAAGCCTTGATCACGTACAGGCGTCTCCGAGCTGGTATCCAAGCAGACGGGGGCGCGCTGGGGTGGCGATCCTGTCCAGGGAGCGTTTTGTTGGGTTTTCGTCGTGAGGATAGAGCTCAGCGCCTGCGCACAGGCGAGCGCACGAAGGCGGGTGAAAGAAACCCAGTGCCCGTGACATAAGTGCCATCCAGTCGGTGTGCACCGAGGGCCTGCACGCGCGGAAGGCCGCGTGGAGGCCGGCGGAGAGGCCTGCAGAGGAGGAGGATGGGGGGGTGGGGTCCACGCGGAGTGGCCGGGACAATTGGACCGTGTGTGGCGTGTCGCTTTGCGTCCGAGCCCCACGTCGTGGTGCCGGTGTCCGCATGCGGGGAAGGCGCTCGTTTGTTTGTTGAGTCGGGAGCCATGGCAGCTGTCAACATGGCATCACCCCCTCGGACCAAGAGCAAGGTTTTCTCCTCTCTGTTCGTGTCTGGTCTCAGTCACCCCACTTTTCCCGAGCCCTGGTGCCACCAGGCTGTATCTGGGGAGACTTCGGAAACCCTTCTTTTTCCTGTTAAACCGGTTCTGCGGGTCTGGTGCCTTTTGGGGTAAAAAGATTCAATGACCGGAGGGCAGGACTCACTAAAGGAGGATGCGCGAGGGCACAGTGATATCTATGACCAGGAGAATGCTTGCTATGGTTTTGTTTACGTCGCCATAACAAACAGTGTCCTGAGAAAGAGTAACATGCTAGACGGCGTCCCTGGTTACGGAGCATGTCAGCTGAGGTGTGACCCTATCAACTTAATTCCTTTCTTTACAAACTGCCCTAGGGAAACCGCACGCCCCAACGGGGCCAGAGAAACACTCACTTCTTATCGGGCTGCCTGCCTGTCTAGCTCCCCACCTCTCCATGTGGTTCGCAAGAGGCTGCCCGACAGTGCTGAGATTTTCAGGGGGGTTCTGGGAAGCTCTCGGCCTGCTGGAAGGGGAGGAGGAGGAGGAGAGGAGGAAGACATGCTCTGAGCGAAACCAACTCCACAGCAGCTCGAGTCTCCTGGGAATTAAATTAGGGAAAGGAAATTTCATCCCTCTTCACGCGGGCAAAAATTACTCACATCCAAGGATCTGAGATGCCTATTTTCTTCCTTCCTTCCTTCCTTTCCTTCCTTCCTTCCTTCCTTCCTTCCTTTCCTTTCTTTCTTTCTTTCTTTCTTTCTTTCATAATAGAAAACCTAGAACATCGGGCAGTGTCTTGCAAGGCTGCGGCTTTTCTGGTGCCTCCTT